>JAODTR010000024.1:2897115-2932463 GCA_025399935.1 Amblyopsis rosae
GTGTATGTATATGTATATGTGTATGTATATGTATATATATATATATATATATATATATGTATGTATATATATATGTGTGTGTGTGTGTATATACACACATATATAGGTATGTATATGTGTGTGTGTACACTGAACCTTTTCTGTTGTTACCCCTCTCTCAGGTTCATAATTTGGTAGCAATAGAGCTTGCTTATATCAACACCAAGCACCCAGACTTCACTGATGCAGCACAGGTCTCTGCATCCGTCAACAGCCAACAGGTAATTTGTCCTGTCTGGTGTACGCGTAGCTTTATTATGAACCCCTCAGCATTAACCCCCATTACCTAATGACGGGCTTCACTTTACAGCATTTAGCCGATGCTTTATCCAAAGCCCAACTTTGCCAATACGTGTAGATGAATAGGTCATACACCAGTAGTCGTAGGCAAGCAACACGTTAGAATAATGACAGCAACATGTCATCAGGGCTATCATACATTGCCAATATCTAATTCAATTCTTAACCATATTTGCAAACAGCTTAAATAATAAAGTGCTTAATTTCCTAAGAGCAGGAAAGATTTAGTATTTTTTAAATGAGGGAACATAATGGATCTTCACTCAGCACGTCAGTTTGACTAAGTGTTAATGAGTATTATGAGGGTTTCTTCCTGCCTGTTTGCACAGGGGCCCCTATTAAGCCTTATTAAGACCTGCATATGTGCTACGTCTGTCTTCCCCCTGTTAGACGGAGGGTGTGGACGGTGGGAAGCGTTGGAAGAAGGAGAAGGCCCCCGCTGGTGGCTTTGGCAGCCCCAGCAGAGGCCAGGCCATCAACCTGCTGGACACGGTGAGGACAGGCACGACCACAGCTTGGGAGCTAGCTAAAACGTGTGCGCACGCTGACCCTTTACTCCTCTCCTCCCTATCAGGCGATGCCCGTGCCCCGCAAGCTGAGTGCCAGGGAGCAAAGGGACTGTGAGGTCATCCAGCGCCTCATCCACTGTTACTTCCTGATTGTGCGCAAAAGCATTCAAGACAGGTCAGGCTCTTACTAACGAATACATATAAAGCAACACCTCATGACCTATGGCCTGATTTACATAACAAGCTAATGAAGCTAATAACACTGCCAGGTGTGAAGGAGGAGCTGGCACTTGTCTAATCCAGTAAAACCTCTGTGATCCCATGTTTCCTGTCTGATAGTACCAGTAATCTATCTCCCAAGCTCTCCAAAGGCACTGTAGCAGTTAAGACTAGGTATTTGCTAGTGCAGGGGTAAGCTAATATTGTATCTGTAAGTGAATTGGAAAGTGTTTCCCTGACTTGCTTTCTGTCTCAGTAAGACCTTTTTCCCACTCTGTTTGGCCGTGTTTATCGTATTATTTCTGTCCTCATTATGACTTCCTGCATGTTTTGTAGTCTTCCTTGTTTGTAAGAAGAAAATTGTTCCTCATTAATAACATAAGGCTGTTTTCACATCAGTGCGTATTCTTGGAAACTGCCACAGCCTTTATTATGATATCTGTGCTCATTTTTCTTATTGGCATTCAAGTAGACCAATATACAAATATAGCCTTGAGCTACGGCAGCCTACTGCAGATAATACATGCTGCATGGATAAAATGTTAATCTCTTAACCTTATTCAAACTTCTCTTCTGCGGTTTTGTTGTGTGTGTGTGTGTGGGGGGGGGGGGGGCTCTTGTGCAGCGTTCCCAAGACTGTGATGCACTTCCTGGTGAACTTTGTGAAGGAGCGTCTGCAGAGCGAGCTGGTTGGCCAGCTGTACAAACAGCCCCTGCTGCAGGAGTTGCTCATTGAGTCCCAGGACACAGCACAGCAGCGGACCGAGGTGGCTCAAATGCTTGAGGTGAGAACCAAGAGCAGCTCCTCTGAGCTCCTTTGGGAATTCAGTCATGGGAACGATACTCAGCCCCCATCTCGTCTGCTCTTCTGTCTGCATCTGATTTACCTTTCTCAGGCACTACAAAAAGCCAATAACATCATATCTGAGATCCGGGAGACACATCTCTGGTAGCTGGACGAGACAAGTTCCCCTCTCCTAGGACGTCTTAGGAGAGCGTGACAGAGCGTATTTGTACGTGTCATTTCCACCACTGGTCCTTCGTGGATCAATGACTATAATCTCTTTAGAGCTTTTTTTTCAGATTATACTGTGTTGTGTGTTTTTTTGCCAGTTGTTGGTGTTATAGCATTCCTTTGTCATATTGTGAATAGCAACAAACAAGTATTTTGGTTGAACCTGTCTAAAATGTGACAGCCAGAAACAAACATGTATTTGACTGGGTAGCATTTAAGTTGTCTAAACATATTGTTTTGCCGAATCAATCCATAGTTGCTCTTAGACAGCTTCAATTGATTTGACTTCCACCGAGATCATGTATCAGGTGCTAAAACGTTTTTAAAGCTAAATGTTTAGTTAGTGTAGGACTTTTTATCTACCATGTTTGAGGAAGGACATTGTTTTCGCTTCAAGATGAAAGTAAAAATCCATCTAAATCAATAGCATAATTTAACATTGAAGCACGATCATGAAAATATGGTGCAGGGTGATGCAGGTCGTTCCTACACCTCTTGTAGTGGTAATCAGGTTTTCTCTAGATTTACATTTATTGTATGTAAGCATTTGACCATGTTTACAGGTTATGTTGTATGTATTTATCAATGAAGTAACTTACCAAACAAAATGTATAATCTTCGATGCCTATGTGCACATTTTAGAAGCAGTGTACATGGACATGTACATAGTATGTAGTAATTAAAAACATCTGCCAGATCAATAAATAAATGGAAGAAAGCCTTTGCACAGGGGGGCATTAGTCTAGTGCTTGTTATAATCAACGTGAAGTCAGCTAGAATTTATTTCTTAACACCCTCGAACAAATTCTCCTCTGGTATTCACAGTGGAATTGTTTTCCTAGCAATGCCCATATCTACCTGCAAGGCCTGCCTCCCCCTGGATAGACTTGCATGCAGTTGTTGCTACTCACAACATTTCCAAGCAACGGTTCAGAATTCTAAATCCCATTTTAATTATCCCCATAGCCAATGGGCTGGTTGCATATATTATGTGTTTTTGTCAAATTATGTACGTCGATAAATCTATTTAATGTGTTCTTAAAATCAATACTGTCCTCATGATCCAGTAACTATTCCCTGTAAATGTCCTCAGAGCCAAAAGTTTTGGAAAACAAATGAGTTTGGAGGGGCTATGAAAACAAACTAAGATTATAAACTAAGAGATTAGTTCAGAAAGGCATGCCTTAATGTTATCAGGAAGAGTGCACAACATGGTCAGTCTGCCTTTCTGAAATATCTGAAGGTGTATGTACTGTTTGTGTGTGTACAGTATGCATGTGATAGTGTATGAATGAGTGACCTTTGATGTGTATATTTTGTCTATTTTAAATGTATGTTGTAATACTACACATTTGTCAGCTGCCTGTAAGTTCTTGCCTGCCAATACTTGTGACACATGTTTACTGAATGATGTCTCTCGGGCTGAGTGGCACTCATTAAACCCTAACGGAAGACTCTGTCTTGTGTTTTTGTGGCTGTTATTAAACAGGATGCCATAACTTCACAGCAGTTTCTATGTGCGATAAGATCAAGCGTCGTGTTCCCTCACAGATACCGGACAGTGAGTGTGATGCAAGCAAACCATTCGATTTTCCATCCTAAGGCACTGATAAAGTCTATCAGATGAATTAGTGTCTGACACCCCCACAATGAATGTTCCACGGGGTGCCAGGATGGAGTGGCTTGTAGTGACACAAGCGCTATAATCTTTAAATCTCTTCTCAGTGTGACTCGGTCACTGCAGCAAGTGCTGGAGAGAATGTAAACACCAGATCCCCTTAAGATAAGAATAATTACCTTATTGTGTGCATGCATGCTGTGGCTCACATCATTCAGGTGTGATGTGTGGTTCTGCTTAATCTGGATATATTTCATATACTGTGAACTCTAAGGGGCCAATGAGTGAGGTGTGATTCCTCACCTGAATGTGGTTCTTATAGGTCAAACGGGAGATGCCACACTACGATTAATCATTTCGGCCATGAGAAAAGTGGCCTCGTATTCCTTACATATGTATTTATTTATCCTCATGAATAATTAAATAATTCCTGTTCATTAAGATTGCAATATTTTATTCATAGCGGGGATGGCACCGAGACAGACATTCACAAATCGCAGTTAATTTAATAAAATGGAGTGCATGAAAATGAGCCATATCCTGATATACTAGACTATTTTCAAGTGATTATTTTAAATTGGCTGCACTTTGTTCCTATTGTAGCCAGTTATTCTGATTACCCTCTTATAACAGCCCCCCTCCCAACTGAGACTAGACTAGAACATACCAACCCTGATATGAGTAGGGGGTCTGCTGCTTTCATTAAAAACTGTATTCATATCACTGATAAAAAACAAAGACATCTCCAGTAGAACAAATATATATCCTCATAAGCGATCTTGTGAGATTCTTACAGCTTCTCGTTGTGCTCTCCGGAATAATAAAAATATTTTTGTTTTGACATTTCTTTCCCATCGCCCCTCCATTTGGTGAGCCAGTCAGGAGAGCAGGCTGAACAAAGCCATGAGAGAGAGGAGCTACTGGGGAGTGAAAGAGCTGACTCTGACCGACTCTGTCGCCTGGACAACCGGTAATAGAGGGAGGGAGTGAAGAGGAACGACTAAAGAGCGTTAAAGGAGTGTGAATACATATGCACGTTAACTGTCGAGATTAGAGGATAGAATAATTCAAAGAGACGTTTTTTTTTGTCATTTGTTTTGTGGGTGCATGTGTGGTGATCTGCCTGATGAGTTATTAACTATGAAGGTAAAGCAGAAATACATTTGTTCGCCTCAGATTTAAGAGATAATGGAAACGCAGAGCAGAAGTTCACTGCATCAGAAGAGGACTGAGCACACCTGAACGTTTAACCTGTGAATTATCCCAGCTCACAAAGCACCGGTAAGACTGCTGTACCATTCTGTTCTCATTTCACTACTCATTCATTATCTGTTTATTCTTTTTATGCTTTACTTGAACCGTGTAATCATCGTTTACAGTTAACACAGGTAATCTTCCAATTATGCTATAAAAAAAATACATCTATGAAACATTGCCCTCTATATACTATTCAAAGTCAACACCCAGAAACTGAGTATCAGAGTATATATTAACCAGATAACTTTTAGAAACGTGTTATTAAATTATTTATAGCTGTTTAAATAAAATAAATAAATAAATGCACCTATGAGGTGAATGCACCTTAAAAAAGAAAACAATTTAAATGAATCTCATAACCCAACTCCCATACTGCTGACCGCTGTGTAGATGTTATCAATAAGACATGACTAATACACCTTGACCCATGGACCTCATAAAGAGCTTGTGTTCCATATACCCAAACTAACAGTGATGCCATGAGCACTATAGGGGCTGAAATGAATGTTCCTGTGCGCTAGGTGTGTTTACACCAAACAGGCTGAACGCATGGAGTAGGAGGCAGCGTGTGATATCCATATTGAATGAGATGAAACAGGGGAGAAGAGGCTATTTTTAGCTTTTGTCAAGAACAGAGGTTACAAATCTCCCACCTCTGTCGACACACAAGGGAGATAAGGACTGACATGCAACGAGATAAGGTGTCCCGGTGAAATAAGAAACGTTTGGGGTTAAGGCTCGTGGCATGCTGGGAATGCTTAGTTCTGCCACAATGCCTGCAGATGGGACTGGTGCTCAACACACCACCACCCTTCTACAACACAGCTGCTGGTGACGTGGTAAAGTGAAAACCCATTGAAGAACATCCACATACTGTATTTAACACAAACATTTGAACCGTTGATAGAAGCATCATGGACTGTGTCAATAACAAATTAATTAAGTTACCATTTATGTGGTTTGTACATTTTAATAACCAATTCATATATCACAATGTATAAAACTGCACTGTTAACAATGCAGTTACATTGTGATTCTGCCTGGAAGGAAGTACAAGCCTGTCTTTCAAGGGATTTCATTTTTCACTGAAATATAAATGCAGTGGAGCCCTTCACCACCAACACAGTGATGATGCTTTGACGGTTCTTTTCAGAAATTGCCTGTCTGTAGGCTATCGACCATCACATTCAGGGCTAAAGCTAAGAAAGCAATATTGTCTTATTCTTAAGGACATCAACGTCATGCTGACTGCTTTGAGATGAGATCGCTTTTATGCCCATACATAGAGCAGAGTCTGCCTCACGGCACACATACCTGCACCCTATATTCAATTAGTTCTGATCTCCTATATGGCAACGACGAGCAATGTTGGCAGCGCGCGGTCGCTTAACTTCAATTTGCAGCTATATGTGACTAATAATTAATGTTCAGCAGCTTTATTGGCAGTGAGCTTGTATTCTTCAACAGCAGACAAAAGGTGTCAACGTGGGCCTGTCACAGAGAGATGGCTAAAATATTCACAGGCCCTGCACACTCCATAATGGTGAACTCCATAGGCAGCAGGCCATTAACATGAAATACACAGGCCCATCCTAATGACACCTAGGCTTCATAGCAGCCAGTGATGCAGGCTCCAATGTCAGGCATTCTCAAAGTCCTCTTGTACTGTAACTAATCTTTGCATATTGAAACTGACACAATGCCTCAGCAATGGCAAACAACACGCTCATTTAGATGTTTCCCATGAATATTAAACAGCGCAAAACAGCATTTCTACCACAGATGTTTGCCATGGCGATCGTTTGTTTGAGCGAGATTGCTGAGGTGTGGAATGCTCCAGCCAAGCATCGCTCTGCCCCTGTAGGTCTTTTATTACCCACATTCTAGTCATTTATTTTAGTCAAGCAGCCTTCCTTTTGTCAGATGTTCATAAAAAGGCTTGAAACCTGTGATTAATATGTCCTTTCAGTTATGCCAATATACAGAGCAATCAATATAAAATATTACATACAATATATTATGTAATTTGTCTAATTGCTATGGAATACACAGATTGTGAGAAATTGATATCGCTGTGTTCTGGTAATTAGAACAAAGTGTATTTATGGAGATTGAATGCAAAATAATAAACACAAAGTAATCTGTTTATTTTATATTGAAACCGCGTGTTCCATTCGCCGCAGTAATAATTGCCACGGTGCAGTGACCAGTGATCTGTAACACATTTCGAAAACAACCTTTCCAAAGCCGCAAATGAATCTTGTCGGCGGTAACCAAGAAGTTCCTGTTCAAACCGCACAGGCAGATGCTGACCCTCAGATCTCCTCTAAAAGATGCATTGGGAGTCCTTCTCCACTGAGCTGAATGGAAAGGCAAAGAACTAATGAGGGCCATGCTGATTAATATGTGGATTCATCTCGGCCTATGTCCAGAGCATATCATGTATCCATGGAGCGCTGCTTTCCACTCCATGGATATATCTCTTCAATTAAAGGGGTCATTCACTCCTAAATGCAATTTGCATATATTATACATAAGGCCAGGACATTTCAGTCAACATTAAATAACGTAAAAGCGTGATGGATATCATGGAATTATATTACTTGTGGATTTTGTTTTGTGCTTGTATTTGAACTTCTAACAGTGAGAGTGGAGGCCCACAACTATCATTTCCACGTACTCAATATGCACCACCTTGCCTAGCTGACCTGGAGCTCTGTTCTACAGACAACAGGCTTTCTGCAATTACCAGGCTCACTGCCACTTGAATGCAAACTGCCCACAGCGGTGTACAGTGTGCACAGGGGCGAAAAAGCGAGGCAACAGCAGGATGGCCCCATTAGTCAAAGTCTGCCACATGCAGGAGATTAAAAAATCAAAAACATCACACTATCTGCAGCCGGTCTTATTACCATCCTTGACCCTTATCAAAGAATTGGACAGGTTCGATGATTCAATTTGCTGCTGATCTGACAAACCTAAGTGGACTGGTAATTTATAATGTATAGATGAAAATGATTATCGGTCTCCATTGGGTTTGCACATGCCGCTGACAATGAGAGAAATTAAATAACCTCTCCTACCCCCTACTGGCGGTAGACTTGGCAGTCGTGTCCTTGCTGGCGGGGCTTGGCCTGAAACTTCAGAATGCTACCTGGCCCTCCTCCATTGTGACTGCTCTGACAGGGTGACGAGTGGTCCAGCCATGTACATCTGTTACGTGGTCGGCCGTGTCCTTTATCAGCAGCGGTGACAGCGATGCTCTGTATGTCTCCCCAACAGGTGACAGCTCTCCAGCATGGACGTGGAGGACGACGAGTCCTTGCTGTTTCAGAGCAGCTGGGGAGGAGACGAGGTGTTGGAGGAGGAGGAGGAGCAGCGGGGCGAAGGCCAGGAGGGAGCGACGAGCGCGGCGGAGGGGCGCTGCTTCTCGGGTTATGGGCCGTGGAGGGCGGTGGGGTGCGTGTACACGCGGCCCTGGGCCAGCGGAGCCGTGCTGGGGCTCGGCGTCTTCATACCCTGCGCCCTCTCGGCCTACATGTTCCTCTACTGCCTCCCTCTGGACATAGACCTCTCCTACAGTGCCTTCGAGGTCCACAGTCACTTCTCGGCGGAGCGCTTCGACGCGCTCACCGTGGCCATAAAGACCCAGCTGGGCTCCTGGGACCGGCGCAGGCGCGATATAGACGACAGCCAGGCCGCGGCCCTTCACGACCTGCTGCTGGAGAGGCTGGCCGGGCAGCCCGGTGCAGGATTATCCAGGGCTGCTAATGAGCAGATCAACCGCACTGCTCCTCAGAGGGAGCGAGCTGAAAGAGAAGGCAGCCGGACGAGGGGAGCAGCGGTGGGCATGCATCAAAGACAGACAGAGCCCAGGTTGAGCGACGCAGAGACGGGCGAGACTTCAAGGGAAGGTCACGCGGGCGCGGAAGAGACGGAGGCAAAGGACGCGAACGCCACTGTTCCTGTCGCCAGGAGGCGCAGGTTTGTCCCTAATTACTCCTACACGCAGAGCCAGGCCCCGTGGAGGATAGAGCTGGTGTTCGTCGCCCAGGGCGACGGGGAGCGCAACATCTTCACCCCCGAGCGCCTGCAAACCGTGCACGGCGTGGAGCGTTTGATCATGCAGCAGCCCCGCTTCCACCAGTTCTGCTGGAAGCCTGCGGAGGTGTTGAGGGACCTCCCGCTGGGGCCTTCCTACTGCGCTCCACCCAGCTCCCTCCTGTCCTACCTCTTCCCCAGCGAACGAGGGGGGAAGATTTACTACGACGGCGTGGGCCCGGACCTGGCTGACATTAACGGTCAGCATGCTGGGACTTGTAGTTCAAGTAAAGCATGTGTTACACTTGGCTGATCCCAAGCACACCCCCTAACCCTTAGTTACTGTAACTAGGTTGGACAAAGCGGCATAGTAGGCTGTAACAGGAACAGAGAGTTGGTCAGAGTTTATGCCGGGTTACAAACTTGCTCAGCTGTTATTGGAGGACAGGGTGAAAAAGGGCGGGGCTTGGGATCTGTCAATTAGGTCAGTCAGTGCGGTTACAGGTATGTAGAGGTGTGGCATCAAGGATGCTTAGTACACCTGGCATGTCTTTTACCTCTTATAGATATGGCTCTCATTTGTAACTTTCCTAGAGATGATCTATGATGACCCACATCTTTATAACAGAAGCAACCATGCATTCTAGAGGAACAGGCTGTACAAAGATTGAAGTAATTCTAAGCAGACAACAGTAGAAATATTATTAAGATTTGAAATGCTGTAGTTCAAAATGTTGCGATAGTTCCACAACCCTCTAAAATACCACAGTTTGAGAAGATCTATCCGTCAGAGGTTCCAGAGGGTGTGGCGCTAGTTATTTGCCCGGTGTTTTTCCCCAGGTTCTCTGAAACTGGCCATTACGCACCCCCAGTTCTACTGGTACGTTGATGAGAGCCTCTCCCCCGAGTGGCTGTCCTCCTCTCTCCTCCGCAGCGAGATTCACTTCGGAGCGCCCCTTCCCTCCTATTACTCCCTGCAGGATAGAGCCGAGGAGCAGAGGAACCGCTTCAAGAGCTTCGTGGTTCAGTATGCTAATGTCCTCGCCAAGCAGTCTACCAGGTAGGATTAAAATGAACATTTGCTCAAGCACTGCTCTTCTACGCTACGCTGTGCATTTGAATGTAAATGGAAATATCACTGGTGAGAGTTTCTCTTGGCCCAGTCAGGTGAAGGTTCTGTATGGGGGGACAGAGCTGTTTGATGACGAAGTGAGACATACATTCAACAATGATATGCTACTGGCTATCATCAGCGGAGCCTGCATTACCATACTGGTCTATGTTCTCACATCCTTCTCTGGTATAGTTACACATGCATTATTATACACTAGTAGTCTATTGCATCATGTGCTGACCTGTCCATGTCTGTTTTAATTAGATTATTAAGACCCCATACAATATAATAACATTTTACAACTGTCAGTCTGGGCAGACCTTTTCCCCCTTTGATCTGAATATTGCATTTGTAGTTGGTGTTGCACTTTTATGAACATACCCTGACTTGACTGGCTTTGAGTGGTAGTGGGAGGATAGGTCAGAGATGCCTGGTTATAGCTAGAAACAATGTCTTGTTTTACAATGCCTTTTTGGAGAGGAAGTGTGGCTAAATCACATCTTAGTCAGAACTGGAATATGTTCTATTACAATAACTACATCAACCATGTATCATATTCATTTAATAGTCAATATTCACTATATTGATTCATGTAGCAAACCAAAAGAGTATTTGATTCTGATCATAAATGTTAATGCCAGGCATATTTAATATACTGTTTATTAATTATACCCCGTTTGTTTGTGTGTCCATACAGTGTTTCTAACTTTTTTCGGCCTGGCTAGCATTGGCCTGAGCTGCTTGATGGCTCTGTATCTGTACCATGTTGTCTTTGGTGTGAGGTACCTCGGCATTCTCAACGGCGTGGCAGCCTTTGTTATCATCGGCATCGGTAAGGGAACTCAAACGACCGTATTCATCGTGTGAGAGTGCTTGCATCCCTCGCTATGTTTACCGCCGCAATGCAATCTGTCTGTCGAAGGTGTGGACGACGTGTTCGTGTTCATCAACACGTTCCGACAGGCTTCTCATCTGGCTCACGCATCGCACCGCATGATCTACACGGTGAAGACAGCCGGCAGAGCCACCTTCCTCACCTCCTTCACGACTGCCGCCGCCTATGCCGCCAACACCTTCTCTCAGGTGCTGGCGGCAGGAGAACCCTCGGACCGACGGCGTCATGTTTATGCCTTATGTCTTCTGTGAATAAATGCCATGTGTACCGAGGGGTACATTTTGTACTATGTCTAAAATATCTTTTGTGTGTGTTTTATGCTCGCCAATAGATCCCAGCAGTGCATGACTTTGGCCTGTTCATGGCTCTCATTGTCAGCTGCTGCTGGCTGTGGGTGTCCATCCTAATGCCAGCGGCTCTGTGCATCTGGAGCCGATGTGTGGAGACGCAAGAACACGCCTGGGTCAAATGGTGAGGCCTTATCTCTCTCTGTCTCTGTATGTGTGCTTGTGTACGTACCTGGCCAGTGCCTTGCCCAGGAATTGATCTTGTCACTGCCTCTGTCTCTCTCGTCTGGCTGAAGGTGGAAGCCATTTTCTCGCCTGTCCGCCAGACACAGCCCGTTGTCCGACGAGGACGATGATGTGGCACTTTTATCGGTGGAGATGGAGCCAGGTGAGATCACTGTCTCGCTGCTATTGAAGGAGGAGGGGGGGAAGAGTTAACTGGAGGGGGAGACAGCCCAGGCTATAAAACAATGCTGTCAAGGCACCATGAAGGTCCTCCCTCCCTCTTTGTCTCTCCCAGGCTTCTGTGACACAGACGGCGATGCAGCCATCTTGTCCCTGACGGTGGAGACCTCCCCGGCCCCCTCTGGACAGCACAGTGTGGGTGTGGTCAGCACAAGCCTGCAGTGGGCGCTCCAGCACCTGGTGGCGGAGCCCGTTGTGGAGAGACGCAAAGCTGTGCTGGGTAAGTGGTGGCATGGCGTTGGGGGGTGATGGTGCGCACTCTGGAAAGTTCTGTGTAAACGTGACCCAGTTAAGCCCAGTTTTGCCCTAGCAAGTCCCAGCGCAGGCTCGGTGGGTGACGGTAAGGATCCTATAATTTGTCTCGCGGCCCCTTCGAAAAATAATTGGCTGTGCGCAGCTGAAAAGACAGCGATGAAATGTTTCATGGTATATTCACCCCAGAGGCACACAGTCAGTCAGAGACGGAGCATGTTCCATGAGGTATCCATAAAGTCTCTGTAATGTAATTGACCTGTTCTTCTCTACTCTCTAGCCGTCCCTCAAAATGCCGTTTCCCGCCACTTTCCGTCTTTCCCCAGGCGCTTATGTTTTAGTGCTGCTTTTATCCGCTGGGTTCTGCTGCCTCCTGAGGCCTGCCACTCACGCCCCGCTGCTGTTCCGGCCTGACACCAACCTCCAGACTCTCCTGGCGCTGAGAAGCAATCTGAGCGGCCAGGGCATCTCCTGCCCCATGTGCTCTGGTGAGCCCCCGGAGCATTGCTTTGCCACACAGCGCCCGTGAGGCCCGTGAAACAAACAAGCTTGTCTGTGCCTTGCAGGCGTGTTCATGGAGAAGCCCCACCCTTTGTACGGCTCCGTCCGCACAGCCTCCCTCAGATCGGCTCCTCACGCCCAGAGGCCGACGCGCCCTGCCCCTCTGGACGCACACAACGTAGCCCTGGCGTCCACCGCTGCATGTAAATGAGCTATTAGCATTACTACATCACGAGACACCGTATTCCCCCAGTGTGTTCCACCGTAAGCTGTTTGTGTTGTTGTAGGCCCGCTGGTGACCGTGTACATCTCCAAGTTGGACCAGGGAGCCTCCTCCACTCTCTACCGTTTCTCCCTTAATGAAAGTGCTCCATCGCCGTGGAAACCACTGAGTCAGGGACACGCGGAAGTGTCGTCATTCCAGGTCAGACGACAGTTAGTAAACGAGCGCTCCCTGGTGTGCTGTGTGGCCAGATGAACATGCCAGTGTTCTGTCTTGTTTTCTGAATAGGCTTACAGACAGCCATGCAGCAACTACACCGCCAGAATGACCGTGTGTGTTTCCCATTCCTACCGCCCCCATACCAGCTGGATGATCAGCGCCCGCACGTGTGACCCTCACCATGGCTGGCTGTCTGACTTCTCCTTCTACGTGGCATCGTCTCAGCAGCAGAACAGCAGGTGAGTTATGAGAGAGAGAGAGAGAGAGGGAGAGGGGGAGAGAGAGAGGGGGAGAGAGAGAGAGGGGGGGGGAGAGAGGGAGGGGGAGAGAGAGGGAGACCTTCAACCAAGCCTTTATTGACACAATTCTCTCTATACAACAAAAACTTTTTCTCTCTTGTCAACCTAGAGAGAAGTTAGGAGTACATGTTCCCTTATGGTGCAGAGAGCATCTCTCAGACCCCAAATGCTTTTAAAAACCTCGGGAAGGGAGAGAGAGAGAGAGAGAGAGAGAGAGAGAGAGAGAAAGCACACACACACTGTCCAGTTGTTTCTCTGGGCGCCCCCAGTAAACAAGCACTGCACTGCTCCTCACAGGAGACTGCACTTCGCCCAGCACCGCCTGACGCCTCACTGCAGCCGGGTGTGTGCGCAGCCCCCTGGCTGTGGTGTGGGCACGGGGCCCGACAGCCCCACACAGGGCACCTTCTACACACCCCTCCACACTGGTGAGTGACAGCCCGTGCCAACATAGTGGAGCGACGTTCAAATCGATGAACAGTTTGCACGCTCAGCAATGGGCTTCAAGTTCAAGAGTGTCCTGCATTTAAAACGCTGACAAGTGATGTGTTTATGTTTTAAGATCCCACGCCAAACATTACAAAGTACCCGTCCAAAACCTTTGGCTTCAACCCCTGCAGCGAGGGGCTGTGCGGGCAGCCTGCCGTGCGTCCTCTGGTTGACACCGGGGCAATGGTCTTTGTGGTGTTTGGAATCCTGGGAGTCAATCGCACCCAGCGCACAGACAACCACGTGATTGGTGATCTGGTGAGAGGTGTCCCGGGTCATAACGTTGAAACACACACATGCAAAAGCATTGCTATATTATATCTACACACAATTATAAATAGTTGTAAGGTTTTAAGTAACATCCTGGTCATGTTGATTCATTTGCAAAATTCTCTCTATAGGGCACCGTGATTTTGGACCCAGACTTTGATATTTTCCAGGAGATGGGGCACCTTTGCAAAATGTGCAAAACCATCAGTGCAAACACACAGCTTGTTAAGCCAGGAGGGGCTCAGTGTCTGCCTTCAGGTGAAGACCCTGCATAATCACACCAGGCCTGCATAGTCACACCAGGCCTACAGTGCATAGTCACACCAGGCCTACAGTACATAGTCATACCATGACTACATAGTCACACCAGGCCTACATAGTCACACCATGCCTACACAGTCACACCCTATAGGAGGGAGGGCCTCTAACTTGACGCTACTCTCCTCAGGCAACAAGCTGTCTTCTATTCTGCCTCTGCTCCATCCCGACTGCCATTCCCTGCCCGAGCCCAACCTCCTGCCGGGGCAGCTGTCTCATGGAGCAGTGGGAATGCGTGAAGGCAGAGTTTGCTGGCTCTCCATGGCCTTTGAGTCTGTAAATATCTTGCCTTGTTAGCACATGTTCATCAGATAGCTGTGCCTTAGTGTCAGGGTTAACG
The DNA here is from genome assembly GCA_025399935.1 of Amblyopsis rosae. Classification (NCBI taxonomy): domain Eukaryota; kingdom Metazoa; phylum Chordata; class Actinopteri; order Percopsiformes; family Amblyopsidae; genus Amblyopsis; species Amblyopsis rosae. The sequence goes on from JAODTR010000024.1 coordinate 2,911,786, forward strand.
CTGTGTGGACTTTTGCTCACAGACCACATACAAGGGGAAATCCTCCTTTCAGACCCACTCGGACTTCCTCCAGTGGGAAACCTTCATTCAGGACCAACTCGCTGCCCTCCCACAATCCTCTGCTCTGCAGAGAGGTTTCCAAACATGCGAGCACTGGAAGCAGATCTTCATGGAAATCATAGGCAAGTGAAAGTCACGTCAGAGGTTAATGATGGCGGTGTGTGTGTACTGTCTCTAGGAATACCTCTTAGTACTCCTCTTTGTACTGTGTTCAGGTGTGGAGAGCGCCCTCTGGAGTCTACTACTGTCTCTGGCCATCTGCGTGGCAGCTGTTGCTGTGTTTACAGCTCACCCACTTTTGCTGCTGCCGATACTCCTAACCATCCTAGGTAAGCCCCTTCTCGCCTTGACAAGCGGTGACGTTTAAGCAAACATATTTACATAAGTGGTAGCTCAAGTGGAATAAATAGTGACGAATCCCCAAGGCCTGGGTTGGTGTTAACACCGAGGCTGTGGTTTCTCTGCAGGAGTGGTGTGTCTGGTTGTAGCGCTCATGTACTGGCTTGGCTGGGAGATGGGAGCAGTGGAAGCCATTTCCCTGTCTATCCTTGTGGGGTCTTCAGTAGATTACTGTCTGCATTTGGTGGAGGGATACATCCTGGCTGGGGAGATGTTGTCCTCTACAAGTGACTTGGTATGCAAAGTAGTTTTCTTTTTCCTTTTCTTTTTTTTTGACAATTGACATCTGTTAGGCAATAATTGTTGTCGCTCTACAGAGCATCCTTAGAGAATGTTTTGTTTACACAGTATTGTGCTTTACCCTGCCATTGACTCATTCTCTGGATTTAATTGAAAAGGAATTGCCCCCTGGGCACGTAAATAACAAGTAGAGACTTATTCCATTAATCTCCATGTGTTCTGTTTCCAGGAAGCTGCAGCCAAGAGGCAAAGGCGGGCACTGGAAGCAGTGAAGCATGTTGGGGTTGCCATAGTGTCCAGTGCTGTCACCACTGTCATCTCCACCGTCCCTCTCTTCTTCTGTGTCATTGTGCCTTTTGCCAAGTTTGGCCAGATAGTGGCAATTAACACAGCGGTATCCATCTTGTTCACGCTGACTGTGACTGTGGCCATGTTGGCGTGGATGTCCCCCGCTAACTTTACAAGACCCCCGGGAGCCGTGCTAAAGGCCAGCTTGGCTGTGATGGTGACTACGGCCGTAGGCGCTGCCCTTTGCTGGGCAGGCGGACAGATGGGAGGATTGGCCTGGCATACAGTAATACAGTAAATAGAGATGTCTTTCTACAGCTGATGTCAGGCCACTGCATTGCCTCCTCTTAGCTTATCTAAGAGCTAACGGTATCTGTACAATGATTTTGTACCTTACTACACACAGATGTCATAAATTGAAGTTGTTATATTGCAAAACACATTACAACGTAACTTTTTACGCTAGTATTGATTACTTGATTGTATTTCTGAGTATTCCAAAACTATTTATCCTCTGGGTTGCTCCTCTACAATACTGTGAAAATGAATGTATGTTATTTATGGTTGTGAATACCCTGTGAATACCCGTTCACTGGTTGTCCTTTGACAAAGTCCCTGTCAGATACTCTCTTCAGCCTGGAGGTGGAGATGATGCACTCTCTAAGATTGTTGGCTAGTTGAGTCACCATATGTTTGTCCATTTTGGTTGGAGGGGTACTGACTGTTCTGTGACCTGTTCCTTGAAATGCTTGTAAATGCAGAAATTCTGGCAGAATTTCACAATGATACAGTAAGTGTCACTGCCTCACATTTGATCACAGTGATTATTCTTATACAAGGCTTCTTTGTAGATTTGTATGTCCCAATATAAGCGAGGTGTGATATTTCTCGCTGAATGTGTAATATAGGGAAATTGGAAGATGTCATTTCTAAAATATGGATAGTATACCATAATGTTACAGTTTTACATCTCAGTTGATACCCTGCATATTATGTTCAATGTACTGTAGTGTGTAATGTCAATGTGCTCAAACATTTGTATCTGATCTGCTACACTCGGCTTAGACACTTCTTATTTCACAAGGTTAGAAATGTCATCTTATACAGTGCCCTGTATGAGATTACAATCTTTCTGACCAGTGCGTGTTTGCTCATTATCTACTCTAAACTCTCTTATAGGCCCCTTTAGAAATGCTTACTCTGAGCAGTGATTTAAGAGACTTGGTCCTTGACTGCAGGACATCAGATTGCACCACTTGTCAGTTTCTTGGTTGTAGTCACAACATGCCCACCATAGAACTCAACGGCACTTACTGTAACCCTCTCAGTTGTGTCCGCTGCTCTCAGACTTGTAAAGTGCCACTCAATGCCCACTGAAAGGCTCTGGCCTGGCCTTCAGATACAGTGAAGGCCATTTGTCTAATGATGGCTTGAGAGATGGACTAACTCGCGTTGTGTAAGAACAGTACATTTTTGTTGCGTGTTTCTTGTGAATGTCAAATAAAGCCGTGAAGAGTGATCTCTTCAGAAAATTCAACTTGCTATTTTTACATTTCGTATCTTCCTTGTGTCACTAATTTACATGACATTCATATTATAGGATACTGTTTTTATACAGTACTGCACTGATTGTGCTACATAATGTATGGTGGCCACATTGAATTATTCATAGAAAATATCTGGAAATGAATAACTGCCCCATGCATTAATGTTGCATGTTAGCTACTTGAAGTTACCACTGCCTGCACTGATTCCTAGTTACTGTACTAATACAAATACAGTAATATGTATACAGTCAAATATACATATTTCTTTCCATTAGCCTAATGAAGGCAGCACACCATTTTTTTCTGTTAATCAAATACTGTAGAATATCATAATTACTTGAATTCTTGCTTTAAAGACCATCTAAAAATCTGAGGGAACGTTATGATTTTTCTTTATAGAACAAGCATATATACATATTAACAGTCTAAACAGGGAACAAGGAATTGAATTACAGTTCTTAAGGAGCAGCCTAGATGATTCATGTACTGCACACTCAACATGGGGGTCTATAGACAAATTATGTAAAGACATGCTGTAACTTCAGGGTTTGGCCTCATTGTCATGCTGCACAGCCCACCCATTAGAATGACGATATTCTCCTGTCAAATATGCAGATACAATTTGGAAATTCATTATTCCCTAAATGATTACAAGCTGTCCAGGCCCTGAGGCAGCAACAGTCCTTGTGATGTTCCCTCAACCAACTATGCTTCACAGCTGTGAAGAGGTTTAGTATCTTCTATATGTTTATCTGAACATTGTCCTTGTAGCGTAGCACAAACTTCAGGATTGGCAGCATGATAGGTCACACGTTTGCAGTTGTCTTCGCAGGATGTCCAGTTAGACTATCAATAGTGTATGTGCACAATCTGCCTGACATGCAATATGGTGTCCTCTTTTACAGACTATCAGTTGTTTTCATACACTATATGCCTGACATGCAATATGGTAGAGTATTTGTTTTAGTTGAATCATGTTGTAGCCCATTTTAGTACTGTTGGTTTGAACAGCATTTACTCTGAACAGTGCAGGCTACCTATCGCATCTGAACATCACCTCAGTGATTGACTCCAAAGTCCATGTGACTCCAATCATCACTGTTAGAAGCCAATCCCAGGAGATCCGCTTTCCTTGTGGTGTTTAATGTCTACACTGTAAATGTGTAAGTAATGAGATTGACGACTTTATTAAATATTACTCAGTGGATGACACTCCAATTTTTCAAATAATGGGGCAAGCTATCTACAGTACACATTATTCCATAAACTGTTTGTTTTCACAACTTTGTAATAAACGTTTAACATTACTGTGAAATGATGAGGGATTTGAAAAATATGTTGTAAAATAGAAAGATCTGCATGATTTATGGAGTTTTGTCATTTCATAGTGAGTGATCTGTGTTAGTCTGGGGAATTGTGTGCAATAAAATAATTCATTATGTAATTTTTATGGAGCAGAAATGTAACAGTTGCTATTGAGGGAGAGAGGCGACTGTGAGTATTTTTCGAGCTCATCATATATCTGGAAAAGAAAAACAGTTTACTACTGTAGCTTGAAAGACTACAGGTTTATGCAATAAACTGTGAAACGCAACGTTGAAAATACTGTGGTTGGATACCACCCTCTTTTTACAGATGGAACAACTGAAAGCATGGGCTTTTCCTTGCATGTTCAAGTTTCAGACCAACGTGCACGCTATCAGGGAATAACTACTTACATTAGTAGGCTATTATCTCATGACTTCCAATCTGTCAGTACTGAAATATCAAATAAGGAACTGCTTTAGGGCAGGTATACATACTAAACGTTCTGTCATGACTGACATGTCAATTCTGACTAGAATTAGACCACTACCATGGCTATACTATTCATTCTATAAACCCAACACATTCAGAGACATCCAAAGTATGTTGAATGAAATTCATACAAAAATATGAGTACGGTGAAAAAAATAGAGGAAATTAATTAGTGAGCAACATAGTGTATTCAACATAGCCAGTGGCTAACATTTAAAGGCATTATAGTTATTTTTTACAGTGGCTTTCCACATTTTACATTATGTATGTTGGAAAAAAATAACAATAAATAGCCAGGCTCATTTGGTTCATGAGAAATACTTCATTGTACCACTGAAAAGGCATTTTCTCTGGAGAGAAAATATTATACATTTTAAACTGTAAATAAACACTGAAACATAAGTCATATCTTTATTACCCCATGTTACAGGGCACACACAAATATTCAAGTATGCCTGAGAAACTAAATGGAGCAATTAAAAAATAAACAATAGGGAATAAAAGAGATAAAAATGCATTTAAAAATAAGTGAACTGGCATTGCATTTCACAAAAACTCATAAGCTCATGATTTTGGAACAATTCACTGTAAAGTGCTAACTGGTTTGATCTGAGAAAAGCACAATGTTCCCTTTGAAAGATCATACACATTTAATTTATACATGGAGGTACAGTAATAGCCAGTCATCAGTCAAGCAATTACCACCCAGTAGACATGGAACACAATTCATGTATTAGTCCTTTAATCAGGTAACTGCTTCCTTAATTTCCGTGTTATTGAAAACGAGAATCTTGCCACTGGGTGCCAGGACAATGCCAATTAACAAATGCTGGTGTCGCTGTACTGCATCCTTCTCCCCTTGTAATAACATGCAATTGACTGACATACAGTATCGAAATCTCAAAAAGTCTCAAGTTCCTCTAATCCGTGCACGGTAGGGGGTTGAGATGGTGAAGAGGGGAGTGCAGGGGACCTTCCCATACTCCTCCTTTTCTTCTCCTCTTCCTCCCATTGCCTGTGGTGTGCTTGCCCTAATCTCAGGGCTCTGTTCAGCTGGCGCCTGCAGTCTTACAGGTCCTGAGAATCCACGGTTTTCCTTGACGCCTCTTAATTTGGAGGCTATTTGTTTTTATAAAAAAGAAGAAGAAAAAAAAAAAGGAAAAAATATCTGGAGGGGATAGGGTCACTAATCTCTCCCCCAGAATGCACCTAACTGGTTATCCACCCACCCTCCCACCCCCAATCCCAATCCTAACCATAAGAAAGGTAAAAACAAGGTGTACTGCAGAATGGCTTTACTCCTCACAGTCTGTGGGGGGAGCTAGAGCCCCTAGGAGCTGAGGTGCGGTTGACGTTTGTCTTGCGGCTATTCTGTCGTGTCTGAATCATCTTGGTGGCCGAAGGTCTCCGAGCGGCAGGCTGACGCCTTACCTGGGGGCCTCTCCTCTGGCCCCGCTGCCCCGCACGGCCCCTTACGGCCCCCGCTGGTCACTTGCGGGAGTGCAGTGTGTCCTGAAACTTGGTGCTAGTGTAGCGCACATGGAAACCCTTCTTGTTGATGGTGTCGTCAGAGCGGAACTTGATGACAATGGAGTCGCCGGCCGAGTAGATCTCCTCCGGAGGCTGACAATGTGGACAAAGCAACAGATTAGGGTTGTGGAGCTCATTTTGTGCTTCTCTGACTACAGTTGAACAACTTCTCACTAATGAACATTGGAAGCACACCGGAACTTCCACAGTGACTCCTGAACTGTATGAGACTCTATGCCAGTCAGCGGCTATGAAAGGGATTATTTTAAAAGCTTTCATTTAACTGGGGCTACATGGGTGAAATGTACAACTTTATGATTATGGCCAGGTGCACATTTTGAATGAGCTCTTTCTTTCTGCAAGCATTTTGTTTGGTGGACTTCAAAATGATTATTTGAATAGTAATGCCATTATGAATGATTTGGTTGCATGTACAGCTTGTGATTAAATGTGTGCGGTCAAAGATTCTATATTAAATGAAAGTGTTAGTACATCTAAAATACACAATATGTTACAGGCATAAGAACACAAATAACAAAAACAGGTTGTATGTCGACCATGCATTATTGATTTATCCATCACATCTTGATGTTGCCTTTGGGCTAAAGCTTTGCATTATAATGAGTTTTCACTCTACTTTAGATTAAAGTGTGTCAGGTTAATCCAGCCTTTGTATTAAAAAAGAAACTTGATTGAGATGCCGGTCCATGGGGTACTGAGAGAGTAAAATGTACCCTCTAGCAATGGATTCATTGGGACAGGCTTCAGTAGAAGTCAAAACCTTATTACTGGAGTGTGTAAATTAAATCAAGCTGTTCTTTAACCTAGAAGAAAAGTAACATTTCTGTTCCCTGTTGGCCTCATTGTTCTGGCTGCAGTGTAGGTTTGGGTCTGATTCATTCTCAGTAACAGCGCTAAGCTGGAGGCGGATAACATTTCGGCGGAATGTCAGCTTTTACCGCTCCCGTACTGCCACCAAAGCAACCCCTCTAGACCCAGAGGAGCCCATCAACTTTAACAAAGTGATTAAAACCTGGGAACTGAGCGAAAAGAAGAGCCCTGGGGCCACTCAGATAGTCACTCAATACAAACCACTATGAGGGCTTTACTCAACAGCAGCTCTGTAAACAAATATTAGCGCTGTGACTGTCATTCATTAAAACAGCCACAGGAGGGCCGAGAAATGCCCCAAGAAGTTAGTTGTGTTTGATAAGAAAATCCCATATATAGTGTGCAGTGGCAGCGCGCTCACCCCCGAGCCGCAGTAACGTCCCAACCGTGGAGACTTGGTGTCAGCTCCATCGAAGAGCTCCATGTAGTCGTAGCCACAGTCAGCCTCCTCTTCAATCTCAAAGGTCTGGAATATGAGCTCAACCCCGTAACCCTTCTCGGCTGAGATCACCCACTGGCAGTCAGAAGCACCGGGGTAGTTATTGTCACCGAACTGAGCATGGGAGAAGAGGTCCTTGGTCTTAACTTCAGCCTTTAGTTGACCGCCACACTCTGGGAATGGAAATCATGTAGGGTGTTTTTAGACAGTATGGAAGCAAAAGACTACATTCGTTGTTCTGGTTTAGCCTTGTGATTCCATCCTTATCCCGCAAGCTACTTTTTGACCTTGCCATGTGTATCAGTCTGGAACCCCTTAACTCAAAAGTGTTTGTCTTAAAGGCGGTGCTAATACAATGCACCAATCTTACTTAAATTACCTACTGTTAACTCAGTGTTTAACATTACTGTTAACTAGAAAGCTGAAATGGAATATGTATTACCTGCAGTATGGGAGGCCTCAAATCCCTTCTTCTGCACTGAGTTGTCAGAGAAGAAGCGTATGAATAGCTTGTTGGCACTGGACGTGATAGGTGGGGGTTTCTTTGTGCCACAGAAGCGGCCCAGGCTAGGGGCCTTTCCGTCCCGGCCGTCGTAGAGCTCAACGTGATCATAAGCACACTCCATGTGGGCCTCCATGTCAATCTCATTGAAAGCCTTGAAGCAAAGAGCATAACAAGCACATATAAAGAGGTTTGTTTTTGCTGCAAATCCAATGTCTTTATAATGCATTTATAATGAAGTGGAAATATTCTGTGAAAGATAATATTTCACTTGTCATATTTCAGTGCAACTCTACTAATTTCAGGAAACGTCTAGGGTTATCTTAATACTGTGGGATGGTTCTGCCTTATCCCAATTGAGAAGCAAATATGCTGTGTGAATTGGAAATGAAGTGGAAGTGAAACCATACCGACATTTTCGCTTTCAAATTGGAATGGAAATCTATTATTTCTTTACGACTCAGTACTTCTCATAATTTGGTTACAGGTAATAATGGTGATATAGTCAAAGAATGCTTAAAACGTCTATCATCTCCCGGACCTGAGTTTGCCATTTTAAAAAGCACACATTACAATTCAGCTCTATTACCGTAGTCACAGTCAAGAACTAGTGTGAATCAAAGTGAAGGGAGAAGAGAGATGGGGCGCTTACAATTCTGATGCGGTGTCCTGGTGTGGTGGACAGTACCCAGGTGCATGCCTTCTTGCTGGGGTATTTATCTGGCCAGTTGGGGCTGGTGATGGTACCGCTCACGCTGTTCACAGTGTGGTCACATCCAGCTGCAGTGAAACATCACAGAGTCAAAACAGACCCCTCTATCGCCCCAGCGCCAGTACAGGCCCATGTTTAAAGTACACTCATCGGTTCTGTTGTTGTTCTTGGCACAGCATGGCGAATGCTTGCTCAACCTCAATAGAGTGCAATAGTTTACGGCTCCTAAAGATGACCAGTATCAACAAGGCAGAGTTTTTCAACTGTGAGCGCATACTCAGCATATGCATAGAGATAATATTTTGCTCATGGCTGTTTATATATTTGTATGCTGTGTTGTGCTTTAAAAAAAACACTTTTCTAAAACCGTGAACCACATCTTTTTGATCATGAGCCAAAAAAGGTTTTAAACGCACATAAAACCCATTTTAACCCACTTTAAAAGGTACTGTAGACCTGAAATACCTTCTTTACAATCGTGTTTGTTCTCGTGTAGCACAAAGCCACTCCTGCACTGACAGCTGTAGCTTCCAAATGTGTTGACACATTCATGCTGACAGCCTCCATTCTCCTTGGAGCACTCATCTTTATCTGTGAAAGGGCACAGACGACAGAACGTTAGTGTCTGCTCTTTTACGAAGAAGAAACCTGCAAGAGCTTTAGTCAAAGGACACAGTGTGTGTGTGTGTGTGTGTGTGTGTGTGTGCATCATAATGAAAGGTCAGTGTGTGTGGCAATACTGAGGACTCACCTGAGAAGAACTGGGCCTTAAAGCCCTTTTTCGATACAGTGTTGTCTGATTTGAACTCAATGCGCATGTTGTTGTACTGGGAGGTGATTGCCTCTGGTTTTTCAGCCCCGCAGTACTTCCCATGCAGCCGGGAATCAGCTGAAAGCCCGCTGCGTACCTCCACGTAATCGTACTTACAAACCTGGATACAGACAGAGGATGTTATGGTATCGCCTTTTGTAATGATTTACAGTTGATTCTGATGAACCTGGCCAGCTTTGGACTTATATAACTGTATTCAATGTATTTCCAATGTAACTGGGAGATTGTTATAGGTTAGCCTACAGTATATTCTGTGAAGGAAAATCTATTTAACATTATACGCAAGCAAAATGTTTAAATAAAAATATAGTAATTGTCTGACACTAAATTAAAGGCATACTAAGTACTATTACCACATCCCCTACCCCCATACCCTATTTCAGGGTCAAAGGCTCAATACAAAGCCCAAGAAAAGCCAGAAATAACAAAGTAAGCGGGCAGTGAATTGGAACTCCATAAACACTGCACAAAACACGTACTTAGTATACCTTTAATCACAGCAATGAATGCCATTGTGGACAGAAGAACTTCACAGTGCAGTGACAGAGATCTACAGAGAGAGGACACAGAACAAACCCACCCAACGGCGATTCATATTAACCCCAGTGCTCACGTCATTTCCCTCTGTCTCGAAGACGTCAAAGAGCAGGGTGATGCGGTACTGAGTAGGGGCCACAAGCTGCCAGATACAGTTCTTGTTCGGAGGGTACTCTCTGGGCCAGCCTGGGCTTGTGATGGACCCATTCAGCTTAGTGATGAAGCCCCCACAGGCAGCTGTGTTCACAGCAAGACCATTCACACAATCAGTGATGAGAACACAAGGACAAATATTGGATGGTAGAAAGTCATTGCATGTGAAACGTACTACTAATAGAGCGTTATGCCAAGGTATCACAGCATGCTGACTGTACTGACTCAATACGTTTCTGTAGTAATATCTGTAGTAATATTTACTTCCTGAATTGGTTGTGGTTTTACATAAGACAGCAGTGCCAACATTAACCATCTGGTTCATCACCAGCATGCATTTCTAAGCACAGTGTTGACGATGGAAAATCATCTTATGCAGGCAAGGCTGATCAGAAATCCTTTGTAAACATGATTCATTACTGATATGCCAGAGAGGTCTCAGGCAAGCAGTTATGTTATTTGCTAAACAGCTGGTTTCTTCTCAGGGTACTGATCACACATTTCCAATATGATTAATCCTGGTAGCCTTCTATAGATTAATAACCACATCCCCCCCCAAAGCTTAAAGTGATTAAATCGGTTCTAAAAGAAAAGGGCAAAGCATTCTGAAGTACATCAGTCACTGGCGACGTCGTCACAGCTGTCTTCCTGTAGGAACAGCCTAAAAATATGCTCTTCAAAACAGTTAAAAAAAAGAGAACTACAAGATACGGCTTGTATACAAGCAGTCAAGACACAAAACAAGAACATGCAATTTGAGATAAAAAATTATCCTTGTGTTGTTGTATAGAGTTCAACCTCTGGGCACCGCCCAACACAGAAGCTCTGGCTCACCGTGTTTGGGTGCCTAGCACTAAAAGTATATCATGCTGTAGGACGGAAATTACATAGCTAGGAGGCAATGGCCAATTTCGCCCACCCACTGTACTTACCCTCACAGCTGCGCTTGTCGGCAGCCAGCTCATAGCCTGGCTCACAGGCACACTTGAAGCTGCCCAGAGTGTTCACACAGCGTTGCTCACAGCGGCCATTGTCAGGTTTGGAGCACTCGTCCATCTCTGGAAGCACATTCATAGGTTAGGACCCTTTAGCTGGCCTCCAGGTTCAAGATCATACAGGAGAGGCCATCCAAGAGAAAAGCAGAGCATTGGAATGAGGGGAATAATGTCATGTCAAGCAACTCCTCAGGGAAGGGAGAGAAAGAGAGAGAGAATGGCACTTCTCATACAAATAAATATTTAGACGTTCTTCGCTCAAACCTTTACAAGCGCTAACCTCTGACCTTTGAAAAAGTTGGCAGCGAAGCCGGCCTTGTTGACGGAGCCGTCCGACACAAACTTCATCCACAGCTGGTTGGAGCTGGTCTTGATGTCGTCCGGCTTGTCATAGCCACAGAAGCGGCCCAGCAGCGGGCTGCTTTCAGAATTCCCGTCGCGAATCTCCAGGTAGTCGTAGGCACAGCTGTCATGTCTCTCAATCTGGGGCAAAGGGCCACACGGTCGGGTCACATGAGTCACAACACAGAGCATTAACCACGAACACCATAGGGCCACCATAGGAGCGGTGTCTCACCTCAAAAGACTGGAAGGTCAGGCCAACATGGTAGCCCTGAGCCACTGAGATCTTCCACACGCACACTTTGCTGGGCCTGTAGTCGTCCGGATAGTTGGGGGACTGGATCTGTCCGTTATCCCTCTTCACCTCCCCACCGCATATGGCTGGAAGCAACATGTCAACACACGTCATCACCCCCTCAGGACGTGTTCACTATTGTGACACACGTCTTCACCCCCTCAGGACGTGTTCACTATTGTGACACATGTCTTCACCCCCTCAGGACGTGTTCACTATTGTGACACACGTCATCACCCCATCAGGACGTGTTCACTATTGTGACTCGTGCCATGTGGATTAACGCTGATGTGGATTATCATCGCAATTGCACACGCAAGCGTCCACACGTGTGCACACACACGCGCGCATACACACTTGTGCACATGCGCATGCACGTGCACACACACACACACACACACACACACACACACACACACGTGCGCAGCATTATCAGAGCCTCTGCAAAGTAGAATCTGGAAACAATGGAGCGGAATGCTATATCTGGCCAACATCTGATGAATGCGGCATAAAGCAGCTGACACATCAGCCACAGAGGAGCCAAAGCCGTACACATTACTGGATTCCTGAACAGCTATCAGGCAGATTGCGGGCTGCGTTTCCGTCAGATGAAACCGCCGGGAAACAAGAGACTCACCTTCGTACACAGCGGAGAATCCTTTCCCCACCCAGTTACTGCTGCTGCGGAACTCGATCCACAGACGGCTGTCGGTGGAGATGATAGGCTCAGGCAGCTTGTCGCCACAGAAACGACCTGGGTCACAAACGCACCATCCCCATCACTTCATCTGCTGCGAGTTAACGGTTCAAACACATCTGTGATGCTCTGCGCTGCGCATGAGGAGTTCACGTGCTCACACACAAGGAACATACGCAGCCAAAAACGCATTCCCCCACATTTATTTTACAATTTACAAACTGAAACAACTATATTATGAACAAACTATAGCTTTCTTACCTGAAAATAAGATCACATGCTGATCATTTCGAATGTTGTAACCCCTTGTACATGTTGTGCAATGGACCAAACACGGTTTATGTCTGCCTACAAAGTTGAACGATGTATGTTCTCATACTATGTGTTCTTACGTTAATTACACAAAATAGAAATGTTGTAGTGATTATTTTAAGATATACTGTATGTTTAACAGCTATTTACCTAATGCCTTTGATTTGATTCAGCAAAGTAAATCAAGCTGTTTGACTGGTTGAAAGGTGTATGAATGTTGGCAGCATTTCCATGCTATTCTGACCTTTGAGAGGGGCCTTCCTCCAGTATCCATCTCGGATTTCCACGTGGTCGTACCAACACAAATGACTCCTGTACAGATCCATGGAGGTGAAGTTCAGAATGATCTTCAAAACCAAGAGAGCACGATTACTGACATGGCACAGGGATACAACGTACACACACACACACACACACACACACAACAGTGAGATATTAACAATTACAATTAACAGATACTTTGATCCATAATGGCTTACAGTGAGTGCAGTCACATTTATTGATGTGCAGGTAGGGAACTGCTCAAGGTACATTCCCAGCCTACAGGGCATGTCAGAGGATCGAGCCCATGACCTTTCGGGTGGGCGTCAACCACTCTGTACCCACCAGACTATTCTACCCCACATAATTAGTTACAAAAGCAGATACTGCACTGGTGTGAGCAGATAGTGGTGTACTATCTAGCTAGTTATAAGAGGTGTCACAGTTGGCCAGATATTATCCAAGTAATGCATCATACCTTCTCCCCCGGTGTGACTGATATTCTCCAGATGCAGTGCATGTAGGCCGAGTATCCATTGGGGAAACCCGGGGAGGAGAAGTTCCCACTGCTATCCTGCAGACTGTCCCCACATCCTATCAACACACACACACACACCCCATGACCTAATGGTCTACCAATCACACTGCGTCTGAAATCAACCAGGCAGACGACATTGAACTTGAACCTCAGTCTAGAAACAGACGCCCGACCAAGGAATTCAAGCCCTGAATGTGAAGTATAGGGCCGCTCTTATGTTCAAAAGCACATCTGCTGATGATCATATTTGTACCCCCGCCCCTCCCCTCCCCTCCATCCAGATGCAGCTCACATAAAGGAATGGAGTTCAACAGACATAGTCTGAAAATAACCTACTTATATAATAATGCATTATGTGTGCACCGAATACGCTTAGCAGGATTCACACATGTGAGACATTTACATAAGAAAACAATAGAATAGATTGTCCATTTTGAGAAGCAGCCATACATGATCCCAACGTATCCTTTCGCAGGAGCACAGAAAACCTTCCCCCATAAACATTGTGCTCCCCCGAGGTCAGTGTGTACGAGTACAGTGGGACTATGAACCCGGTCTAATAAATAAGCAGAGGCCTGCCTATGATAATCTATTAACAAGCACCCTGCTAGTCTGAGAATGCTCCCTGGAATGCAGTGTGAATGAGAGATCCATGGCTCTGTAAAGGATTTGTTCACCCCCCCATCCCCAACACCACATGGAGACTTTGACCATCTCGTTCCCCACACTGTGGGCCACATCATCCGGTCTGCCTCACCAGCGAGAGATCGTCAAGGAGGCCGATTGTGCCACTGGCGTAGATACACGCTCCCAGAGATATTTCATGTAAAGAGTTAGATTTTCCACTCTGGCGGCTGGTCGGCTGCTGTTGCCATCGCGGTGTTAATTCACTGAACACTGATCACTAGTGTGGCCCCAACGGCTTGGCTATCCTTGACTGACCTTCAATAAATGCCAACATCAGAGCTATTCCACAGATGGGTACTTCTACTGCACATCTGTTACGGCTATAAATTCTGTTAAAGTGCTTGTTACATCGTGTCCCCTCGTACATTGTTGTCAGCATAAACAAAGGCAGACGCTCGGACGAATGCCAAACTTGAATAACTCTTTACAAAAGTACCAACGGAGAGTTTACATTACAGTCTACATTGTGCATTTATTCTCAACAACCATTTAAGCTTTTGTCTCTAGGAGACCAGCTGTTCCTTTGCGTATATCTGGGAAAGAATGATGACAAACTTCCTGTCCCTGGGCAGTGTTTACTCTCCTTCTGGCTTGGGGAGTCTCAGAAACCGTAGCCAGGGAGCTCCACCACATCAATGGTCAATTCGTTGCTATTTTTTTTTTTTTTTTTCCACCACACAATGTAAACTACATCTGGGAAAAGCACGATCGCTTCTTATGGTTTTCTCTGTTGGCGGTATGTGACGCATAAATGCAAAGATAGAAACACAAGTAAAGCCCTGTTGAAGTCAAAGTCATTTAGGTCTTACTGGAGCACTTGTAGAGTTTGCGTGCCTGTGCGATATCCCCCTTGCTCAGTCTGGTTCTCTGACCAATGGGTGGGCGTACTCCATTAACATCATAACGTGGCAGGATGGTGTCCAAGAAGATCCCTCTGAAATTCAGACACAAAGACTGTTGATCATGAAACATAAAAACATTATTTGTATTATTGTATGTATCATTCGTCCACTTGCACACACACATGCCTCACCAAGCCAGTCCTTGTTTGTGTCAATGTTCTTATAGCAGTTAAATAAATGTGGGTCTGATTATCTGATGCAATCCTATTTCTCAATTTGCACAATACTCCTAGAAATATCTAATGCGCGCATAGACACACACACACACTTGGGGGGGAAGGGGAGATTGCAGATTCTCACTTTTACTTTGACAAAACATCAAATTAGAACAATATGCAAATCCTCAAAAAACTTCCGAGAGGTATTTGGAATGCTGTCAAAAAACATATTAAGGTAAATATTCAGAATATATAATTTCCTACCTTGTAAATTCAGCTATACATTATGCCAATTAGAATTGGCATAATGTCCCATGATAAACTCTAATACTATTGACACAATATAGTGGGTCAGAGCTCAATGTTGATATCACTTTTCACACTGTGTGCCTCACTGATGGAGGAAGATCCAAGCCCTTTTCTAGAAATATTGTGAGGGAAACGGATAATGTTTGTGAAGTTTTAGAAGGAAACTACAGCTACATTAATTACAAACTCAAAGCCTAAAATAAGCCCCTAAAACAAAAATAAATAAAGACAAAGAGAAAACAGAAAACTGCTCCACTGAGGCATGTAATACGCCTTAAAAGCAGAATAACTAGCTAACAGCTATCGGCGAATACAGAAGGAACTTTTTCACACTACTTTCTCACTTGACACTTTAGCTTGTTTTTCATCTCCCACTTTCTCCAGGCATCAGTGAGCCGTGGCCTGGCTCCCTGGCCGTTCCCATGGTGACATGGCTATCAACGGCAGGCATGAACAAACAGCACCCAGAGCTAACAATTTAGACTGCCTGCTTGTCTGTCTGTGTGTCTGTCTGCTTGCTTCCAGGAGTCCGTATGCTGGCTGGCGGTGAACACCACCGCTTTAGTTGGTGTCAGAGCGGACAAAGGGCATACTGGCAGGTCTTTATTTGGCTTGGCGCTGCTCCACGCACCGGGCCTGAAAAATGTCTCTAGAGTCGGGGGGCAGGCAAAGCTGTGGGTCGAGTAGCACACCCCAGACAAAAAGCATGGGGATCAGCATTGCTTGTCCCCAGGAGACACCTCAAAACATGAGGACAAGCCATGAAATCTTCCCAACAACACAATGAGCAGAGGCCCTGGCTTCCCACAGTGATTTACAGTGGAACACTGTGCAAACACACTAGCTAATAATGTCCCAAGGCCGACATTGGTACAGGTAAAATACACCAGCACAAAAAAGGTCTACAGCTATTAAACCCCTTGGAATGACTTGTGAAAGGCTAAAACCTTGTCTCCTAATATATTAATCAGAAGCACTACTGCTCAACAAGCCTGCCAGTGTACTCTAAACACCATTATTGATCAGGGGAAAACAAATGTCCAAGAAGGAAGGAAGGAATTAATAGCAACAGGGAGGTAAACCAAACCTGAGGGGATTAACCACCATGAGCCATGTTGAGGCGTGGAGCTCAAGAGGTGAATAAAAATGAAACAAATTATGATAAAAGCAGTCAAATATGGAGCAAATTCTTGACATACAGTCTCGATGCACAAGTTACCAGACAGCCATCTATGTACAGTTGCCCACATCCAGCCAAAAACTGTCTCGTAGAAAAAGATTCTCTCTCTGTTTCCCAGAATGTGGTTGACACAAACACACAGGAGTGGATGTGGAATAGAGGCCCATACACAGAGAGCAAGAGAAGGCATAGCAGAGCGCTATGAAAAAGAAACCAACCAACAGCTGGTTCTCATATCACAATGAAGTAGTAATGATCATGGTCTGTGCCCTGAGCTACCATCACACTCAGGGCACAGTCCATCAAAGTAATTTTAGTTTGTCCAGGATGCTGCTCCTGTTATTTGCTTTTAGAAATGTAGGCAATTTCATACGAGAGTGAGTGCTCATATTCAGTACACAGCGCAAAGTGTGATATTGTGTTTATTTTCAATTTGACAAGCACCATTTATTTGTAAATAAATGTAATAAGTGAATTTTGTTTGCAACACATACTTTTCCTGCACACTAGCTTGCTTATGTAGGTCTACATGTTACCGAACGCCAGCTACTTTGTATCATATACATTGTTGTGTCTACTAATTCTGATACTCCCTAGGGAGGCTCAGCCGAGAAGTTTGTAAGGCTTCCCAGATATCCGTAGGCCACAGCTTCAGAAGTAATTAACAACACCAAATAAATTCAGAACCTCAAGCCCCCCTGAGAGAGTCTCGGCCAAGAAGGTTGGAAGGCTTCTTGGTATCTAAGGTCGCGGCTTAGAAGTAGTAATGAAGTCAATAACACCATGAAGCAGCCAGGTCCGTTTAAGAGAGCGTTGACAATACATGAGTGATCATAGCATATATAGGGCTGACTGGCCCAAAACAGGGCAGTGGCATAGTGTCACACAATCTATCTATTTGAGAACAGTACCTTCTGAGGTGCTGGTCAGTTGCAATGTAATTCATTATCTTCGTCCAGACACCATCTGCAAGGTCGTCTGGCGTTGCTAAGCAATTGTCTACTTCTGTTCTCCTAATAGTCAGATTCTGTCTGTTCTAGGTACAGAAATGTATAGTTAGCAGTTCTTACTACACATGTATTATAATGGTGACATGATCTTAACATAATATGTGACATAAGAATATTAAAAGAATAACTGAATAAATGGTATTTCCAGTTTTCCCCAACATACATGTATCTGTATATTTCCATTTATTGTGCAATCAGTGAAACAAGTCGATTTGGTGTGTTTTCAATGATGAGTTAAAAGCTTGATTAAACAGTAAACTGCTCAGGAGGTTGCCATGACATTATTATGCTTACGACGGTGGAATTTTCTGTCAAAATGCCAGAAAATATTATTTGTTGTCACTTTTGCGGTGTCTGTAGACGGGGTTTACACAATTTTACAGATGACTAAGACATTACGTCTGAGTCAACAGTGCTCAAGAGGTTTATTCTGGCTGAGTGGTCATCTGGCTCATAAGACTCACTCGAAATTAGGAATGAGAACCGCTGACTGGCGAACTGACGAGCATTTGTCACGCAGCTGGTCTAACCCTCATGGTTTAACACTGGGACATCATCTGAGTAGGTGCCACAGTGACTACATCCATAGGGAGACAAAATACATAGCTGACATCCTGGTAGACTAAAGTGTTAATACATTCACAGCTCTACTTTATACAAGAGAAAGAA
This sequence comes from Amblyopsis rosae, assembly GCA_025399935.1. Taxonomy (NCBI): domain Eukaryota; kingdom Metazoa; phylum Chordata; class Actinopteri; order Percopsiformes; family Amblyopsidae; genus Amblyopsis; species Amblyopsis rosae. The sequence goes on from JAODTR010000024.1 coordinate 2,930,068, forward strand.
GACAGCTAGTAATCCTGATAGGTATACTGCAATGTCCACATCAACCATTTACTTGATGATTTGTTAGTTATTTACTTTGTGTGCAAAGTTTAAAGCACACAGCCCATTTGGAACGGTTTCAGGCTTGTTGCATGACCCCTGACTGTCATAACTAGAAACTGGGCAGAACATTCAGCTGTACTGTTGTGGGCATACGAGGAAAATACATTAATATTTCCATTTCTCCATTCCTGAAACTAGGCGAGAATTACGGTTTATCCTAAATTATTGCATAGGGCCTATTGAAGAATCATGGAATGCATTAAAACACCTGGGAACTCTAGGAACTACAATCCTTGTAGCAAACACCTAAGAAATACAAACTGAGTTACATCTGAGTTTTTGAATCATGTTGCCAGCAATCAAAGGCTTTCAAAGGGTCTTTTAGAATATAATGAGGCAGCTCACGGTGTGAGACGGCAACATTTACAAGGAGCTACCAAGACCTATGAAACAGGCTGGCAGTGCTGTGATGCAGCAGGGCCAGTGATTCTGGGCTAGCTAAACCCAGAGTGGGGAGTCATTTAACTGGAGCTGCTTCTGCTACACTAGACAGCAGGAAAAACGGTGCCTTAATTGGAACAGTGTGTGGCAAGCAGCTAGCTCATCGGATAGTGGAGCCTCAAAATAGTTCCCGGAAGTTAGCCTAAATACTAAAAGTACCCTATAAATTCTATTTTAAATGTAAATCGACTACTTGACTACTACTAATTACCAAAAAATGAAGTTATATAATGTTTTGGTAATTAGTAGTAGTCAATTCATATATATATATTCAAATTGCCCACCAAGCACGTTTTTGCAATTGTTTTTGCCTCTCTATTAACCATGTGACCTTTGAAAATGTTAAACTTCCATTGGCGTAACTCTCTCTTTCCATGGCTCTGAGTCCACCTACATCTTGTACATATACCAACAGAACAAGTCTGTTCTTTGAACACACACACACACACACACACACACACACACACACACACACACACACACACACACGCACACGCAAACAGACCAAACCATTTGGTTAGTGCTACTTATAATGGCAGTACTGCAAAAGGCAGTTGGCTGCGAAGTGAAGCAAAAATTGAAAGCCACAATTCACATAGGTTAAACTGGACAGATATCTGATCCTTATTTCTGCACCCACAGCGGAAATGCTAAATGAAACCAGATAAGTCATATTTCTTGACATATGTTACTTAAGACGTTCAGTATTATTTCTGAATGACCTCTATGATTCCACTACAGGGAACTAAATCCTGTATATATATGAGAAACATCAGTAAATAGCACTTCTCTTAATGTATCCTATGATCGCTCAAAGATTTCAAGAATTTTGTATCCTGTAAAACAATTTAGATAATGAGTACATTTCAATATGTGTCATATTTAAAAAATTATTTTTTTATGGGGAGGTACTGAAATATTTATGAAATCCATCAGGGACATTTTACAAGGAATCACCCCATATCTCCATGTATCATTAATTTGTGCTTTTAGAGCATTGTGCACCAATATGTCATGGAAATGACACAAGAGCTGCTCATACCATCAGATAGCTTTCTATGAAATGAGCTTGAAGGAATTAATCCAACATATAATTTATCTTTCTATCCATCTTCTAGCTGACAAAGATGTTTCTTTATATTTCCGTAAATAGTATTATTAAATAAATTAACACAGACATATTGCACATTTGTGTGGGTACTGAATAATTGTGAAAATGTAAATGAGACACTATGAATGTATAAGTTACAACTGAATGGAAAACAGCTCAATGTGTCCAGAACAAAGGGTACAGACTACTTTTCATATCTTATCTGTTGTGTAAGGAGGGAAACTTGGCATGGCTCCTACCTGGAGAATGTATTCCTGGCATAGTGCATGATACTGTCAAAGTCATAGACCTCTCCCAGAGAATCCACCTCCCCTGGTTCCATCTTCAGAAAATTATACTCCTGTCCTGTGAAAGAAAGAAAAAATTATAAAGATTCACAAATACGAAGCTAACGATACTGTGAAACAGCCAAATGTGAAAACTCTTGCTGTAGTAATGCTGGTGTAGTTTAGCATTGTGAAATGTATTGCTTGTTACTGTTAAACCACCCTTTCATACATGTAGCCCACAACTGTATTGTCAGATGCCTTGTTGCCTACGATAAATATTCTGTTTGGTTTAGGTGAATGGCGACACTTGTGTAGAGCGTGCAGGAAGCAGGAAATTAAGTACTGAAGGAAAGTTTTTGTTTTCGGCACATCGAAGATGGTGGACCAGGCTACCAACTCCATCCATCCATCCATCTTCATCCGCTTATCCGGAGTCGGGTCGCGGGGGCAGCAGCTTCAGCAAGGGACCCCAA
>JAODTR010000024.1:2932563-2948354 GCA_025399935.1 Amblyopsis rosae
GAGAGAGAGAGAGAGAGAGAGAGAGAGAGAGAGAGAGAGAGAGAGAGAGAGAGAGAGAGAGACTAATGACAGGACCACAAAGGAATGTCTTGAACCTGGCCAATATCGGTGTCCCTCTGCCCTCTGGTGGATACTTGAGAAGAATCACAGCACGGTGAGGCAAAAGCCTCATACGAACATGTATTCTATTCACTGACATAAAGAGTTCATGTGAAAAGAGTGCGTAATTTTGACCACAACTTTGACTCAAAGTTGCAACCAAGGACATTGGAAGCAAAATGCATATTCTGCTCAGCTACGATGCGTGTGCACTGTACTGTACGCTAAGTGAGCTTCCAACATATTTATGAAATTGAAATGAATGACATTGCTCTGTAAAGCTATGTTCCCTACAGCTGGAGTGAGAGGCCCTTTCTTTGAAGCCGTAACCTCCCTGGTAAGCAGGTAGCCTTGTAGGTGTGGGAATGGCCTGGCTGAGAGAGATAAGAAAGAACTCAGCCGCACGGCAGTCTTTGTTGTTGACATCTGCAATAGCCAAAATAGCTTCTTCAGAACATTAAACAGAAAAGCAAACAGAAAGTGTTCATACGACGTATGGCAAAGGACTGAGCTGTAGAATCAGGGGTAGGGCTGCACAATGCATCGTTTCATCTGCACATTACATTATTTTAAATTATTCTTGCAGGCCAGCACTTCAAAATGGCTGCTGCTGTGACAAACTAAGAAGGCTGGAAGCGCCAGTGGGAAAAGTTAGTCGATATGATCTGGTGGAGTCATGTACTTCAAAATCACAATGTAGAAAATTGTAATTCTGCAATGTCAGTTTTTTCCCCAATATCGTGCTGCCCTAATTGGGGGGTTACTGCACAAAACTGTGTGATAAAGTAAAACACAACTGCCTATATAGTCACAGACTACATTATTGAAAGAGGAACAACACATCTAGTTTTTGATTGGCGTGTTGACATTATGACCAGTAAAAAGTTGATCAGTGAATTTCATAAGTGAACAGCTTCTACACAAACATTTTGTTTCAGCGTGTAGCTACCCTGCAGGCTAGTCTGGCAGAGCCAGTCTTTACCTCCGTCAAATCTGGGAGACAGTGCAGCCTGGCTACCTGCGTCAAGACCTGCCTACTTGACAGGAGAGGCATTTTGATTGGCATGCACGAAGACGCAACTCAATGACTTCTCAATGACAACGCTAACGGCCAATGGAAATCGACTTCCTTCACTTCCGGAGAGTGCCGTGAAGCGTACATGTATCAGACATTCAGCAGAGAATTGTTTATGTGATGTAGTGCTAATGGACGGAAGACGCTGAGACTAGCTAGCAGCTAACAGCAGCCCCCCCCAATCACCCTTCATGATCTGCTGCAGCTCCATCTGCAGGGTCTGGATGGCACGTGCTGGGTGGTCTCCTGCTGTGCGCTTGATCCTGTGGATGGACAGCCGGCCAGCCGTCACAGCAGCCACGTCGTCATCCTCAAGGAAGATCACCTGGTTGGTGTGCTCGATCACCGCACTGCCAAGACAACAGCGCACATGCACCTTAAGGAGCTAATCAACACTGTACAGCAGTGGTTTCCTATGTGGAGGTGTGGATCCCTGATGAAGTTCAACGTTTAATTGGGTAAAGGATAAGATTTACATTTCCGAAGCACACAGTAAATGAACGGCTAATGAAACGAGATCTGAACTGCCACATTTTGGAGATATAGAGTACTAGCATTATGAAATAGAGATTCCTGTTTGGAAACTTTATTATATTTAATCAAATGTGCACACCCTCTGACAGGGTTCACAGCAGTGTATATGCATAATTATCTTAGTCAGCATTTCCCCGCAGCGTACAACAGTACAAACAACAAGTGGTCTGACCTAGCATCCGAGGCAAAGTAATACTCCACAGCCTTCTCATCCACAGGAAACAGGCAGGTGTCCTGGTCCATCCTGGGCAAGGTAGTGCAGCTCTTCTTGTCTTTACCAGCTTGGGGGAAACAGCGGTTACACCGGTGCCAAACAAGTTAGACAAGACAAGCTGAAAGCATGGAGTCAGTCTTACTGGAGCGGTAGAGGATAGGTATGTGATCAGTGGACAGTTTGTGAATGCTTTTCACCCCGATCAACATTGGACCTCCTCTCCTGCATCACAAAAGTAAAAAGTAGATTATAATCTACAATAATACAGACAAATTAAATAAATACATAAAGTTATATGATGAGTTGTGTTATAGTGTGTACCTGGTCCCAACTGCCTGCCCAGGATAATGGACACTCTTGAAAACCAGGGAAAATGCTCCCTCCTAAGATTCAGACGTGGCAACGTGTCAGACAGGCCTATTAGCCTACCACTGAGTTGCTCTGTGTGCAACAGAGGCCCTTACCAGCTGTTGGGTCACCTGCTCCACCAGGGTGGCAAAGCTGATATCTTCGCTCTCCCTGTTGTCATACATGTACTTCACCAGCTTAGCGATGGTTTCTGTGTCGGTCTCTGACTCAAACTCATAGCCTTTACTCTCCTGTAAAATATAGACATGTATACATTATGCATATGGGTTCTATAATAATAATAATAATAATAATAATAATAATAATAATAATAACAACAACAACAACATTAAATAAGGCCTTCAACGTGTACATGAAGAATTCTCACCAGGAATTTCCTCAGATGATTGTAGTTTGTGATAATTCCATTGTGAATGACAATAAATTCTGAAAAGTATATAGATAAAAAAGGTTTTAGCTCACACTGTTAAGTCCAGTGCCCTTAAACAGACAACTTCATATGGGTAAGTGTCGATTGCTGTATACAACCAGGTACTACTTTTACAATTTGATTCCATTCAGCAATATCTTTCTGATCAATGCCCCCAGAAATAAACTCATTAAAGCAACATCAGCACCACTTACCGTTGTTCTTGTCAGACCTATGTGGATGGCTGTTAACAGCGCTGGGCTCACCGTGGGTAGCCCAGCGGGTGTGGGCGATGCCAAGGTGGACATCAAACTCAATATCCAGGTCAATATTCTGCTGTTCTATTGGTTGGACAAACACATATAATGTTTATATTCAGAATGTGTCAAGAATAAGGTTTGATTGGCTCAAATTTGATCCCATAGAGCAGGGGTGGGAAATCCTGGTCCTGGAGGGCCGCTGCCCTGCATGTTTTAGATGTCTCCCTGCTCCAACACACCTTATTCACATGAATAGCTCGTTATCAGGCTTCTAACAGTCCATTCATTTGAGTCAGGTGTGTTGGAGCAGGGAGACATCTAAAACATGCAGGACATTGGCCCTGCAGGACCAGGATCCCCCACCCCTGCCATGGAGTAAAAGGAACAACTCTTCAAACGTACTGTGGATTTCCTCTTCAAGAACTTTCACCTTTCCACGCTGCTTGATCAGATGGATTGACTTTCCATTAGTCTCCCAATCCTTGCTATTACCACCATCAATTCCCACACCTGTTAAAAGGGATAAATTAGCAGTATTATTTGGAGAATCAACTTATTCAAGAAAAAATGCTCAAAGGATTAACATAGACCTAGATGGTGGAATAGTTTTGATTGTTTTACACTGTATGCTGTTGTTGAGAACTTCTCAATAATGGCATCTACCACAGTCATAATTACATACAAAGCAGTAAAATATCAGCAGCAAGACGGCAATGGGGGGGGTATAGTATTTATAATAGTTCTACCAATAAGTTACATTAGCCTGATTTGTAGGGCAAAATCATGGTCCTAAACCTTTACCAGCCTCTACTGGTACTTGCTGTAGAACACCATCTACTGAAAGACTACTACGTGTCACACACACACACACACTACAGTTAAATAATGGATGGCATTACCCCATTAACAAGCAAGTGATAGATGAGAAGCTAAACATTCATGTCATGTAGAAGCCCCCCCTGCCCCCCTCACCAGCGGAGTCATAGCCCCGGTACTCCAGCCGCTGCAGGCCTTTGAGCAGGATCTCAAGGATCTCACGGCGAGTCCGTGGTACTTGGTAGTTAAGATAAGCAAAGATTCCTAGGAGGGAGAAGATGAGAAAGAGAGGGGAGGGGGAGTTGTGTTAGTCAAGATATATTCACAACACAGTTCTGAAATGCCTGCCCTTCATATCCTCCACACCTACCAATGTAATACAATGCCTATACTATTTTATAGTGTTTACATACCATAACCTCCCCTTAGGCGGGAGTACCCCACCACAGAGAAGAATTTAAATGAGTAGCAATACATCATGACATCTGACGGAATCACAAACAACCAAGACAGGAATGCCACCACAATACATGTGGTGTTTTGTTAAGGATATTTCATTTGAATACCAATGCAGAACACACCTCCAAGAAAAGAGAAACTAAGGTGTATTTTTTATGTATTGTAGACCTGATTGATAAGGAGGCGTATGTAGCATTTACGCAATAGGATATTGCTTCTTAAGGGAGGGTATTCACATAGCTGTAAACAAAACAGTAACCACAAGAGAAGCAGGAAGATCTGGTTCTAGAAATCCCATGGGTAAGTCAACCTATTATGAAGTGAAACATGAGATTTAAAGCTTTAAAAACAAGTCTTGCTTACTTACTCCTCGAGTCTAAAATGATAGCAGTTTCTGTACTGGGTTATGGTTATGTTACCCATGCATGTATGCATACTCGCAATGCCCACGTGTGCTAGATACAGTACTAGTTTACTACAAATTCTAAAGCCCACTATACTAGCTCTTTGTGTGCTTGAGTTGGCTGGTTGACCATGTCCATCCATAGACAACATAACCACTGGTATATGTTCATGTATAAAAGGCAAGCCTATATGGTCTCCTTCCATCTTATATGGTTCTACATCATTCAGAAAAGTATGACAAGATGTTTTCTTTGCTCCCAGGAACATTATATCTCCCTATATTCCATACACAATAGGGAAAAGGGACTTTTAAGTACGCTACTACTTCTACTTGAAAGAAGTTACAAAATTATCCAACCCTTTGGTTGCTGGTCTCAATAAATGTTATTATTATTATTATTATTATTATTATTATTATTATTATTATATTATTTTAATTGTGAATTGTTCTTTTTATGTCTGAATCTTTCAACTGTGCTGCTGCTTGCTGACGTGGCCACAATGCCCTTGTACCAAGATACTTTTTTTCTGGTTAACTAAAAAGTTACTATAATAATAATAATAATAATAATAATAAGTCTTCAATAAAAGTAGGTGTATTCTCAATTTAGTATATGTTCTGTTTTGTGTGGATTACAGATCGCATTTTAAAACTGCCTCTACAAACTAACTCTAAAGTATGCATTGAAATACACATGTAACATGAAACATGAGTGTTTGAGCCAGAAGTCTGAATGTTGTGATTCAACAGAGAGGTTATTCAGAACAGGTAGCCTACTGCACTGAGGTAGACGCCAAGGGGAATAAATAGCAAACACAAGGCACACCTTTGTCTATTAATGCTGTTTTTAAGAAGTGGAAATAAACATATCAATACATCTGAAAGCTCAAAGGCAATTCATCCTCGTGCTGGTCGACGTAACACTAAAAGGTGTTCAAGATTAAACACGTATGGTATGTGGCCTAATACTGTATGCTGGATAGGTATTGCAAGTGACAAATGTTAGTCAAAATATATATAGAAGCAAATAATGTATTGCATGCCAACTTTCCCGAATAGTCCCAACAATAGCATATGGCGCATCTTCAAAAAGCAAAGGGGCATGTCTACAATATACAAAAAAAAACTAAAAAAAAAAAAAAACTTAACGACGATAACAAATCTGGATAGGAACCATACAGTGATCCAAACTAGCTACAGTAACAGGTTGAAAAGTTCAGCGGTCAGTCGAGGTGCGCGTAATGATAGCTACAGTACTGTTACAACCTATAGCATTACGTGTCGGTGTTCTGAAAGAGACACAGACGTGTCTGTATTCAGCATGGCTACACAGTAATAAACAAGCACACATCAAATAACAATCACAGTGAAAATACATACTGAATCGCTCATAAATAATAAGGAGCGATATGCTAGCTAGGGTTATCCACCCCTACTGCAGCCAATATCAAATGTCTGAGGCTTTAGCCTAAAGATGGAGCTGTAATATACGAATATTCATCGGTTTATCGGGATAATAGATAAACAAATATATACGTCAGGAGCCAACCAGTTAGATCTAATTAATACTACTGACATTTCAAATACGTAGGTGTACTACGTGCAAGTTATAAACAAATACTCACCACACATGTCTACACGTTACCAGTTTCCCAGTTATCACAGCTCTGTCAGTTCCGTAATCCGTATCTGGTTGCAAGTCCTGTAAACAAAGACCGCCCCCTACAATGTAATAATTGAGGCTACGACAAGCCCTCCTGCTTTTACGCTCTTCTGATTGGTGCATTGCATCGGTCAGTCACGTTGTACCTATGGGTGCAGGCTTTTCTGACGTGGCACCAGGATGCAGATCCGTAGGCAATGGGCGGCATGCGCCAAAAAATAAAGTGCATATAACATCAGGAAGCGTATTCTCACTGCCAACATCCAAAGAAGAGATCAAAAATATATTTGAAATATCAATGAGTCTTTAACCTAGTAAATTAATGGTGTATATAAATATGTACTACCCAGTTGGATACAATAGTCTGCTTTGAATTCTATTTGACTAGACAACTAAATATTTATAGTAAATAAAATATTAATAAAAATAACCTGCTGCCATCCTACAGATCATTGCAATGCATCAGAAGGTAATTAAGCGTACATTTATTATGAATACTATGGAGATGCTTGTACATATTTTAAAGTACTCACTCCTAGTTTCTTTGGATTAAAGTGTCAAGAGTTTTATATACTGTAGCAATATTTTTTCAGTCACATTATACTGTAGTTATGCCTTACAAAATTATGCATTGCAAACGTGACATCTATACACATGCAATTAATGTATGTATTTTAACCAATATTTAAGACTAAGCCTTTCTAACCCTAGACTGCCTTCTTCAGTTATACCAAAGTCCTTAATGTCTCTCTGGATATACTTAACTACCGGTAATTAATCATTCTCATGATAAAAGACATTATGCACTCACTAAAACATGTATCTGATTTTGTCTGCAAACATTTAAATAGCAGGCTTAGTTCAATCAACTTTATTGAAATAAATAATATCTATAGATTACACATTTATTTTCAATAGTTTATAATTAAATAAACATGATATAATTACTATGGTGACTAGAGTGACAGTGCTTTTTACTATCTCTGCTAAACACTGATTAAGTCTAAGGCTGTAATGTTTCAGGTAGGTCCAGAAATACTACCATTGTGCATACATAGAAGTTCTGTGGATGAAAAGTATATAATTCTTGGCACCTTAGATATATTTCTAAATTGTTAATGTAATCCAAAAAGTACATGTTTAGACGAGGCAGCAGCAGGTAATGTGTAACCTGGTTTCCATAGGTTTTAAGCCTGAGTAACCTCCTCATCGTCTTTCACCTGTGAAGACAACACAATACATTTTCAGGCTTCTTGGATGGGATTTCTCCATAAATTTTCACATTTGCTGATAGGTGGAATACACACCTGCTCCACTGATTCCACTTCTGGAACATAAAACTGCAACATATTTTGGATTCCTTTTTTCAAGGTGACAATGGAGCTTGGACAAGTGTTACAAGCACCCTGCATCTTGAGTTTGACAACACCATCTTCAAACCCCCGATACAAAACATCTCCACCATCCTCCTGCACAGTTGGTCTGTTGAAAAGAAAGACATCAGTACCAATAGAAAAGCAAAAATCTATAATGTCTACAGTATGTGATAATACAACAGACTAGAGACTTTGACCTATCATTAAATATGACAGGCTGCCCTTTTCTTGATTATGTGGTGTATGTCGTCGGGATATGCAATCAATCCCATTATGTTTTTGTCTAGATTATACTTAAATGCAGATTACGGCAATATTTTCAGTTTTCCTGAAATTTGGGGAGAACTATCCCCACTAGCAGCTAAATATACTGTACTTCTACTAATCTAAACTGAGTATCACTTAGGTATTTTTTAGCAGCATGTACGACCATATACAGTGCTTTATAGCACAATACAGTACATTAATGCATTTGTTACCTAATTCGAGTGTCCAAGAGTTCTTTGATCATAGCAACCACTTCGTCATCATCATCTGATGGTGCTGCATAGACCATGACTTGTTAATTTACATATACAATTATTTTCTTTCCATTTATTTATCGCACGTCTATATTTGTTCCTACCAGTATCTGCACTAGGGACACTATCTTCAATGACAACAGGAAGTCCAGTGGTGAAGAAGTCCATAATGGCAGCAAATACATCAGGTTTGATGACTTTCCATTCCATATTTACATCAGACTTAATACAAAGGAGGAATTTCAACAATATGTCAATTTTTCTAATATGCAAATATTTGGGATTTCTTGACAAAATGTACCTTTGTTATGGTGATGAAGTCCGGGCCTAGGAAGACACTCTTGACACCATCAATTCTAAAAAGCTGTCTAACATAATAGAGAAATGTGCAATAGAGGAATGAGTTAACATTTTACTCAGACTTAACATCTTTCTTTTATTGTTTAACTTAAAAACATTCAAGGACACTTGCATTACCCGAGGCCATGATTTATTAAATAATTTTGCACATGCCTATAATCACACACAACAATTGTACGTCCTTTAATTAGGTGTATAATGAACAGGATTTCACACCGGGCTAGAGGTGAGCAATAGGCATCAAGAGGGGCTGCAAAATCCATGGTCCCCAATTCCATAACTGTGCGGCCAGGCATAAACTTTAGGCTGTTTGGATTTGGAGTGTCCTGGACCTGAATGAACATGGTCCTGGCTATGGATAAACAAAACATGAAAATGACAAATATTTACATAAATTATATTAAAAACATAATTTGTATGTTTTAACTTGTGAGTACCAAACATTATGTAGGAATGCATACCAGAAACAAAAAAAAATGGTATATGTGGCCATCTGTTGGTTGCTCCTGTTTTATGTGCAACACTGTGGAATTCAACACTGGGACATCCTTGACTAACACGTCTTGGACAACAGATAAGGGAGTGTTACTGAGGACACGATGCATAGAAAAACACACACACGAAGCATGTTGCTTTCTTTTTTAGCACATAAAGTAATGTATATTTCATTTGATATTTTCTTCAACTTTAACAATGAAAGTTTTCCAAGTGAACAAATACGCCAATTTTTAACAGTAATATCATCATCGTCATCATATATATTGTTAATTTCGTCAATATGTCATGTTGTGTGCACGTGTGTTCAATCTGTCAGTTACGAACAAACGCATTTCGAAGAACCCAATACATAACAAAGAGGAATAATTAAAAGGGACAACATACGGCACTAGTCGCATAATTCTTGAAGAAATACCCATCCATCTCACGACATGTCTGCATGCCGCCATGTTCGTTTTGGTTGAGCATGTTCTTCTTTCATTCTGAAGCGGTTGCACTCAACTTTACTTGGTGGAGTTCTGCCCCCTTCTGCACGGGAATTATTATATTAATCTCAGACGAAATACGAATGGAAACACAATTTCAAACGGAAAATCTAAATGCATGTTTTTCCTTTACACACCAATTTCTTCAATTATCACATTATAATTTTTAATGTTAAAGGACTACTACTAGTCTAACTAGTCCCTTTTGTAAACGTGTCCCCCGACCGGAACTGATGTACGGTAATATTGTTTTACCCGGTACGTCTACGTCAGTAAAAAAACAAAAACATCTACATCTGTAAACCTGCTCCGTGAAACGTTTGTGATCCTGGCTGTAAAGTACATGAACGCATTTGAAAATGCCACCAGGTAGGAACTTTAGAAAACGAAGAGACTCGTCCGATGTAGAAGAAGACGACGAAATAACTGAAGAAGTCAGGTAAATATTTCATACAGTACGGCAACGTAGCTGCACTGTGTTAATGTACGGTGCGGCACAACAAGCTAACCGTATGCCATATTGTTCGGTTAACATCCGCAATGTTAACTTTCTCAGTCTGGTTCAAGCTTATTTCGTACGTATGAGGTTCAAGCTTATTTCGTACGTATGAGGTTAAGCCGTTCTTTGTTTTAGAGCAAAACTGCACGAGGCAAAAGAACTTCAGAGTTTGAGGAAACGACAGACTGGAGTAAGGTACAGTGGATTCACTAAATATAATATGGTTTATTAATCAAACATGTTATAAACGTGATATGTACTGTAATAAACAAGCTTACACTTTATTTTATAGCCTCACTGCATTGCTTGCCGGGGAGATACTACCAGAGTCTGAAATTGATGTAAGTGGGCAGTTGTTGACGTTTAGTATGGAATACCATTTATATTTATTGCCAACTAATTTTACATGTAACATTCCACATATAGGCCTATATAACAATGCAATTAAACAATTACATGGTTTGTCTTACAGGATGACCCGTTCAAACTGAAAACAGGAGGCGTAGTGGACATGAAGAAAATCAAAGATAGAAATAGGGACATGTAAGATAAATATCTTAGACCCCCAATAGTTAAATGGATAACATCAGTCTCCACTGATGAATGTTATAATAAATATATTTCTATTTGCAGGACAGAAGACGAGACAGACCTTAGCCTGGGTACATCTTTTTCAGCTGAAACAAACAGAAGAGATGAGGACGCAGACATGTATGCTCTCTTTTAATCCATAAACACCTTTTCAAAAATAACCAACTAACATAGCAAAAATTACACCAAGTCTCTGCTTTGATCCACAGGATGAAATATATTGAGACCGAACTGAAAAAGAAGAAGGGATTGGTAGAAGCAGAGGAACAGAAGGTAAAGGTGAAGAATGCAGAGGACCTTCTGTATGAACTGCCAGAAAACATCAGAGTCAATTCTGCCAAGAAGACAGAGGAAATGTTATCCAATCAGATGCTGAGTGGGATTCCTGAAGTGGACCTGGGCATTGAGTTAGTTCCTGTTATCCTATTGATTATTCCTGTTGAATTTTAAACCCAGCAAACATTATTAGTCATTGTCAATTAACTTAGCTTGTTTCCTTCCCAGTGCAAAAATTAAGAACATTATCTGTACAGAGGATGCGAAAGCCAAGCTTCTAGCAGAGCAGAGGAACAAGAAAAAAGACAATGGCACATCATTTGTACCCACCAACATTGCTGTAAACTATGTCCAGCACAACCGCTGTAAGTTTATCTCTTTGACTGCTTAAGTTTCAACCCAAACATTTTCAAGATTGACATTGATGAACACAAGTTTGAAAACCAGTGTTAATCTCTTCTCTTTTTATTCCTCAGTCTATCGCGAGGATGCAAATGCACCACAGAGACATCACAGATACAGAGAAACCAAAGTGGAGGCTAGACCTCTTCGTGTGGGTGACACAGAGAAACCTGTTCCAGAGGGTAAGACACTAGTCCCAGTGTTTCACTGACACCAGTTTACATGATGCCAATGTCCTTTATGGGTCTAAGGCAGGGCTATTTAACTCCAGTCCTAAAACATGCAGGGTTCAGCCCTCCAGGACCAGAATTGAATAGCCCTGGTCTAAGGGGAACTTGTCTTAATGCTGGCCTTCCTATTAAGACAAGCAAAAGTAATGTGCTTGCATGAACCAATCAGTGAGAGTGGGATGGCCGAGTTGTACACACAACTAGGCAGAACAGAGACTGAGGCAGAAATTAAATGAACATTGATAACTTGATCTTGTGTAAATATTTGTGTAGTATAAAATATTGTAGTACATAAAGAATCAAATCATGATCTCGTATCATGCTGATTTGTGATGCCTACATTACACCCCCAGTAATTACTGCATTTAGACACTTGCTATAGCAGAGAATCAACAGCATACTGTGCACAAGCAACTATTATGCGTTGTTAGGTTTTAATGTGCATTTCCTATACAAAGCACAGGTGGAGCTGTAGCCGTACTAATGGTTCCATTTATCCACAGCAGCGACTCCAACCAACTTCCGCAAACGTCCCAACAACGAGAAGGCCACTGACGACTACCACTATGAGAAGTTTAAAAAGATGAATCGCCGATACTAAGGAGCCAGAGCAAACCACTCAAAATGTGAATTTGTCAAGCATGTACGGGAGTGTGCAAATGAGATCTAGAATTTATTATTTGTGATCTTTAGGCTAGCTCTCGCTGGGATTTCTGTAAATATTTTTTTCACCCCCCAAGACATGCTGAAATTACATTATTATTAAATATTTTCAACAGCATTGGAATGCTGATTTAAAGATCTTGTTTGTGTTCAGATCATCTTGACAGTCATGTTTCAATGTTATAACATTACCAATAATCACAGCTAACACTAACTTGATCTTTTAATTGGCTAATTATGTAATTACATTATATTTGATGAGCCAAACTCGAGCATAATGTTTTGACCAATTTAATATAGATTCCATATTAAAAAAAACGCATTACCAAATAAAACTACAAATACAACAGAATGTTCAAATATGCTATTTTATAAATAGGTGTCAGAAAAAAAACTGTTTCAAAAGGCTAAAACATGTTATGAGTGTTCAGACATTGCAGATTCTTGAATTGACTTAAATCATGACATGCTTGATGGCATAATCACGCAGGAATATCTTTGCAGGTTTGACATTCACCATGAGCATGCCCTTTACATGTGATGTGTAATATCTTCCATTTTACTTCCATTTAACTCAAAGTATTTAAAACGGACACCAACAAAACATCACTAACACTAACCCAGGGGTATCTTGTGCAGGAAACATTAAGAATGTTCAAGGTTTATCTATAGACATGGTCCCTTGTCCATTAAGATGATGTTGGGGGTTTGTCTCCTGTGACAGAGGTCCATCGATGTCCTCTCTGTCCCCTTGCACCGAGCCACAGCTGGTGCCCGGGGAGGCCCAACTGTCACGTCGCTGGTAGGCCTCGCACAAGGGCAGGTCTGCACTGTCCCACTGACTGTAGCTTTTCAGAATAGATGCCAATAGGAAGCGTCCAATCAGCACAGCAAAGAAAGTGAAGCAGATAAGGGTTCGCAGTCAGAAACAGCACATTCATACACATACAACAGGACATACAGGTGAAGAAAACGAAGAACATTATCTGTACAGAGGATGCGAAAGCCAAGCTTCTAGCAGAGCAGAGGAACAAGAAAAAAGACAATGGCACATCATTTGTACCCACCAACATTGCTGTAAACTATGTCCAGCACAACCGCTGTAAGTTTATCTCTTTGACTGCTTAAGTTTCAACCCAAACATTTTCAAGATTGACATTGATGAACACAAGTTTGAAAACCAGTGTTAATCTCTTCTCTTTTTATTCCTCAGTCTATCGCGAGGATGCAAATGCACCACAGAGACATCACAGATACAGAGAAACCAAAGTGGAGGCTAGACCTCTTCGTGTGGGTGACACAGAGAAACCTGTTCCAGAGGGTAAGACACTAGTCCCAGTGTTTCACTGACACCAGTTTACATGATGCCAATGTCCTTTATGGGTCTAAGGCAGGGCTATTTAACTCCAGTCCTAAAACATGCAGGGTTCAGCCCTCCAGGACCAGAATTGAATAGCCCTGGTCTAAGGGGAACTTGTCTTAATGCTGGCCTTCCTATTAAGACAAGCAAAAGTAATGTGCTTGCATGAACCAATCAGTGAGAGTGGGATGGCCGAGTTGTACACACAACTAGGCAGAACAGAGACTGAGGCAGAAATTAAATGAACATTGATAACTTGATCTTGTGTAAATATTTGTGTAGTATAAAATATTGTAGTACATAAAGAATCAAATCATGATCTCGTATCATGCTGATTTGTGATGCCTACATTACACCCCCAGTAATTACTGCATTTAGACACTTGCTATAGCAGAGAATCAACAGCATACTGTGCACAAGCAACTATTATGCGTTGTTAGGTTTTAATGTGCATTTCCTATACAAAGCACAGGTGGAGCTGTAGCCGTACTAATGGTTCCATTTATCCACAGCAGCGACTCCAACCAACTTCCGCAAACGTCCCAACAACGAGAAGGCCACTGACGACTACCACTATGAGAAGTTTAAAAAGATGAATCGCCGATACTAAGGAGCCAGAGCAAACCACTCAAAATGTGAATTTGTCAAGCATGTACGGGAGTGTGCAAATGAGATCTAGAATTTATTATTTGTGATCTTTAGGCTAGCTCTCGCTGGGATTTCTGTAAATATTTTTTTCACCCCCCAAGACATGCTGAAATTACATTATTATTAAATATTTTCAACAGCATTGGAATGCTGATTTAAAGATCTTGTTTGTGTTCAGATCATCTTGACAGTCATGTTTCAATGTTATAACATTACCAATAATCACAGCTAACACTAACTTGATCTTTTAATTGGCTAATTATGTAATTACATTATATTTGATGAGCCAAACTCGAGCATAATGTTTTGACCAATTTAATATAGATTCCATATTAAAAAAAACGCATTACCAAATAAAACTACAAATACAACAGAATGTTCAAATATGCTATTTTATAAATAGGTGTCAGAAAAAAAACTGTTTCAAAAGGCTAAAACATGTTATGAGTGTTCAGACATTGCAGATTCTTGAATTGACTTAAATCATGACATGCTTGATGGCATAATCACGCAGGAATATCTTTGCAGGTTTGACATTCACCATGAGCATGCCCTTTACATGTGATGTGTAATATCTTCCATTTTACTTCCATTTAACTCAAAGTATTTAAAACGGACACCAACAAAACATCACTAACACTAACCCAGGGGTATCTTGTGCAGGAAACATTAAGAATGTTCAAGGTTTATCTATAGACATGGTCCCTTGTCCATTAAGATGATGTTGGGGGTTTGTCTCCTGTGACAGAGGTCCATCGATGTCCTCTCTGTCCCCTTGCACCGAGCCACAGCTGGTGCCCGGGGAGGCCCAACTGTCACGTCGCTGGTAGGCCTCGCACAAGGGCAGGTCTGCACTGTCCCACTGACTGTAGCTTTTCAGAATAGATGCCAATAGGAAGCGTCCAATCAGCACAGCAAAGAAAGTGAAGCAGATAAGGGTTCGCAGTCAGAAACAGCACATTCATACACATACAACAGGACATACAGGTGAAGAAAACGATGCACTGGAAACAACTGCAAGTCTAAGAAGGACAGCTTAGCTAACTTGGTTTTGCCTTGTAGGTTGATGAGTATTTGAGTTGTGGATATCAGATGAGAACACATCTATAAAGGAAAAGTGCAGGGAAAAAAGCTCTCAAAGCAGTTCCAGAAGATAAATGTTCAGCTTCTTACAGAGAAAACTAATTAGACAGACTACAATGATTATTTTCTACATATACATATATGTATATATATACATATATACACATATATATGTATATATATACACATATATGTATACATATACATATATACACACATATATATACACATATACACATATATACACACATATACACATATATACATACACATATATATACATATGCATATACACATACATACATATATATATATACATATACATACATATATACATATATATACACATACATATATACATATACACATACATATATACATATATATATACACATATATACATATATACACATATATACTACCGTTGAAAAGTTTGGGGTCACTTAGAAATTTCCTAATTTTTGAAAGAAAAGCACAGTTTTCTTCAATGAAGAT
>JAODTR010000024.1:2948454-2966108 GCA_025399935.1 Amblyopsis rosae
CCCACCACCCGTAGGCGCAGGGAGGCGACCCTCTCGTCTACCGGGGTAAACTCCAACGTAGCGGCGTTCAGCCGGGGGCTTGTGAGTATCCCCACACCCGCCCGGCACCTCACACCCTTACCTACAGTAAATGAAAACATTTTCTAGTTCATTAGTGGCTAAATTATTAATTTAATCCCAAATGTCTGGATTTCAGACCATTTTGAACTGGATGGCCATTTCTTTTTTTTTACCTTTGACCAGCCTACTTGTTTTATGTTGAAGAAGTCCCAAAGTCATAGCTTTAAACAGACCAGGCATGTGTGTGTGTGTGTGTGTACATATTATTGTTTTAACTGCTAAATAGATAGTTTGAAAGAACAAATGATGTTTCAGTCCAATTACAGTGACATGTGGAAGACTGGTTTCATTGCTGCATGCTGCTCTCAAAACATAGACATACTGTGTAATGTACTTTTGTTCATTTCAGAGAAAAGGTCAGAAAGGGATATTTAATGGAGCCAGTGGGCTTCCTCTATTCTACACCGAACAATAGTGATAATCAACATCCACCATCACATAGATGTGAGCCATTAGAAAGCTGTCTGGAACCCTTGACTCACTGAATATAGAATATCTAGTATGTACACACTGCCCCAGATACAATAATATTGCAGTATTGTCCATTATTTTAAATTTACAATATAATCTAGGCTATATATAAATATATTTATGTGCATGAATAAATGTGTACACACCCCAGTATATGCATTTAATGTATATGGGGTTTCTAACCACTAGAGAATGTTATCTCTAAATTTGAGCATGTTAAAATAAAATTCATAACAAATAATAATGTGTTTATGCATGACACAGATTGGTGACCCGCACCCCTCCGGCATTCAGTTAATTAGCAGTGTTTTGGAGAATGAGCTGAGCAAAGCTAGCTGCCTTTGTGCTTATTAACCAACAGTGTTTAGTAACAGTGTCTTACCATCACATCGCAGCAGTGGCGATGTGATGCTCAGGACTCCAAAGGAATAACCATTTCCCAGCAGTCAGATTGATTGTTTATTGACCACAGTCATGTCTGGGCAGATCTCCTGGTCATCACAGCAATGCCTCTATTGAGCCATGTGCTTGGAGACTGCATGGGGTATCAGTGATGCTCCGTATATGCTTTTCATTGTCACAGGGAGTAAATTGTCTCAAGTGTTCATCAGCTTGAGCTCAGGAGTTGATAGATTTGGTATACGGATGGGCAGACGACCTTGATTAGTTAGCCACCATATGTGTAGATAATTTTCAGCTTGAAAAAAGGCATTAGCTTTCGCAAATAACTGTACCAAGTTAACTGATTTCTGCAATTATAATGGTAAGGAAGGCTTACACTTGAAATGACCTTTTCTCAACTAGCGCTATTGTACCTGTCACCACAGACGGATGACTATAGGTTACTGGTTTTTATTTGTTTGGCTCTTACTCCAAAGTCTCAGTACCAGAATTCTACAAAGGTCTCAGAGCCACAGGGCATAACTGGGTTTGATGTGATCAATTATCTATGGCTTACAGTACTAAGGAGTAAGATCTGTTGGGGTTGGGTTGTGTAAGGAATCCTAAAGGCTGGACATGTTGGGGATCGGCTAAGTTAACCACCACAATTATGGTTTACAGAAATATTATAAAACGAATTGATCAAGAAAACAAGGTTTTCATAGCTGTGTATATTATGGGCCTATAATCGTTACACAGCTATTATTATTTCAAAGCAGATAAAGTCCCTATTTAACACCTCTTTTATAGCTGTAGCACAACATTGGAAGTGAAAAACAGTGTCATGTTCTACACCTAAAAGGAAGGCTGAGAGAGTGTTTAAAATGTGACTTTCTCCAAGTTCCTTCATCTAATGAGCATTATGCCAATGTTTCAGGCCCAAAATGGTTCACTTTTGCTGACAAGAAGGCAAAACTGCTGCTTGCTGATGAGAAATGGGACTTCATATAAAAATGTTCTTAGATTAATCCATACACCTAATTTTAAGATAATTTTTGACATGCTTATTCAATTCATAAAAGATAATAACAACCTTGCTTACGCATACAGCTGTGAAATATAAATATCAAATTAGGCTAATGGGCTAACACCTGAACTGTGTATCAGGCAACTGAATGTGTAATGACTTAGTATATAAATAATATATAGAAACTTTCTCAAAATAATGACTTGCTGTAGTATGTCAAAATAATGTCTTATTTTGTGCTATTATATATGTTGTAGTATGTCAGATATTAACGTTGTATCTAAAATATAATGACGAACCATTGGTGTACAGAATGCATGATTTAGGATACAGTGCCAGTGGCCAGTGGGTTTGAAACGTGCTGTGTAAAATACACTCTACAATGATATTTACCATTTACTTAGCTTGCCCGGTAGGCGCCAGACTCCAGATGCTTGATATTTCCTCCAAAACAAAACACATTTGACGATTTGTGAATACATGTTTAAATTTTTTTCTATTTTGGCATCTATTTGTGTCTACAAAGTTCGAGATATACTAAGTAATTATTTTGAGATACCATGTCATTATTTAGAGATAGCCGATTCTTTTAAGATAGCTACTATTATTTTGAGAAGTTTCATATTATTTTGAGATGCTAAGTCATTATTTTGAGGTAGTTTCTCTCTTCTTATCAACACGTTTTTAGAGATGGGCTTCATACATAGAGTTGTATCTTCTATTGTATGCCTCTGGAACATTATCTGAACTGCAACAGAGTCTCCTGGCAGGGACCTGAAACTAAAAATTGCTTGGTGGTTGACTGTGTGTATAGATTTACCCTCTATTTATTACAATTGCACCATGCTGCTAGGTTGAGTGACGTAAAGCTTTATTCGGGAATTGCCCAGGGAATAAACGAAATGCATTCATTTGGAAATTCTTTTTTTTTTCCCAGATTTTGACGACTTTCCTCATTTTACACCTTGCAACATCAACAGTCAGGATCAGAGGATTACAGAGATTCATAACATCAACTGCACTCATTAAACAGCAACCCCACAGTACATGTGCAAGCAATACAAATATAACCACAGGACATGTCTGTGAAACAATCAACTTATTCGATTAGACATACGTTTTAACAAATTACCATGGAGACAATAATGGCCGTGGGAAGTACTATAGTGTAATATTTAAATATATTTGTAGGTGGTTTTATAGAACAGACATGCGTAGACTATTTTTGACATAATCACCTGTTGATTGCCTCGGTCACATATACAGTATCAAAGCAACACAGGTGTGAATTAGCACCGTAATGTAGAAATAAACAAGCAGATAATGATTATGATATTATAGTGGGCAATAGCGCACAGCTTCCACGCATGGTACGCTGGCATTGGTGATTTCTCTGTAGGATTTCTCGCATTAGATGAGACACGTGTTGTGCTGTGCGTCTGCAGAAAGCGGGCTTGGAGGTCAGTGGCGCACACAATCTTCAGAGGCTTGAATATCCAGCTGTTAATGGATATTGGCATCAGGACGATTTTCACACAACAGTGAAGCAGGTATGGCATGCTACTTTTTACATTATAATGTAGCTTAATGTGTTGCATATGAGCTGTCAATATTAATTCATCCATACATTATCGCTGCAACTTTGAAACTCCATCGTCTATTTGTACACCTGAAATGGCATTATTATTTGATTGGTAGAAAACACAAGTCTGTTAAAGGACTTGGTCATCTTAATTCTAGTAATTGTCTTCATTACATTAATTGTCTTCCACTCTTTTCATTCTTATATCTACATTGCCGCTAACAGATGCAATCAAATAGGGTTATGAGTGCACAAAATACATGATTTGTACACATATAGGCTGCACAAACATGCATGCATGTCTGATCATTTAACAGGTAGCCTACAATTGAAATACAAATGACAAGTGCTTGTCACATCGTAGCCTATTGTAACCGAGCCTGAGTAGCCAAAGGACAGATAATAAGTACTCTTTTAATTTACACCCGTCATCTGCTTCCATTATTAAAAACATATTCTCACCCGCAGAGCATTTGGCCTGTGTGTGTTGGGCAAGTGTAACTGCCTTGACTCGTTCTTTGGACCATCCAGTGACGTGTGAGAGGCTAGATGACGTCCAACATCTCTCTTGCCTCGTTGCAACGTTTACTGAATCATATGCCTTAAAGCTTGTGCTTTAGATTTTGTCTAAAGGGTATTACGTCGATTTTAAATATTTGCCATCTATTACGTAGATTAAAAGATTCTATTTTTCATTCAAATTATGGCATTGAGATGCACGTGTTCTGTTCACTACTTTTTGTCTCAGCATAATTTTTTTTAATTTCAGTGCACAATCTACACTCATCACTAACGGTTTTTTTAAGTTAAATTATGCACCGCCACAATTTTGAATAGAACTGTACTACATTTACCGTATGCCTTGAGATGAATATGCACTTAAAAACCTTTAAGAAAGGGTAACATTGCCAACCCCCCTTTAAAACAGTTACATAAAATAACAAAAGTAGGGCAACAAGTTTTCTCAACAGGCCATCTAACCCATTACCCATGGATCATTGCAGCTGGTAATTCTCAAGATTATCTAAATCGGTATTAATTATAGACCTAACCTAGCCAACAAGGCAGGGGTTGCCCTTTCAAAACCAATAATGTCTTAGCAGTCAGACCAGAATATGAAATAATGGGAGGTCACTTTAATGACATGGTCTATAAACGGCGAATACAATAAAAGTAACAAACAGTATTTATTTGACATAGTCCATATAACTTGATTAAAAACATATCTGAAAATTTTTAATAAAGCCTACTGAGACTGGCATTGTACCAGAATCTAATATACTGTACAACACAACTCATTCAATAGTTGAAGGTTTTCAGCAAGGACTTCAGACAATAGTGTTTCTTAGCAGTTCTGCCTGGCTGGTCTTTTCAATCAAATGGTCAATTTCTGAAAAGCTAAACTACAGAGAGCAATATTTAGACATGTGCATTTCATACTTCATTAATGTGTATTTAATGACATGCTACACATTAATATTCTAATCCTATTTCTTCTAGGTTAACTTCTGTCTGCTGCGATGGAGGGTGTGGGCAGTGGCTGGACTTCTGAGTTTATGACCACGCGATTGGCCAGCGTGGAGCAGGACAACGACACGGTTCAAGCATTCGAGGTGCCACTGCAGAATGGCTCCTCTGCACGCAGCTCCCAGATAGTCGGCGTGGAGCTGCTGCAGTCCTTTAAGGGCCTCATCATCC
This sequence comes from Amblyopsis rosae, assembly GCA_025399935.1. Lineage (NCBI taxonomy): Eukaryota > Metazoa > Chordata > Actinopteri > Percopsiformes > Amblyopsidae > Amblyopsis > Amblyopsis rosae. Next base: position 2,953,734 of record JAODTR010000024.1, read on the forward strand.
CCTGCTATGCCCTGGTGGTTCTGGTGGGCGTGTTCGGCAACTACCTGCTTCTCTACGTAATCTGCCGCACCCACAAGATGCACAACGTCACTAACTTTTTCATCGGTAACCTGGCCTTCTCTGACATGCTGATGTGCGCCACCTGTGTGCCATTCACCCTGGCGTATGCATTCAACCGTCGCGGATGGGTGTTCGGCCGCTTCATGTGCTACCTGGTGTATCTGATACAGCCTGTGACCGTGTACGTGTCTGTATTCACGCTCACCGCCATCGGGGTTGACAGGTAATCTATTGGGCTGTTGGTTTGCGATTAAAATCATCCTTTTCAAAATCATTTATATAAGAGCTTTCTGTATAGTATTTTCTTTAACACATAATGCTTCCAAGGCCTGAAAGAACCAAAGACTCAGCAAATGTTTAACTCGCCTATAATGTATACAGTGCATTAATGCAAAAGCATTATACACGAGCATACATCACGACTGATTCGCACCATTCATTACAGATTCGACTACTGTACAGCGCATTTTGCAGTGCAGAGACGAACTCTGCAATGCTTTACCACAGTCTCCATCGTCTGTATCTAAGGAGATGAATGTGAGCTTGTATTGTTCAGCAAAGGGCCAGAACAAGATTCTGAAAATATAAAATAAAAATGCATGTGATCTATCCTCTCCCTTCCGTTCAGATATTACGCCACGGTGCACCCTCTGAAAAAGCGCATATCGGTCTTGGCGTGCACCTATCTTCTGTCTGGGATCTGGCTGCTGTCCTGTGGGCTGGTGGCCCCTGCTGTGTCCCACACCTACCACGTGGAGTTCAAGAACGAAGGCTTCACCATCTGCGAGGAGTTCTGGATGAACCAGGAGCGCGAGAGGCTGGCGTACGCCTACAGCACTCTGTTTGTCACCTACGTCCTGCCCCTGTCGGCTCTCTGCATCTCATACCTGTGCATCTCAGTGAAGCTCCGGAACTGCGTGGTTCCGGGACACCGCACCCAGAGTCAGGCGGAGGCTCAGCGCACGCGGAGGCGCAAGACCTTCCGTCTGGTGAGCCTTGTGGTGGCGGCATTTGGCGTCTGCTGGATGCCCATAAGCGTGTTCAATGTTTTGCGGGACATTGACATTGCTTTGATCGACAAGCGCCATTTCCTACTCATTCAGCTGCTCTGTCACCTGTGTGCAATGAGCTCGTCCTGCTGTAACCCTTTCCTGTACGCCTGGCTGCACGACCGCTTCCGCTCCGAGCTCCGCAAAATGTTCACATGCCACCGTCGCATCGGCATAGCGACTAACCACTGTGCCACTGCCAGTGTGGTGCTGTGAAGGTCCACTTCTCTGGCTTTATCCTCTAATTTAAAAAGATTCCTATAAGGTAATTCTTGTTCGGAGGTGACATAATAGATGGAAAAGGTTGCATGATATGACGTGAAGCCTGACATTTAATTGTACATAAAATGTAAAGAATGCAGTTAAGATTCACTGACCTCAACAAGAAGTTGTCTATAGACCAATTTAAATGTAAGATGATGAGACACTTTTTATAATTGCGCTTTTTGCGAGACATTTCATAAATAGTCAATCTAATTCAATCCAATAATGTTCAATCCAAATCTCAGTGAAACACTGCTAGACACTAGCGTCACTGAATGATGTAGATTTCTTAAAAATATTGCTTTTGAAAATAAAAAGCTATTTGCATATATTTATTTGATGCCAGGCTACATATTAGCGGTTTGTGTTGCTCATTTGGGATGTACTGTACTGTAGAATTCAAGTTCTTTTATACACATACCTTATGTGTAATATTTCAGTGTTAATAATATAAAAATCAGAGTAAGAAGGTCTGCAAACAAATTATTTGAAACCTTGGTATAATTTTTTAATTTAAAGGATAATTGGACAATGGTTTGTGTGTGTGTGTGTGGGGGGGAGGCTGCCCTATTTTATCATGAGAGTAATAATGTGTCAGATTTTGTTTTAGCATTTAGTTGAATATTATGAGGAAATACAGGCTTTACCCTCTTTGAAGTGCATCCTGTTTTTAATTTAATGTTTGCTTTTGAAACAACACATGTAATATCTCCTGGTATATTACATGATGCATGTAGTATGGATGTATGTTGCAAATGTTTCAGTTAGTTAGCCTTACTGGCATGGTGCTGTTTTTATCCTATCAGAATGTTGGCTGCTACAATAACTGGTGTATGATCTCTTCTACTTTTGACCAGTGTACTGTTTGTAAGTCCCTTTGGATAAAAGCATCTTCTAAATTATATAAGTGTAAATGCAAGAGACTGCAATATTAAATATTGTAGTTGTAAGCTTATGCTTTTAGTTAGTACTAAAATAATAAAACCAATATTTTGAACATTTAGTGTAATTTATTGGTATACAGCAATATACATTCAATACTTGATTATTTGAGCTGCAATGGCATAAAAGAGAGGTAGCCTATACATCTGTCCATCACATCACCACAAAATGTACATTTGGAAATAAAAAAAGTGTCAAGGCACAATTTACTACATTCAAAAGAAGTCTGCATTTATTGCTATACCATACGACAAGAGTCCTAACTGTCCTCAATCTGCTAGTAGAAATTAAACTAAGCCTGTTTGGATTTTGAACTTTAATAATACAGTATATTTTAATCACTCACATTAAAACAATTCTTTATTCAATCCTCCACTACCTTGCATAAATATTTTGTAAGTATGTGCACTTAATGTAGAACCTGCACAAATGTAGCCTACAATATAATCCAAATATAAGGCCTATTGTGATTGAAAAGCCTAAAAGTAGTGGTTTAGAATATAATGAATATTGCAGAATTAAAATATCTACATTAAAATAGTTTGCTATTCATCTCTTGCCGCTTTTCAAAATACAACCTCCATAAAGCAGAAGTACCAATCAACTAAAGGTAAATAAAAGAAAAAGAAACATGACATGATAATTGCCTGCAGATACATGTGGACATGAATATCAGGGTCAAAGCAAAACTAGAGAAAGACAAATAAAAACAAAAAATTCTGGGTGAAAATTTCACCCAAACAACATCATTGACCAATCATTAATTAGTATAATTGTAGTATGGAAAGTTATGAGATTCATGGTCAGCACACTGAAACAGTAAAGAGTATCACAGGAGTTGCGCATCTTAAAAACAAAAACTCATGTTATATACCAATATACATAAAAGCATCTACGTTTAGAAGGCCCACAATACAATTACATTTTGTAATTGCTAGATACGCTGAACATAACGCTCTACATTGTATGCAAAGCTAGGTTTTGTTGAATAAAAGGTGAATAGTATGAATACCAAGATGCAGAATGTGGTCTATTAGTACCTTAGTGTTTACAGTAGGAGAATGTCACAGTGATAATATTCATTGGTGACTTCAAAGACAAGTTCCAGCATTCTCATTAGAAATATTCTACAAGGAGACTACAAAAAGTGCATAGTGTTTTAAGAATTAGACCTTTTTAAAGTAAATTGGGATTCTGACTAGTTATTATTTTGGCTTGCCAGAATTGAGAGAGAGCAGAATACTGGGCTTCTCCTCTATGACTCGGACCAGCAGGTTATCTATGTACTCTTCTAGCTCAAAGATCTTGGCGTCCTTCTTGGACAATTCAGTTTGCTGCTTGACAACTAGTGTTATCAGCTCTTCCTGGGTCAGCTGCGTGTACGGCCCACTTTCCACCGTTTCTGTTGCCTGGGAAGAATGAGGGTCAACATATGCACTCTTAATTAGGTCGCATATTTGGGTAGTAGAACCATTTTACTCAAACTGGTGCTGTAATCAATTTCAAAGTGGCATTATACTCTTTACAGTTCACTGTATTCAGTAACATCCATCAGGACTATTAAAGGCCCATTTATGTTTCTGCCGGCGATCTACGGCATTTTATACTTCTGTGCTGGTCTGTCGGACGTGTGGACCTGTGTGTCATGGCTTGTTTATGTGCCAGAATTAGAACACAATATAAGTGTAAAGGTTTGAAAAAGGCATATTTTAAATGTCTTAATCTCTTAGTTACACCAAAATATATCATAGGAAACTATCTGTGCCTACACAAAAAAGTATTATAAAAGACGCTTTTCACCGCCTGAACAAGGAAATGCCATAGTACCTGCCTTGGCATCCGACAGAACACCAATAGAGTGTAAAACGTTTTGAAAAAAGCATATACAAATATTTTTTCCCAGCGAATCTCTTAGATACACCAACATGTATCATAGGAAACAATCTGCCGACACAAAATAGTATTTATAAAAGCATGCAGTTGTAGGCTTGTCTTCGTTAATAATGCTCAAGCAAAACATATAAAGTTTCTTTCCAGTGAATCTAATATTTATACCATGATTGTCAAAGGGGGACAGTCTGTGCATGCATGAAGGTTATAGTGTTGTTATAAACATTCCTAATTCCAAAGCATTACTCTCTAGCACATATGGGCTTGCATCCACAAGACTGCTGCGTCAAATCGACGGAGGGACAGTAACATTTTTGGAGAGGTGCCCGTCAGCCTACGCCGTACCCTATGCCGTAGCCTATGCCGTAGCCTATGCCGTAGCCTGACGCGCTGGTTGCTTTGACGCAGAAGCATAAATGAGCTTTAAGACTGGGTATAAAACTCCAGCACTTTATTTAAAGCAATACTGCACTTTTGTTACATCCTTAACTATAGTTTCCCACCATCACATATTCATTTGACACAAGATCAATCTATCATGATAGATAATTCTATAATCAACTATATGTGAATGTGTTAATCTTAGATTGTGAAAAAGAAGCACTATAGCATCTGCTTGCCTTGTCACTTTCAATGAGGGAGAGACACATGTAGAGATTTGCACTCAGAGCAATGTAGCAAGTCCGTTTTGGCAATACTTCAGACAGTAGACAGATCTTCAGTCTTTAAATGTTTTACGGCGCATTCATTTTGTATTTAGATCTTTGAAAATGTATGTTTTATGTTGAAATCAAATACAAATACTTATGTCTCTCGTATTAGTTTGCCCACTTATGGACATAATGTGCAAAAATATACATTTGAACTGTCCGAACCAGTTATGTTTAGAAAATCATTTGACAGCCTACTACACATGAAGGGTGTGGAATCATTTTTTTTTTAAATAGTATAAACTGTAGTCATTTATATCATAATCACAGTACCTTTTGTTTTGATGTTGTAGTGTTGTGGACCTCTCTCACAGCTGGGGTGCTATTGGAAAACTGGTTCTCAAAAGAGCTCATCGGCTTCACAGGATGAGGCCTGTCAAAAGAGTGCGTATTTTAGCATATATAAACAGTTCAAAGCTACATCACACCAGAGGAGTACAACTGATGAGATAGAAACTACTTCACAGAGCAGAAAAATAGAAACATTAGCTCAAAGCTCACAATTCCAGCTGACTCAAAAGGTAAAGTACTGGAATGTAAATAAAAAGGTTGAAACCAACCTATTTAATGATTTGATCTCTATTAAAAAAAAGTCTATATTCATTGTCATTGGATAGTTTGTTAGCACACACATGATGCAAATGGTATATCTAAACTGGCCTGTTCAATCTCACCTGCGTGGAGTTGAGGCCAGACCACCTCCATTGTTATTCAGTACATTGACCTCAGAAGGTGAGACCCAGGCCCGCAAAGGAGTCTTTCCCTCAGACAAACCTTCCAATTGATATGGAGAGTCTTCCATAGCTACATGGAAGGGCTCTGAAGTGCTCATTAAAGAGGACATGGGAGAGGTCGAAGGTAATACAAAAGGTCCTGCTCCGAATGGATCCTGCAGTTTGAGGGAGTCCCCTTTAATTGCCGTAGCTGGCATAGTCTTTTGAACAGCTGTGATTTTGAAGTCTTGTTTAGGTGTGGCTTCTTGATGAGCCTTGTCATCCTTGTTAACAACATTGGACAGAGACTGAGGAGTCTGGTTTCTTCTCTGTGAATAGCTGCTTTGGAAAATAGGACTGTTTTGACTGACATCTTGTTTCTTGTGCCCAGTGTGTTTAACTGAGTCACTATCATCGAAAGCAGAGAAGGGATCTGTTGTCTTATTTGTTGTAAAATATTTGGCAAGATTATCATCAGTCATTCCTTGATCTGCAAGTCTCTGCTCTGTCTGTACTCTGCCAGTAAAAAGGTAATCTACACTGTGGTTGTTCTCCAACTGGGCCCAAGGGTCTCTGGAAAGAAGGTCCCCACTGGGAAATGGGTCAGACTTAAAAATGTTCTCATTTGCCTCATCTATGTCCATGTTGCATATGGCAGTGTTGGGTACATTTGGATTGTTACTTTTGAGTGTATTGACATAAACATTCAGATTTTTATCAGAATCTGCTTGTTTGATTGATTCGTTGCTCCCAGCCTTTTGTCTAGGTTTTGCTGTCGGCATTTCCTTGGCAATAGTGTCGGGCATTGCTTGTTCTAGTTTTGTATCCCCAATGTGGTTGGGTTGTCTGGACCCCTCTGTAGACTGCATAGATATTTGATCATCAGTCATAGTAGGTGGTCGGAGTGCCTTCCTCAAGCTACTGTTTGGCATCATGGATTGCACTTCTCCACTGTCTGGCATGATGGATTGCACTTTTATGCTTGAAGTCTCAGTGTCATTAGACCCAGAGACTAAGGGTACTGAGATAGGACTTTCTACAGATTGTGTAATTTGTGAATTAACCAGACTTTGTTTTTGTCTCAAGTCAGATAGCGTTCTGGAGGATGTTGAAACTACAGGCTTAGGTGGAAGGGGGGCAGCTACCTTTTTGGATGAGCTTGGTTTGGTATCCTGAGGATATGCTTTCTGGTTGAGCAAAGTAGAGCTTTCTATTTTTGTATCCCCAATGTTGTTGGGTTGTCTGGACCCCTCTGTAGACTGCATAGATATTTGATCATCAGCCATAGTAGGTGGGCGGAGTACCTTCCTCACGCTACTGTTTGGCATCATGGATTGCACTTCTCCATTGTCTGGCATGATGGTTTGCACTTTTCTGCTTGAAGTCTCAGTGTCATTAGACCCAGAGACTAAGGGTACTGAGATAGGACTTTCTACAGATTGGGTAATTTGTGAATTAACCAGACTTTGTTTTTGTCTCAAGTCAGATAGTGTTCTGGGGGGTGTAGAAACTACAGGCTTAAGTGGAAGGGGGGCAGCTACCTTTTTGAATGAGCTTGGCTTGGTCTCCTGAGGATATGCTTTGTGGTGGAGCACAGTAGTGCTTTCTGGTGAGAGTGAGGATTTAGGATTGGGCACATGTACCTCAGGATCATCAACACTCATCTCTTTACCAAGAAATTCCTCTGGGTGTTCCCGTTGTTTCTGACTGACCTCGGCAATGAGATGGTCCCATCGTGTATGCCCTTGCACGCCATGTCTTTTTTGTGGGAATAAAGATTCATAATCAGGCAGTGGTAGAGGTGGTCTTTTGCCATGCAGCAGTCTACCAGCATCATAGTATCCAGGGTTCTCAAACTCCCGAATAGGTTCAATCTTACTTCCTGAGATACTCCTTGAGGATTGTTCCTGCAGTGCAGACACTTCAGCATGGGCTCTATATGTAACATGGTTAGGTGGCAGGGGGGCTCTTCGTTTTGTTTCAGACATTGTTGGGGATGATACCACAAACGACAAATTTGCAATATCGTCACTGGGAGAGTCAGAAGAGCTAGTCTTTGTTTTAGGGGGAGCCAAAGAACAATGAAGACTAGAGAACATAACCAGGGACTGTGATGGGACACTAGACAGGGTGGATTCAGGGGTAGTTTGGGAGGAAGGGTACTGCTCAATATGAGATTGAATATCACTGGGTTCGGGGCTCACAAAGTCAGCCAATCTGCCAAGAAGTAAGAACAAAGGCCTAAAAGTCAGTGTGACTATCAAAATATTCCTATACCATGAACCTGTTCACCACCGCCAAAAGACCCAATCACCGCTTTAAGCACTAGGATACTGTAAGAAACAGATAACAATAAATATAATGGAAATCTTCACTAAAACAAATATAGCAGAACTAAATCCAATGTGATGCAATTAAACATTACACAATATACTAAAGACAAAAGCTTTTCTTTAAGATGGATTTAAAGAAAATCTAAAAACAATAAAACAAGACTAGTCAAGAAATAAATGTGCAGGCATTAATCAACGTGGCAGTTTTTCCTCTGGCATTACCATCAAACTAGACAGATATTTTTAAAAATCAGTATTCAAAGAGAGAATCTGGTTCATTAAAACAACCTACTGCATCTGAAATGCCAGGCTTTTCTGCATTTTATATTGCCTAGAATACACACTATGAACAGTATTTAACAGTTGAGGTCCAACTAGTAAACACTGTAGTAAATAGAAACAATACCGACCTGATAAAGTATCCAGCTTAATTAATTCAACTTAAATAAACTCCAAAAATGTCCAAAACAGACATACTGCTTGTTTGTCACAATGTGCAAACTCAAATAATCCAATAACCTGTTTCACACCATACCATTCCACCTCTAATGACAAGCTCACTACAACAGAAACCACCAACCAGCACAGAAACAAAACTGGTCAAACAGGTCCCACCGCCGTGTAATGGAATTCACTGTTTTTCTTTACAAAAAGATGGTTGTGTGACGTTTGTTCTCAGTTTTTTCTATTCTTACCACAGTGTGTGGAAGAAAGGTGCTTAATAACACGTGTTTGTAGGGTTCACTGACAAATCCCTAATATGTAACTACAGAAAAGTACACTGGTTAAGCTATTTTATTATTATGATGGTATGCAATAGAAAGGAATGCTATTGACAGTGGGCCTCCATTTTTCTGAGTGTGCATAGAATTATTAGAAGTATAAAACCTCAATAAAAATGCATACTCACCTTTTAAAAAGGCATCTTACACACATTTTCAAAAATGATGAATCAGTCCAAGTCTGATTACAATAACCAAACAAATAATAGCATAACAACACACACCCAAAATAAAAAAACCATTTACCAACATGAGTCTAGATTAGAAGAAGAAATTATTTAACAAGAGGTAAACCTACCTTGGCTTTACTGCAGACACTTTTGCAGTACGGTTGAGGATCACCATGGCAGATTGGATTTTCTGACTGCGGGAGGGTTTCGGATGACCCGCTGGCTCTTCATCAAATGGGTTCTGACCTTCTGAGCTAAGGGGGGTCTCCTCGAAGGGCTGGTGGGAGCTCTGCACCTCAAGATGTTTAGAAGCACTTCTAGGGGCTGGTTTGGGCACCGCCTCCTTGTCATCACTCGGGTGGTGCACCTCCTCCCTTTTCTCCTCTTTCTTCCTGATCATACCAAACAGGGAGGTGAGCCTTTCGCTCATAGAGGCCTCCTCCTGCCGTTTAAGCTCCTCAGCCTTCTGAGCCTCTTCCTGTTTGCTCTGGCGCTCCTCTTCCATCCTCTGATTCTCTGTGGCCTCCAGCCTCCTGTGCTCCTCCTCTTGTCTTCGCCTGTCTTCCTCCTCTTCCCTCTGCTTCTTCCTCTTCGCCTCGTCCTCTGCGGTGCGCCTCCTCCTCTCCTGCTCCTCCTGGTGTTTGCGCTCCACGTCCTCCCGCAGTCTCTGCGCCTCGGCCCTGCGCTTCTCCTCCTCCTCCTCCAGTCTCTTTGCCTCCGCTCTGTGACTCTCTTCTGCTCGTCTTTTCTGCTCCTCCTCTTGATGGCGCTGTTGCTCCAGCGTAGGGACGTCCTCCGCAGAGCCCTGGCCCGAGCTGTTCAGACTGAGCGTAGAGCCGCTCTGTGGCTCCGCCTCCTCCACGTACACGTGGTTGCCGTTGATGCACAGGCTGTTGGGGTCATTGTTGCTCTGCTTGGAGCGGCCCAGCAGGGAAAAGGGACCTTGAGACACCTTGCTGTCATTGCTGCCTGTGCGCTTGTGGCCCAGGAATTTGAATTTCTTTTTGACTGTGGAGCAAGGGAGGGAGAGACACTCAAGCATGATGTAATCGTTTTACACAGTGCCTACAATATACACACAATAACACACCCGTTATTATTCAAATGTAATGGGGACAAATGGACCATTTAAATACATTGATGTGAATAAAATGCGGGTAGGGTTACCATCAGGAGAGTCCACGTTGAGGCCGGATGAGCGGCTCCCAGTGAGGGAGGAGTTCTTCTCGGGCAGCGTGCCCAGAGTCGACATGGACTGGGAGACGTTGCGTTGCAAGTTGGTTTTGGGAGCGAAGAGGGTTTTGAGCTTGGATTTCTTCTTGACTCCTGCAGACTGGTTGAGAGACTGGGCGTCAGCCTCCCCTTCACTGTCCGTCAGGACCTGGCTAGAGGGCACGATGGCAGAGGCCGAGTCGGAGAGGCCGTCCTTTCTCTTCCCGCGGACTTTATCCTTCAGCTTGGAGATGCGGGAACGCGGTTTGTCCTGCATTGACAGGTCAAACATGCTGGCTGACATGTTGTTCCTCATGAACTGAATGTCTAGCAACACCTCTCCTCGAGCTTTGTCCTCCTTGCCTGTCTTATCCACCAGCATGAACCAGCTACAAACCACAGAGAGAATAGGACGTTAATGGTAGCACTAACACCAGGCCGTTTTTACCACAACACCTGTGGTTCATTTAAGTGAAAGACACTCTTTGTACAATAATAGGAATATTCTTTGAGAAATCTTCAGAAGGCATCACATTATATCACAAATTTAGTGTTTCCCAACTGTCAGTCAATGCGTCCTAGTTTGTTAAAACATGCCACGTGAATGTTAGAATTGGCCTGAGTGAATGAGTCCCGCATTTTTCCATTCCAAAAATTCTTCTAAATTACAGAGGCCAAACTAAATAGTCCTGAAATGCTAAAGACAAGTTGAAAATAGGCTAGAAAAGGATATCCACAGCAAGCTTCATGCAAGAAGCTGCAATTTCAAACCCTGACGACAAGTAAAAATACTGGTGCATTACAGGTGATTCCTGTATACACAAAGGCTGTACAGCTTGTTCAATCTAGTACACTTAAGAGCTAGCCTACATGCCAACCAAAGATACAAGTATGACAATTACATCTTTGTTCACATTCACCACTATTTCCTGTCTAACAATACCTGAAGTTAGTCTATATAAGTGAAAGGTAGACGAATAAGAATTAATTTATGTAAGCATTAGCAAAACAAGCAATCATTTCTGATATGCTATAATATATAGTAGACAGTAAACCTATAACCTTCAACATAACAGTCACAATAAGAGTATGGCTGAATGACGATACAGCACATCTGGGAGAAATCTATTAAAGATAAGCATGGTCTGAATTACCATTAGAAATGCATTATACAGTTTAGTTTCCTGGCAGTGAACTTTATTTGACCAGGTAGTAATAATGCAGTGTGTAAATGTCATTATTGCTGCATTAATTTTAGTGCCATGCGACTCCAAACACAATCTAGTGAAGAACACATGGGTGGGAGTCAACCAACATTCCACATCACCAGACATGTGGGGACTTGGACTCAGGAGGCACGTCCAAGAGATGTAATGAAAGCTACAATGACACACATTCCTCATCTCCCGCCCTTAATGCTTCAAGCCAAGTCAAACAACAATTCGCTACACAGACATAAATCAAGAAACTGCATTAGGCTACATTCCATTGGCTGTAGTTGTTAAAGCAACATTTAGCCTAGTTATTGCTATATTTATGTTTAGCCTATTAGACAGTGGCCTGACAAAGGCTATGGTCCTGTTTAACCGGTTCTATCAGTTGAAGGGCACTTCCCTTTTAAGCTTAATAATTAACCCCCTCCACCTACAGTATTAGTCCTGTAGACATTGTTATGGGTTCATAGTATACTGTATAAAATGAGTTGGTCATGATGGTGCAATATTGTGATACAGCCCATATGCTAAATTTGCCTTTGAGGAGTATATTAACATGTTTAAATATTCCTAAATCCCCATGACCCTCTAAGCTTCGTCAGAAGCAGAACAAATAAATTGGCATGCTTGTCATCACTGCCGTCAACTAGACAAATTGTATGATTTCTGATCATGTTTTGCCTACTTGTATGCCTTTTAAGTCTACACAAGAGTGTCTTATCTGAAATCTGAAACCATGAAATGTCTAATGATCAATGCTGTGCTTTACTTCGAGTACTGAATTTATTATTATTTACAATAAGAATATTGTCATCTGTAAAGTGTTGCCCACCTGTCCATTATAGTCAAGAACTGACCTTAATGCTTGTCCAAGAAACACTCTAATTGTGTTGTATTTAAGTGAGATTGTTGACTCAGCCACATACAAATATAATTAAGACATGAAGAGGCAAAACAGACCGTAGCAGAAGCAAAGAAGCGGGTGTGGGAGAGGTTCGGAGAAGCCATGGAGAAAGACTTTCGGTCGGCACCAAAG
>JAODTR010000024.1:2966208-2980581 GCA_025399935.1 Amblyopsis rosae
TGGAGAGATTATATCTCCAAACTGGCCTGGGAACGTCTCGGGATCCCCCAGTCAGAGCTTGATGATGTTGCTCGGGATAGGGAAGTTTGGGGTCCCTTGCTGAAGCTGCTGCCCCCGCGATCTGACTCCGGATAAGCGGGAGAGGATGGATGGACAGATGGATGGACTCGCTCGATTTTGCAATGTTACGGAGCTCAGGGACATCATGTGCTGTTCGTGATTGTACATATAACCAGACATAAGGTTACGATTGTCTTAAATTGGAGTACTTCAACCATAAACCTAAAATGAAAATCAGAATGTTCCTGTCAGAGATGGTAGTTTCCTTTGCCTCCTAAATGACAACTAAGCTAAAAGATTTTGTCTTTAAAATGTATGTTTGCTCTTTCACTTTGTTGATAAGACAGCAACACAGGACTACCCCACACCTTTTCTGGGTTATGAGAGGAGAAGAGACCCTGCCTCATGGGTTGACTAGTTTTGATATTGTCCTTTTGTCTTCACATTTTTGTGTAGAAGAACGTCCTGGCCCTGCAATACATTAGTATGACAGCAGCAACTGATGCTAGTACCCACACCTTGTGATCTATATCATAGCCCTGTAGCGGCAAGAACGGCTGCGGTTTCGTGCTATGTAACTCTTCATTCATTAATGAATACGTGCTTATGGGTATATGGCCGTTTAGCGGGCAAGGATGGCTGCGATGTTGTGCTATATAATTTAACATTTAACATTCATAAAGGAATGCTAGTAGAAACATGGCTTGTTATCAAAACGTAACACCGTTCCTACAAAGGGCTGTGTGAGCAAGCTGCTGCTGTGTTGTTGACATGAACAACAATGAACTACATTCTGCCGTCTGTAATATTTACTGTAGTCTGGACGGCGAAGCGGAATTCATGCACAATATTAACACCTTGAAAACACTGCTGAAATTAAACCATATGTGGTCAGTCAAGAAACTGTTAACAAGTGAAAATGAGCATGGAATGACTCCTTTAACGTCATCTTCCCAATCCCAACCATCAATTGCAGAGGGTAAAGGCATGTTAACTTCCCCCCGTTTTTTATCTGTCAGGTTGTGCTCATCATTATTAGCTTGAAGCTTTTCTAAGCTTTGATTGTAAATTAATTAAAAGAAATTGTTGTTTACTTCAAACCGGAAATATCACCCATAATTTGTGCAAATTATCATCAGACACTAGAAACTCGTGGATAGGCAGCAAATAGAGGAATTATTTTAGCATTTTAACATCTAGCAAAACAAAAGTTTTGTTGATTTCTCACCATCATGTGTTGGAAATATCAAACTGTCCTCAAAGAAAGGTCTCACCTTTAGATACTGTAAGTGCAGGAGACCATTGTGATCTCAATATGTCCAGACAAATGCTTCCATTGCTGTTAATATTTGGGTGGTAAATCTTTGTTGTGAATGCAACCTGTGGCGGAACAGAAAACAGACATTTTATAGATACAAGTAACTAGAGTACAAGTAAAATATGGAAGGAGACTCACTTTTGGTGGTTTGAAGGGATAATCTGTGGGGAAGTGAATGGTGAGGAAAAATACTCCACCTTGATATGGGCTGTCATTCTGTTGAACAAAAAGGTTAGTTACAGTATATACACATTCAATGATTGTTGATACATTGTGAATGTAACCAAAAATAGTATGTAAATAAACATTTAAAAGAAATTACACTTACTGGACCCATTATCGTTGCTTGCCAATGAAACACTGCAAAATATAATAGATATGCGTGTTAATGCATTTGGAGTATATTGCAAAAGGCTAAACGTATTCATATTCAGATTAAAATCATCACCCTGCATTTCAATTATAATGTACTTGAGATAAACAAAATAAGCATGTAAAATGTATATGGTGTAGGTTCGAGGTAGTTACTAGATTCAGGTTATGAGACCTAATAAATGTTATGAGACATTTTTAAAACAATGTACACTCTAGGTACTTAAATCAAAAAGGTAAAAAAAATCAAAATGTTACATCTATGGAACAATAAACAATCCTCAATGATTCAACAGAGTTGTATTTATTCCATATATCAAACACTTTGTTAGTCTTAACTTTGTAAAACAAAATATGACATTCCAAATATCCCCACCAACACTACCGGTCTGCTACCCTTTTAAAATGGCCGTCTTTCTGGCATCAAGGCAAAAAAAAAGTATATTATGCTGTGTATAAACCTCTGAAATACAATTTAAACATGTTCAATGCAAGTTGCTTACAATCGTCTCCAACTGGTCCAGCAGAGCACTGTGCAGGTGGGTCCCGCTGCAGGTCAGTTAGTTCCTAAATATTAACACAATTGTCACATCATGAAACAACCTAACCTCATGTTATTTATCATTCACCATTTCAACAACAACAACAAAAAGGTACGTAAGCTTGACACACTGCCTTGCTAGTTGCCTAACAATTTCGTGGCCAGTAAAAGAGTAGAAATATGATACGATTTCCTAAGTTTACCAGCTGCCAACATTTACATAGCCGACTTCTGGTTGTTGTTGTTGCTGCTGCTAAAATAGTAAAGCTACACTTCAGAAAGCGTTCAGCAAAAGGGCAAATGAAAGTGAACTCTTTGAACTCTGAAGGCTTTCTTAATAAGAATGATGTGAATGGTATCGTAGGTGTGTAGATAACAACATGCATTTAAACATATAAAACAGACCTAAACAGTCAATATTTTAAATGAAAATTAACTGTTATTTAACACCACGTCATATGAAGCCTGCCCTTTCTGTTATATAAATACACACCATGGCCTGCTTCAGTGTCCCATTTGCAATCCCATATATGGCAACGCTGACATTGAGGTTCAATGTTGGCAACTTGCTACCGGTAACAGCTGGCTTCGAATAACTACGGCACGGTTAGCTAAGAACATCTTCTGTCTAGCACTATATGTGCCACCTCACGATTACAATCATCTCTCAACAATTTTTAAGGAACATTGTGAATAAACCAAACCTCTTCCCACCCCCACATTAAATCAGTATTTCTTTCAGCAATTGCACGGATAGGTCAAGTTTAGCTGGGTATATGACATACTGTAGTGTATGTACATTTCAGTAGCTAAACGAAGCACAATACAGTACCGGTAAGCAATGCGCCAACAGGCCAGTCCATCGGTCGTCTTTGTCTATTCTTTTTTTAAAGGGAGCTTAACAAAGATGCAAGGAAGCCAACGTTGACATGCATTATGTGTGATAACAGTTCAGTAAGATTTCAAACTGACATAAAAACCGCAAACAGGCAAATAATGTGTGCCTTAAATGAATCTACACAAAATACAACGAGAACTCACCTTCTGAATTCGTTTCAACGCCATTGCTGAAATGGCTATGCTAGCTAGCTTGACAGCTAACGGTAAGCGCTTGACACATACAATTTGTATAGTTGCTGGTGCAGATTTAAAATCACACTTTGCATGCAACTGGAAACCCGCGGCTAACGTGTAACCAGAGCATGTATTCTGGTTTGTGTAACTTCTACTATAAATTGATTCTAATCCTTATTCTTTAGCTTCCTATGAAGCAACCTCAACATCTCACCCCCTCTTTCTCTTTCCTCTCATCCTTCTTGCTGCTTGGCAGACACGCATTGTAATGTCGCGATGTAAGTCATTTACCTCGAGAGTTTACAAACACCTCCATAGTTGTAGTTTAAAAAAAAAACGCAAGACCAGTTCTCGCGACTCGGATAATCTCGCGAGTAGACTATAAACAGTGATAGGGTACATTATCCATTGTTATCCAAAAAACAAAAATAGAGTGGATTTAATGGATTGAATCGCGACATGGCTAGGCTACTTTTATCCTTTCTCTAAGTAAATATAATTTACCATGACCTTTTACCATGTTCTACCTTTTACTATATCCTATTCTAACTTGCTTGGGGATTTCGACAACAGAATGAGCATGTTAATTGCAATAGGCGTGGTGTCCACAAGATGTCACTATTAGAAAAGATCAAGAATGTACGTAGCCTATCCTGGTCGTGAATCTACCAATGCCCTGAGTGTTTTTGATGTAGCCTATCCCTGCTCCGACCTGATTCAACTGAATGGGTTATCAATCTCTGCAGAAGACCATAGGATTATCTAAAACATGCAGGGCATTAGATATCAAGGACCCGGATTATTGGGCACCCCTGGCCTAATAAAATAAAATAAAAATGACAACATAACTGACACAATTATTGAAATGTCGAACATAGCTATACATTTTAATATAATAACGCATAGAAAATTGACTGCATTTATATAGCGAGTTTCTAACCTTCCAGACACGCAATGTGTTTTATATGATTGCCTCAATTTCACCCATTCACACACATACGCACACACGCACACGCACGCACATACGCACACGCACACGCACACGCACACGCACACGCACACGCACGCACACACCGATGGTTGTGTCAGCCATGCAAGGCACCACATGGCCACTGGGAGCAGTTACGAGTAGATATCTTGCTCAGGGACACCTCGACACTTGGTCAGGAGTTAGCGAGGCTCAAACCAGCGACTTCACAATCACCTGTCGCCCCGCTCTATCCACTGCACCGCTGTAAATATCATAGAACTATAAAAATAACATGACAGAAGCATCAGTTTAGTGATACTTAAAACACAAACACACACACACACACACACACGCACACACGCACACACACACACACACACACACACACATATGTTATCCATCTTCTTTTTTGACTGTAAGAAGAAAGAGAATATCTATATTATTGTTCATTCAATACCCAATTATTGTATATTCATGAGTCAGCTGCATGCTCCAGTTTCTGCACAGTGTTGTCTTGAAAAGCATCATGAGCTCCCCTTTATATGTCTTAAACAAGGGTGAAAAAAGAGCTCTTATTATTTTAGTGAGTATCTATGAATGGGTAGCAGTGTTCATTCTTCTTAAATGGCTGATTCAATGTCAGGTTGAGGATCCGATCGTCAATGTAACACTGAGAGGGACCATTTTCCTTTGGAAAGCTAGAGATTCCTTTAGATAATATCTCATTGTTTGCTCATCTCTGCGCTCTCAATGACCCGACTGTCCTTAGGGCCTGACTGTAATCAGATTCAGCCAGCAACAGAGGTAGCACATCGAGTTGTATGCACCAGAGGCCTTGTCCTCTGAGGTTGTGGACTTGGAGAGGCCATTTATCAGCATGAGGTTTTCAGACACAGTCAAGCCCACACTTTCTTGGCTTGAAACCTCAGCACACAAAATGTCCCACAGCCAGACTACTGTTTTCTTGTAAATCCTGTACTGTTTTGTTTCTAAGTACTTTAAGCATATAGCTTGTTATATTGTTTTTTTAGGTGGGTGTGTGTGGTGGTAACATGTTTTACAGATAGAAAATACATTAACTGCTATAAGGAGTGGTTAAAGAGTTGTGGACAGTGTATTTTCTTTGTGTCTGATGTAACTTCTCACAGACTTGAAAAGAGGAGATTCCCATGCAAGTTTTCAGTTACAGGACCCACAATCGAGATCCTAGATTTATACACAGTATGAGTCAAGGTGTGAATGCATAAAGACTGGGATCATATCTGTGGAGGTCGAGGATTAGACCTGTCTCATTTGAATTAATATTTCCTGGACCTTTTATCTAAGACAAAATTCTAAGACCACTGGCAGATGTTTCATCATATAACAAATAATTTAATAAAGTGTATTCTTTCTTGGTATATTTCTTTCTGTGGTGCTTTTCACATTGCCATGACAAGGAACATATGCTCACAATCATTTTCACAATTACCTTAAATGGCAAAGGCATTATCCAATAAAGGCATAACCAATTAATGCTAAGCACAAAATAGGCTCTCATAAAGCCTGGAGGTGCTCTACCTTTGTCAGCGTATATACGCTTTCTGTGCACTCATATAGAACAAAGCTATATTGTTCTCACACACTAAGAGATATGTGTTCACTCTGTGTATCAATGCTCTTGATTTGATTATACACTTAAGGCAATATGTGTGGTTCTCAGGTTTGCAGTAAAGTCAGCAACTCTAGACATTCCCTTAATTCTCAGTCTTAGCAAACCAATCACTTTTTATAGCTTATTTCCTTAACTGTGATTTGATTTTGTTTGTCAGCATTTAGGTGTCACCTGACAGCCTTTTGACCCAGAAGAACGGAATTGTCCTTAACCATTTGAATTTCTCCTCTCCTCTATTACATTTTTTTTGTAAAATGATATACAGCTGCACACACCTGTTCGTTTCCATGGAGTTTAACATGTTCAGATTTGCTAGGTTTATTACGAATTTATGATGCAACAGTGTAAACAATTATAGCCATAAGGATGTACCCATTAGGTAGCATTATTTGTGGTGTCTCTGTAGGTTTTAAATGGCCTAATTGGTTATGAAGTCTCTCTTAGATGCAGGGGTTTGAGCCACACCTACACAGTTCAAACCCAGTTAGAACTGCCATTTTATTTTTCTAGGTCTCATTTATCGCTGCTGTCATAACAAACAAACAAAATACAATGACGTCTTTACTAGACACTGCACAATCCAGCCACCCACTGGGTATTTTCCAGATTCAGATTGAGTCATGAATTAGACTATATATTTTACTATTTACATATAATAGTATATATTAATTCTTGCTTTGCTTATCAGTGCTGAATTTATCTTTAGAAACAGGAAGGTACTGAATGAGAGCACAGAGAGTCAAGCCACCATTGTCTGGATCTCTGATAGACTCACATAAACTACATGGA
This sequence comes from Amblyopsis rosae, assembly GCA_025399935.1. Lineage (NCBI taxonomy): Eukaryota > Metazoa > Chordata > Actinopteri > Percopsiformes > Amblyopsidae > Amblyopsis > Amblyopsis rosae. Next base: position 2,972,987 of record JAODTR010000024.1, read on the forward strand.
CAATTCACAGACCACCCATATACACATAAAGAGCCATTAATCCTTGGGGTTTGAGCACTTGAAAACATTCCCCAGTGTCCCCCAGTTGGTTTGTTTCACCACAGGCCATGACAGTGTGATTGACAGCTATATATAGACACTGCTTTAACATGCTGTTCCTGCATTTAGTATTGTATCCAGAGGTAACACGTTAGCTCAGGTAGAATATTGAATTATGCATGCATTGCACTGTGCAGCTGTTTCAAATTTGATGGCAAATTCAGGTTTTTTAATAGTGTGCTGAACTTCCTTGAGAGACAGAAAAGGGATTTCCTCTGAAACAGGCAGTTGCAGTACAATTACAACTGGCACTGTTATCAGATCAAATGCATGTAAAAGAAAGATCTGCTACAGGAAACAAGAAATATAGAAGCATACATCAGATCTGAGATATAATGAGATATTTATATGTATTATGCCTACCTATCAGCATCCAAAAGCACCACTTAGTTTTATAAAGTTTGAAAAGACTTAATCTTACATAAGAATTCATTGACTATTTGTTTTTAAACATGCAGATGGTTGGGCCTTGCAGCAATTCACGTGATGAGCCAAGAGTCTTACTAAGAAACTGCTCTCATACCTATTGACAATTGGGAGTGTCCTCTCTATTGACAGTGCCCTTGAAACCCATAATACAGTAGACAGAGGACTTTTTCTGCTTTATTAAATTGAACAACAAAAACTAGACAAGGAAAATGTACTGCGTGAACAGTAATGGGTTAAAACATACACACTTGTGCAACAAGTGAGGATTAAAGAAGTAGAGAATTTAAAAGCCTTAATCTTGTTTTTTATGTTCTCTGGAAACAGCAAGGGAAATGTACTTGTTATTTTGTTGCACTGTACCTTTTGCACAAACATGCACACACACACACACACACACACGCACGCTCACACACACACACATACACACACACACACGCACGCGCACACGCGCACACACGCACACACGCACACACGCATACACACACGCACACACACGCACGCACACACATACACACACAAACACACACACACACAAACAACCTACCACTCTGCACAAGGAAGACAAGGGGATTAGGCTCAATAGATCAGAGATTAGACTGCATGCCAATAGAATATCAAGCACACTCAATGTGTGTGTGTGTGTGTGTGTGTGTTTCTGCGTGCGTGAAAGTAAAGTGAGTGTGGACCAGGAGGCCTGTCTATCCTGCCACACAATAAACAGTTTGTTTCCCAGGAGTACCCCTCATGTTCCTGTTGTTGCTTCCATCGTTGCTCACTGGGAAACGTCCTGGCCTCTATTGTCCAGGGGGTCAGGGGTCACAGGATGCTCCTAAAGGCCCAAAAGGGGAGGTAAGAGGTTGGATGAGGAACAATAATGCCCTCCCTCCACACCTTCTGAAAAACAATACAATGACATTATTTCTTTTTCTCTCTTGTCACACTCCAAAACTCCACATTTTAAGGGTTTCAGGAAGAAGAAGAAAAAGAAGAAAACATGTCATCCTAATTTCCTCCAGCTCAGTTCTTGGAGCTCTGTTTTTTGTGAGACTTCTTTGTGTGTCTTTACTGGATACTTCATTGTGACAATATTCTATGATGGAGCCTTCCATGCCTTTCCATCCAAGTTTTAAAGATGTTATTAGTGATTGTAAAATAATACAAATTCAGAAAATATCGCTTTGAAAAACAAACCACAAATCACAAACACACAATATCCTAGCCATGGCAATGCATTTCCAATTTTATAGGCGGAGCTTCTGACGTAGCAACCTATGGCATTGAACAGTATACTAAGTCATTCTGGAGAAAGCTTGTTGTTATTTGAACTCAATCAAAAGCAAAAGAAAAACACCTCTTTCTTCAGTGCCATAGGGTGCTGCCTGAGATGCTCCGCCCCACACATTGGAAATGCTTTGTGAAGGCTATGTTATTGCTGTTGTGTGTGGTCTTTGTTTGTGTTCCTATTTACAACGGCTGTTTAGAACGGCTGTTTAGAAGTATGCCAGGTCATGTTTTCAGCACATTCAGAGAACATGAAGCTAGCGAAGCGTGAGGATAATTGTGGTGAATTGGCCAAAAAGTGTTCCCAGTCATTTCCTCCTACTTGGCGTAGACCTCTGATTAATTTTGAAACTATTGTCCAGTGCTGAACCAATTGGCGTTGCTACAATTGATTTGATCACCTCATCAACAATCTTGACGTCATCGTCATTTCACTAACCCACGCTGATTGGGCTGGCAGCAGTGTGGCTGTGCGAACACTAACGTGATCAGGGTTTACAGACTGTAATCTCAGCTAAATACATTTGAGTTGAGAACACAGTCGGGCGGAGCCTGGCTAAAAAAGTGTAGCTAAGCGTACCATTGTTTATACTTAACCTGCATTGAAATGACCAAATTCTTATAATTAAAGAAATATAGTCTAAGAAAAGATGTTTGGGCTCTCTTCCAGTGTGCTGTGTGTGTGTGTGTATGTGTGTGGGTAGCAGTGTTCATTCTTCTTAAATGGCTGATTCAATGTCAGGTAGAAACACAATTTTTATTGACGTCTCTTATTGAAGTCTTAAAACGGAACTCTTGGTTTACGTTTGTTTATGGCAATAAAAGTAAAGATTTAAAGATTTCAGCCTCACAGCACGTCGACTCAGTATTGTGGGACTGGGTGAGTATTCTGTTTGTTCTGTGCTTTGACATTTCTCTGGGACACATGTATCCTAATTGTGCAAAGAGCTACAGCTATATCACAATATACAATATGATGTTCCTCATATTGTACAGCATATTGTCCTCTTATTGTCTTCTAACAGAACACTGTCTACAGTATACCTGAAACATTAGAATATCACACTTGAAATGTGAGTACCTGTTTGCTATACCTGCCAGTACCTGATTGCTGTAAGTGTAATGCACCATACACTTTTCAATGGCTAGAAAGTACATTCTATGCACACTGTGTTTCATGTATACATGTATCAGTCACAACTTTTCATTTTCCTTGCCATTATTTTTGAATTTGTGAAGACTTGGGCTGCTTAATGTAAAATGAGAACTAAAATGTAATATGATAGAAGTAAGGTGTTACACATGCTGATCTTTCATTTCCAACCACAGGCAATTCTGAAGATAATGCTCATAGTTTAGGTTACACACTATGCATTTTCCTTGAGGCCTAACCCTCACCCCATCTTGCCCTATCGTATCAGGTTAGTAGTTACCAGAGGAGGGAGTTGACAGATGGAAATGGTTTGGGGGTCTCTCAATAGTTTGTTTTCAGACCAGGCTGCGGGGAGAGCATGAGGGAAAGTAGATGAGGGACACATGTTGGTTAGCCAGCCTCCTAATTTATACACCGAGAGCGATGTCACTGTGAAAAATGCTTTGTGCTGTGTTTTGTATTATGTTTGTTTTTATCACCATGCACGTGACAGAGCAAAGCTGGTCTGCCCAGGCATGCCAGTTATGCGCCACTTTAAACTTTCCTTGCACACTTTGACCTCTCGTATGTTTTTAAGCCTACAACTGGCTGCTAGCATAGCTTGCGTTCTCACTTCACATCCTACTCAGATGGAGGGGTGCTTTTCCTTTCTTTATGACCAAATAAATCTTACGGGTGCCAAAAAAAGTGGGATTGAAATTCCCCATTCTCTGTCTTGAGGAGCCCAGCTGCACAACGCTGTTTGCTTTCCACAGTGCAGAGCAGCTGCAGAGTGAGCCCATCATATAGTGTTAGGCTGAAGTTAAAGACAAATTGATTGTTATTATTGTCTAATTTACTGAGTGACAATTGCATTGTGGAAATATAACTGTCTGGTCAATACCATTATTAACCAGTTAATACTATATACTTTTAACCGGTTAATATTTACTGATTAGATATCTGCAATTTCAGTATTATGTACATGACATGGTACTCAAGCAACACTTGATGTAAGAGAAGTAAATAGCAACAGCACTGCATAACGCAGTGTTTAATAAACAACAGGAACAATGCAGTTGTGTTTTCTGTTGCATGATTCCGTAGAATTCTACAAGCATTGAACATCTATAATAATCTTTATTTTGCCATCCCACAGGGACAGTTGAGTCTGTCGGACATGTACGTTAGAAAGAGATAGACGTGGCAAGGGGCTGAGATGTGCTTAGGAGGAAAGATAAGATATGTAGAAATGTTGAGCAGCAGGTAAGACGTGTCTATGAGCAATATCATTGTTGGTAAATGATTCTCTTGTAAGTGCCCTGCTGTGAATGTGAATGAGCAAGACTTCTCCGCAGGTTTAGGCGAGCTCACTTTCTGCTGAATGCACTCACTGCACCTGGCCCGACCTTCGAGCATGATTGTGTTCTATTAAACATTCTCAAAACTCAATACATATTTATTTATTTATTTAAAATATGCTTTTGCAATTTTGTTAAACAAACAATTAACAAGCAAACGAGAAGCTGCAGTGAAAGTTCAATCAGCTGGGTTCCATTTGAATTACATGCTATTTTTGCTTTTTAAGCAGGTAACTTTCCATGTTAAAACTGATAGTTATCAAGGGTTAATTTGAAGTTGTATAGTGATGTAGTACCAATAACAACAGGATGACTGTACATCTTAGTCAGATTCACTGTGCTCATATACTGTATCTAAATAAATTGGCTATTTTAGGGAAATCTAGTCAAGTTTTATTCAAAGTTCTACTCAAGTAAAACAATGAGAGTTCATAAACATAGACACATTGTGTTATTAGTGGCTGGTAGAGAACAAACACCACTCTACAATTAATAACACAGCTTTCCAAACCTTTTCACGCATTGACTCACAGCTGTAGACACAATTGGTTCTCATACCAGCAGAAGGTTGTGCTGCAGAGAATTTAACACACCCAACACATAAAGATGATGATTTCCAGACCCAATACATTATGGCCTATTCTCACAGAATTAGCTCAACAGGTTCTCATTTTATACATGTACAATGTTCATGCACATTTCTCATATTATAAATGTATAAAATGAGAATGAGAAGACAGGGCTTTCCCAAGTTTCAATTGCAATGAATTTCTTTCAAACACACAATACATTACTGTATGCAGTATATACATATACAGTATATACAGTGATGTACAGTACAGTATATCTAAGTGAAATTAACATAATGTACAGTATATCTGCGAGAAATGAATGGCCATTCAAACTGCGAATACAAAGAGAGAAAACAGAAGGGGCACACAAAATATGCAACTCTTGTGGTTGTTGTAGTTTCCCAAGGCCAGCGAAAGGAAATAGAATGAGAGTTTCTCCCTGACCTCTTTACAACCCCCCCTTGTACCCTCCTAACAACCCCCACGAGGGATCCTGTTTCTATGTGTAAAACAGAAAAGCAAAAAAAAAGCATCCTGGAAACTTAAGAGCAAAAAAAAACAACAAAAAAACAAGTGGACATCAGGAAGTCCAATAAGCTTGTATGTAGATGGCTCAGTCTGGAGATAATCTGTAGGCCACATAGACCATGGGCGCCGAGCCTATAGAATCTGGCCCTGTGGCTGTGGCCATTCCACAGTCTCCTGGTCATTGTTGTCGTTGGGAAATAAAGCAGCTTAGCGAGGCCAGCGGTGTGAAAGCCACCTCTCCTTCTGAGTGTCTGCTTTGGACCCCCTCGTTGACATACAGGGCAGGTGCAGCTGCTCTCTGTAGCTACTCCATGTAGAGACCCTTTAACACACACACACACACACACACACACACACACACCCACACGCACACACACACACACACACAATGCACCCATGGCAACACACACAACTCCACGCAGAGCTTGTCACAAGACAGGGTTATATAGACAAATCAACCATTTTCTTTAATATCTTTGCCACAATCAGCCAACATTGCTGGGTTAACACAGAAGCCACAGAGAAGAAAACAATGGCTGGATTCTTCTGGCCTGAAGATGTCTATGGGAAATGGCAAGGATGCCAGCGCTGATAAGTGACTGAGGGGCTCGAGTTACTTCCAGCTGTTCACAACCACGCAGGCCTCCGTGGAACGTATAGTTCGCAAGCCATTTCATTTGCGTAACTCTCACTATATCCGGGTGGACGTATAAAGTAATGTCAACAGCGTCACACATGCTGCTGGAGGAATGTTCAGTCCTCTGAGGGCTAGTGGAACACATCCTCAGCTGAGAAAACACAGTGCAGGACTGTGGTCGTGCAACTGATTATTTTAACGTGATCAATAAAACTGGTGATAGCTGAATGCCTGACAGTGTGTGGAAAGGGTCTGTCTGAGGTGTGGTGGGTAGCAATTATGTCACGTACAGCATTGTGTGGAGAAAACATGGCCCGCGACTCATTCTATGCATTCACAATGATTTGCAGTGCTCAGTTTTTTTACTCTCTATTTTGTCTATTGTGCATAAGCACAATAGCATAGTGTGCATTTCTTCGTCTTTTGCATTAGCTTTATTTCAGGTTTGCATGTAAGCCTGTGAGACATTATCATGAATGAGCACAACATACAGTACTTCCTCAGTCGATACAAACAGTCACATTGTAAACAAGCGCCACGGTGCATTAGCATCACCTCAACACTCATGAGGGCCTCTTCCTGTCCATTTGGAAAATATAAGTACATTTTCAAGAGGGCTGCCATCAGAAGGAGAGTGCTTCTGGGGGTCTTTGAAGTTTTCAAATATAATGTTCCTTAAAAGCCTTCTCAATATACGACGTAGGCAGGTATTTGAAGATTGAGTGTGACACTGTAAATCTATGGTGGAAAACGGTATGTTCATTTTATACATATAGGCTATGTTACAAGATTTTATTTCCAGCATTGATTGACCTATTTGGAAGAAATACCACTTTAGGTTCTGTAAAGACTGTACTTACACAAGTGCAACACAACACCCCAAAAAAAATTTAAAAATAAAACAGTGAAGAATAAAATGTTGAAACACAGTCCTTTATTTTCCCTTCGCACAGTTTAAAGTTTCAGTTACACCCTCTAGGTCGTAAAAACATCTAGCTGTATCCTTGCACAGTCTTAAATGCCATATACGCCCAGTTTGGCAAAAAAAGCTTTCTGAGGAGAGAGAAAAAAAGAAAACGGTTATGAGGTTATTTTTGTGAGATCCATGATTGCACGCGGCACGCCCGTCTCTCCGCAGCTAGCATGGTGACTGACCGAGGCGGTGACAGAGAGGAGCCTGGGAGAAAGAACTGAGCTAATATGACATTGTGGCAATGCAAAAGGTCTTTGTATAATGAGCTCATGGAAATATAATCTTTAGCATTTTCTTATGTCACGTCTGAAAGAGATGACATACTGTATATGTTACAAACTTTCCTAGAAAATAATGATTATGTATTCAGGAACATAGATGTTGTAGACCAGTGACCCAGGCCATGCATGTTTGAATTCACCATACTACACTCGTAGGCATAAGTACACAAAGTCTATGGTATATGCAAAACAGGTTAACAGCATTACATATCTGTGTTGCAAAAGGAGAGAGAGAGAGAGAGAGAGAGAGAGAGAGAGAGAGAGAGAGAGAGAGAGAGAGAGAGAGAGAGAGAGAGAATATA
>JAODTR010000024.1:2982390-3007779 GCA_025399935.1 Amblyopsis rosae
GAGAGAGAGAGAGAGAGAGAGAGAGAGAGAGAGAGAGAGAGAGAGAGAGAGAGAGAGAGAGAGAGAGAGAGAAACTGTTCACTTCAAAAACTAGTGAAATCTTTCCGCTAAGCTTACAGTGCAATGGGTGATCTGACACATCATTCACACATAGCCAAACAGCAAGTGTGGTTTGGCATGCTGTATAGCAGACCAAAAACAAACAAAAAAAAGACAAGATAAGGTCTGCTACATCTTGAATATGGTGAGGAAATAACCTGATGAGGAGATGGGAATTATTGCTGAATTAAGCACCGCTTTGATCGGAAACTGATTGACCGAAGGTTGGCAACACATGAAAGGATGACCTTGAATTCTCCAAAGCAAGTATGGATTGGCACACAACATCTCTCTCTCTCTCTCTCACACACACACACACACACACTCTCTCTATTTCGACATACAGTACACACAATACACATCATGCACACACAAACGCATGTAAAGAGACAAGAGACACAAACAAACACATACAATACACAAACCCTCTTCTTCACACCCGGTCTCTCCTTGGTGAGGGGAAAAATGAAAACAGTCACGTCCGACATGCCAGAGTTGAGAGAGCAACTTCAAAGTAAGGCAGATGCAGGGACAGCACCCTCTGAATAAATTTTCTGGCCACCAGTCGATCTGCCCTCCGGCTAAGATTGTGGCTGTTCGCATCTCTCCTGACCCCCTCATCAACTCCAGCTAAAACCAATCCCACACTAACAAGGGAGCCGTAGAGAGCAGCAAGACGTGTGCGAGGTAGATGGAACGCGGATACAAATTCTGAATTGTGCAGTAGGTTCACAGAATAGGCAGACTTTCATTTTCATCACACTTGGTTATCATAATCTACAAAAACGGTTAAACGATTTCTTTTTAAAGGATTTCTTTAGAAGCCATTATGACAAAGGTATTATAATATTATAATATTATATATAAAACTAATATTATAAATCACACTGGTGGTCAATATTATAACATGGAGATATCGTGAAACAATAAACACAAGCACAATAAACAAAAACAGATCTTAATTTTGTATGCAAAGGCAACACACAATAACAATAATATATAATTGTATTCCTGCAACGACAATGTTTTTTTTGTGTGCTTAAAACCAGTCTACCACAGAAATGATTTCAAGTGAATTTGACGTTAGTGTGGAATTCTGCTTCGTGCATGCTTATGTGACACACACAGCACAGTGTCATACAAGAGGGAATGCATTTGAGAGATTTTCTTGTTAAAAGAGACCATGTGCCAATTTGTGTCATTATCATGTTGTCTTGGTTTAATATTTATTACTCTGTAATTATTATTAATTTATTTATATGATGGTATATGTGCACCAGACATGTAATTATACCTTGTGGGACTTACTTCTTCAATTCAGAATATTTTATAACTGTTATATTGCATAGACACATATAGGTTCTATGCTATTGCTGGTGGTACACCAGAGGGTTGCATCATTTCGATAAACAGCCTGTCTACGCATCATTTAGAATATGCATTACTTCATAGCGCAGCACAAGCAAACAATATGTGGCCCTACAGGCAAATATATGCCTCTATTTGCATGCAAACACAGGCATTGGCATGTGTGGACCCACATGCACACAAGTCATAGATACACAAGGTCTATGCAGCTACACATTGGTATAAACTAATAACATACAGTATACACACAATCACTCATGCATGAACGGACAGTCGCTCACACAAAAACAAACACACAGACACTCAAACAGGAACGGGGTTCTAATGAGGCCCATGGAGACACAGCTGAATTGTCAGTCAACCCTCAGCTCGCTGACACCCGGTCGATAACATCAATGACTTTTTTCTGAAATGGGGGAAGCCTGTCAAATTGCATCAGAACTGAAGTGAAATCGGAAGTCCATATGAGTGTCACTGAAAAAGGTGAGGGGAGAAGGTTGAGCACGGCTATGAACAATGCTACAATTGAGACGGACACAGAATAATATGTCAGGATGTTTCAGAGGTTTCTTAAGAAACAATGAGGAAATCCTTGCAAACATTTCATAGTAAAATTGCATTCCTTCCATTTTAAGTAAGTCCTGCACATACTAGCAAATGGGCCTCAAGTACCATATTGTGTGAAAATGTGGATCCCCAATCCTGTTCCCCCAGCAATGCAACCAGGTATGCTAGACTAGATTTACAGAAAATGAGCCAGAGCTGTACTGTAAGTGGGGGGTCTAGATGGGTGCAAACGTAAAAGATATACAGCCAGAGCATGCTTATCCCATGCAGGTGCTATTCGGACTTTAAACACACACAGACTAGCAATTTAATGTACAGTGTGTAATTAGGATTTTCTTGCTGAGACAATGTGTCATTAGCAGACTGCTGGCAGCCCCTATATACTCAATTGCATGGCATGAATGTATTGTATATCACAATAACAGCAAGTTATCATACTCAAATAATCTGTATTTCTAATTGTTTTAAATTACTTTTACCCCTGCAGTGAATGGGTACTTGCAAATTAAATATTTGTTCATTAATATTTGTTATAATCCTACTTATGTTATACTGAGCAGTAATTGTCTCTTTTCATTTATTATGTACTTTGTTGTCTTGATGTGCAAAACATCTAATGTAATCTAGCTATCTGAACTAATAATATGATGATTATTATTATAGTAAATAATTGTTAATATAATAATAATAATAAAAATATTATTATTATTATTATTATTATTATTATTATTATAGGTATAGCTTTGCTATACCTTTTATTTTATTATCCAGATTATTTTCTTATTTTTTTGGATCATGATTCTGTGATGAAGAGAGATAATTTGAATATGTTGGTCGCTTAAAGGGTTAATAATAGCTTATCTACATGGTAGTGAATGAAGTGTCGTTTTTCAGAGCAAACCCCTCCTCTGGACAAGCTGCGCTTTTCTTCCACTTGAACAACCAACTTGTTTAGGGCACATTCCCAGGCAGCAATGTGGAGGGAACGAACGACTGCGTCCAGCTGAATAGCAATTTTTCAACTTAGGCTATATTTACCTGTTTATGAGCGTGGTGCAAGTTAAGAAAACAGTGAACCGTTGGCAGAACTTCTTTGAAAGCAATCGCCTCAGAACTGAAGCAAACTGAAGGCGCACAACTGCTCTTGCGCGTTAAAGTAAGGCGTCTGATATTTTTGTTTGAGCCATTGTTTCTTCCACGTGGATATTAGGAGATAAACTTGGACGTCATACTTCAGTAACACATTAGTAGGTCTGACTGTAGTTTATTTGGATCTGAGCAGAGTGTTAGCAGGATCGAGACGCACTTCAGCACTACTCGGAGCTGTAAGTGGACCACCACTGCCAAGGAGACAAACTTTGTGAAGTTACTGCATCCGGCTACAGACGCCCGATTTCATATTCATTTATGGTGGATTATTGGAAGACCCATCATGGAAAATTGGGAAAATAATAAAAAAATCGACTCGGAACATTGAACATGCTTTGCTTTAAGATTTAGGCGAAGGTTCAAGTGAATTTTGACATATTAATTTGCTCCATTTGTTAGTAAGTAGTCAATTAATACATTTTCTCCCCAGAACAAATCCTTATTTAGTCTCAAAATGCCACAATTAAATGGCGGTGGTGGGGATGATTTGGGGGCAAATGATGAAATGATATCTTTCAAAGATGAAGGGGAGCAGGAAGAAAAAATATCTGAGAATGTGTCAGCAGAGAGGGATTTAGATGATGTGAAGTCCTCGTTAGTAAACGAGTCAGAAAACAACAGCAGCTCATCAGACTCGGAGGTAAGAAACTCACACAGGACCTGTTGTCGATACAGCCATAAACGTGTATAAAACCTGGCAAAAGTTTCACTTCATGTGTATTCTACCCGTCAGCAAGCAGAGAGGCGCCCCCAAACTAGACGCGACTCGGACAGTTACGAGAAAACGAGAGATTACTTCAGTGAAGGTAAAAAAAAAATGTTTGTAGGCATATGTAGCATGCTCTGGCTGCACTGCAATAAGTTAAGTGTTTATTGTTATTTTTAATTCTGGTGCGATTTCATACCCACAGCATTGAGAAGACAGCAAGATGGTGGCTTTTTCAAGAGTCCCCATTATCCTGGCTACCCATTTCTTATGATCCCAGACCTTTCCAACCCATATCTATCCAATGGGTCATTGTCTCCTAGTGCAAGAACGGTGAGTAGGCTAACTTTAAGAAACATCCTGACGTTACTGAATATCCAACGTACATTCCCCGTTCCGTTCCCCGTGTCCAGAACTTGAGTTTTGCGTAAAAGTTATTCGGCTGTGTCAGAGCGCCATATTCCCTCCTTGTGGCTTTTCAAAAAGCCCTAACCACATCTTTGTTGTTTTGGGGAATTTGTAGAGCTATGCTGTGCCACCCTTCACTTTTAGACAACTTTGGAACAGGCACAAAGTTTCGACACCTAAGATGTGTTGATTTTCTAACGCCCGTTTTGCTGGGAGTTTACGATTGCTTTCTCCACTCAGTGTGTTGCAAGTTGGATTATTTATAGGGCAGCTGCGAGGTTTTAAATGTTGAAACATATTGCACATTGCCTTGTTATAGTATAGAAGTCAGTCACAATTTAGAAGCATTTACACAATGTCTGCAGCCTAATACTTTGTTTTCATATCATATAGGCTACAGTGCCTGCAAGCTGTATCTTTTTTGTGTAGCTCTACATAATAGCCATAATTTTTTAGCATTATATAGGCTTCTATATACAGTCTATATATCTAGATTATAAGAAGACTAGTTACTGTGCACGGTTAATTTACTCATTATATTTACATGGTAGGTCTCCTTCTTAAATTAGCACTGAAACATATTTTATTGTAACCCTTTTTGACAAGGTAAAACATTTTTTAAACTATTTTGTTATATTATGTTGGTGTATTATACCAATTAAAAAAACATGCAAGATGTTAACAAGTAATGTCCAAAACAAACAATCGTACATTTCCTTGAAATTACACCTAATAGAGCTCCAGTTGTCAGAGCATGTCCATCCCCCATCCCTGTCACATCCAGGACAAAAAACAAGCACTTTCGTTAGGGGCATGCAGGCATTAGACTGAAAAGATACCCCCCACACTCTTTTTTCTGTCTCCTTTTCACTGTTTCTAGCCCACCCCCTGCCTCCCTGTACCTTCCATTCAATTAAAAAGGCGTTAGTTGTCCATTGTTATTCTGAACAGGCTTGATGGCTTCATTGGAGGTCTCCATTGGGGCTCATTAACTAAATGGCTGCTCTCCTTACTAGATGCTTTACCACTGGGGTAGACCTCTGTCCATTTTTGTAGTACTAACATTGTTTGTATGTTAGGCATACTCTACAAGTTTTATTGGCGTTTGTCCTTGCCTTCTGTTTCTGTGCGAATAATGAGTTAGTATTCTTCTGGATCTGTCTCATGGAACTTCCTTGTACATTTGACAGGAAATAAGACGAAAATAAGTGCTATGGCTTTTAATTTGCAGAGTAAATCCACTTTATAGTGGGAGGAAAGAATGAGGTCATTTGGACAGGCTGAGCTGACAGTGTCAATCATCACCAACCAGGGCAGAAAAAAGCCGGCAGACAATAGAAACCACAACCAACGCCTTAAAGCTGCTGCTGGATTCAATTTAGCATGGAAGTAGACATATAACTTTGTATGGATTCTCTAAGTGTAAATAATGAGTTGTTAAATAATAAGATAACGATGTTGGTAGCATGCCATTCAAAGTTTGCAATCGCTTATCTTTAAATTAGCCTAGCCATACAGCTGGAAAAATATAAGGCAGTACAGTATGTTACCTCTGGTGCTTTTGTCAGTTTTGTTATTTTTACAGTACATTTGACAGATGTATATCATACATACAAATACATACATACATCTTCATCTAGAAATGTACACGTCTCTGAAATGTTCTCCTTCATTTCATGTGAGAGTGTAGCATCATCTTTGCCATTAGAATGAACATTTCTTAGTGTTTTTTCACCACCGTGTGTGGAAGACCAAAGCTAGATATGGTACATCTTCACACACTCCATGGTAAGTCAGTGTAAGACTTCCCCTCTGGTCTCACTTCTGACAACACATTTGATTTGTAATTATTAAGACAGCATATACATACTACACACACACACACACACACACACACACACACACACACACACACACACATGAATTTTCCCTGTATCTTATAGTCAAGAGAAGACAAACACATATACTCTATGGAGGTAGACCCAAACTTATCAAACTGGTGATATTGGTGATTTTCACATATTATACTATACAGTAGAAATCTAGTGCCTAATTTAAACTTTAAATATATGGATGTTGCAATGTGCAATGAGACACAGGTCTATACATGGGTTCAGCACAATGCTCCCCAGAGAACAAGCATAACTGATTTAAAGTCTGCTGTGAGCTGACATTCCGTCCTAATCCACAGAGAGTTGGGGAGGAGGTTTTATGTTTGGAGAGATTTTCCACCAGACGTTTTCCTGGTGTGCATCGGTCAGCCAAAGACTTGCTCTTCCAGGTTGCACTGATATTTATATGGTGATGATACCCTATGACTGAGAGCTAAAACAAAATGAACAGTTGATCAGTAACACAAAGCATATTTTTCATTGGCGTTGGTCTTGATAAAACAAGGAAAGAAATACATTTAGAAATGTTTAAATATTGTGATAGATCATTATTAATTATTTTGACAAATGTAAGCCTTTTGAGGTTTCAAATACTTTAAATTGAGCAGTACGAAATGCATATCATTATAACTAACAGAGCCATAAGTATCTCAACTTGTGGCTGTGTAGTATAGTAGGATGTAACTACAGCAGGATTTAATTGGTTCCTGTACATACTATAGATTAAGGTTGCTTTCAATATCCATGTGGTTGTTCATTGATTGGGCAGAAATATGAGGGAGTTTGCTTTAAGGAAAATTGATGGACTATGTACTGTGATGATATGTCATTGTTTTTAATTTGGTATAATGAGCAGATAAGCACATTAGTGGAACAATATGAGTTCAGACACAGGAATTTCAACAGGACTGTATTTCATGTGACCTGCAGTGACCAGAGTGTTTCTAGAAGAAGGGCGTCTCATTGTTCCAGTTTACGTTAAGAAATAATTGAACATTGTATTTCTTGCTTCTGATATTCACATTACCCACATTGCATATTACGTTTACTGTACTTTGTCTCGATAGGCTGTTGGGTGGGGACCACCTAAAAAAAATAAGAGAAAGAATATTCAGCCATGTCTGGATCCATACCAGGGTCTACTTGGATGTGGACCAGTGATTTTTGGCTTGACGAGCACCGTCACAGGAGTGTTCACACGTACTGAACTCAGAGATAAAGTTCACATGGTGTGCACCAAACCACGTAGGTGTGAAAGCACCCTACGTTTAATTGGTGAGGACAGATTGCTTGACACCACCATTATCATCTTAATCAGCAGGTCAGATATATCTGCAAGTACATCATCAGCAGTAAAGAGTGAAATGCCTCTTGTGTGTGAAAGGTGGCAAGCCAGTGAGAGGAAGGTTAGTCACTCAAATATATCTTTATCAAATACACAGTGGGACACAGAAAATCCTTCGCGTGATTGTCATAAAGGACAATTTGATTAGATAATGAATGTGTGAATGCAAGGATTTAAAATCTAAATTCAATTAAAATACTTTTTTTTTTAAACAATTACCAACATATTTATCTTAAATTATGCAGTCAAAATCCTCATTATCAGAAATGTGGGTTTATGCATTTTCTCTGCAGCACAACATAACCTATTATGGAATGTAGTACACATGGACTTTTATTTTTTATATTTTACTTTATTGGTTAAATATTATCAATCAGGTTACCTTATTTCAGAATGAGCAGTCTAATAACTACACCCACATAATGGGCCGCGATGCCATGCTATATCCAAATGGGGCTGTTTACAAGCTGGCTAGGCTAGCCTAGCATCCATAGATGTCCAAGCAGAAGAATGCAAATTTACCAGATAATCTCACAATCAAGCGTTCTATAAAGATTAGTACTCCAGAAAGTTCCAGAAACTTAGCTGTTTAAGTTCTTGTAACAATGTACATTTCTTAAATTGAAAATCTGATAATGAATGTGTTGCTATCAGTCTTCTGTAGAGATTAATGACGACCCCTTCATTTGAATCAGCTGTGTTGGACCAGGGAGACATCTAAAACATGCAGGGAAGGGGATCCCCAAGATCAGGGTTGAGAAACACATTTCTTTTTAGAGAGTCTCTCAGCTAGCTGTCCAAGTTTTTAGCTGTCAGTCAGTCAGTCTGTCAAGGGAACAACCCTATAGAGGGTTGATGCCTAGATGTTTTCACATACATCTCCAAAATAATGTTTCCTTGAATGCCTTGAATGGTATTTTGATGCATTTATTTTATACTGAAAATAAAAAAAGCATTTAAACATTTGAATTAGACCTTAAAGCTGCTGTTCGGTAATTGCGAGAGCTAGCTAAAAAAGTATATCTGCAGTTGTGAAGCCCATTGTCAAAACTATTGTAGAAGTTGTTGCATTAGGCGAGGTCATTCTTGCTAACTTCGAGCTCAAATCAAACAGTATCGCTCCGCGAACCACCGCGGCGCCACCTCACACATCAAAATACATTGTGAAGCAAAGCGTAGTACTATAGCTTTGTTGATGTGATGTTTGCCACTTAGTGTATGTTCCTGTTTACGGATAGCCTGGTGTAACCAGACCATATTTACTTTGTGAATAGGTCTGGCCATGCTCCATTTGGAAGTGTTCACAGTCATATCCTCCTATTTGGCATAGAACTATGGTTAATTTTGAAACTATTCGACAGCACTGATCCAATTGGCGTTGCTACAATTGTTTTGATCACCTCATCTAGTTCTACCACAATTTGGAAACACGCTTGACTTCGTCATTTCACTAACCCACGCTGATTGGGCTGTCAGCAGTGTGGCTGTGCGAACACTAATGTGATCAGGGTTTCCAGATTGTAATCTCAGCTAAATAATTTGATCTGAGTGCATAGTCGGGCGGAGCAGGCTAGTTTATGTAGCCAGGGCTGTGTAAAATTATCAGATTATTTTTTAAACACGCACAGAGAACGGTAAAATAGCGAAATACGAGGAGATATTTGGTGAATTTGACTAAATGTGTATTAGCATATAATTAGCTTTCAATAGTTGACTGTGTACTTATAATGTGATTTACTGGCCAGGTAGATTTGCCTGACCAATTAAGGAAAAGATGCACTGATTTGTTAGAATCTTTGGACATTATTATACAGAGGCTTGGATGATGTGAAACAGTAGATGGCATATTGAGTAAGTTGCAAACTATAAAATGCAGATATAAAAGAAAATGGGAGTTATGTCAATATTACAGTAACACCATCATTGATGCGTTTCATCACATTTAAATGCTATCAGTTTACAGCTCAAAAAATAAATTTTAGGCTGCAGTTACACTTTATAAAAGCCTGAACATGCATTTGAGTAGCCCTGTATGCCTTCCTGGTTTGTTTTTCTATTCTTTGTGGTGCTTTGGTTCTTAAAAATGTCCTGACAAAGAAATGTCAACACAGACGTTGTCCTGTTGAATAAATGGCCTCTCCTTGCATAAGCAAACAATGTTTGTGTGGAGGTATCTTTTCGTCAGCCTGCTCACTTTTGCTTGCTTTTCTACTCACCTTTGAGTGTGTGTGTGTGTGTAGAGAGACCCAAGTATATTTTTGTGCATTCATACACATGTTAGTGTGTGTTCATGGATGATTTATGCTTGTGTGTGTCTATGTGTGTGTACACGCGCAAGGGTGAATTCTCATGTACGTCTTGTGTGTGTCCGTACATCTTACAATATGTCTGAGGGGGGAGTGTGAGGGTTTGTGTATGGGCCTCACATTCAGACAGCCCTCAGTGTTGTACACCACTGGTGAAAGTAATCTGAATGTTAGCATGCACATATTTTATAGGCCAAAGCTGTGTCAACATTGCTAACATTTGACTAGGTTCCTAGTTTTGAGATGTTTTTGTTTAAAGCCAAATAAAAAAAAAGTGTTGTTATACATTTTAAATGAAATGAAATTAATTTATATATACAGTATCTATACATTTTGTAAGTGGTGAATGCTAAAATAAGCCTTCCATTTCATTGTGTTTTGTTGTTGAATTACAGCGCTGTATGTAGTGTATCCCCAAGCTTTTTTAAATTAATCGGACAAATTAGGGTGAGTACTATTGTTATCAGAATATAAATCAACGTAGGTCCATTAAAGACAGGGTTACTCATTCTTGAGAATGCTTACTAACTTTAAGCAAAAAAAAAAAAAAACTCCCTCAGAAGTAGGGCTGTGTATCTGAAGATAAGTATCACAGCACAGGGGCCACAATTCAATATATTGCAATTTAATGCAATACTGTAAGCGAGGGGATATATTGCGATTTCTAGTTTGAGGGAAATTGTCATCGCAAAGAATTACAGAAACACTTATGTAAACATGTTCAGGGACTGCAGATAGCTTATAGCTAAATCTGGTAACAAGCATCTTTCCTCTCTTTTGAGGTTAATGCATTTAGTACATATTCCCTTAAATAAATTGACCAAAAAAAGTACTTAAAAAATGTATACAGTGTCACGCAACGTAATATCGCAATACTCCGGTGTAGGCTTATCGATATTTTCTTACAACCCTCTTCAGAAGCTCCACCCCACACATTTTAAGCGCATTTCGAAACCAAGTGGCATTATTGCTGTGAGCAGTGTTCACCACATTAAGTTCATATTTATGGACTGTGTAGAAATAGTGGAATATTTTTTAAATAACAGAGAAAGGCAAGCTAGCATAATGTGAGGTGTTATTTGGTTAATTTGACAAAAAATGTATTAGCTTACAGTTAGCTTGCAATAGCTGACTATATTTAAGTGGACTACATAGGTAGGTACATTTTCAGAATTAGCCTATAGTGCGTTGTTATGATGATATTATACGTTTAACAATAGTAATGGTCAAGGTATTGTAATATACATTAAAGTTTTTAGTTTTCTGATGCTATATACCCCATATGCAGCATACTGTATGTATGCTATAGTGTAACATCTTATATGAACACTGTGTTGCCGTTAGCATTTTATCCTCAGTCAGGAGTTGAATATGTTCAGTTCACTTGTGTAGACTGTGAAATGGTGTCAGTCCCGCACTCTTTCCTTCCCTCCCACTTTGGTCTCTGTGGAAAGCATGAACTGGCGTCAATTCCTCTCTTCCCCTCGCCTGCTAGCGCGCTACCTACCCAGCCAACCCACCACCCCGCCTGCCATTAGATATTCTGTTTATAGCGCTCTTTGGCTTCTCAAGAGCAGACCCATCAGGAGCATCTCAGGGCCCTTTGAGGAAAGGATAACCACCCTCTCCTCTCTCCAACCGCAGACTCCCTACGTTCAGTGACATCAATGAATCCCTTTGATGTGCCAAGATGAATATGTGTGCAAATGTGTTTTTTTTATCAATATATGTGTTTTTCTCATGCGTTTGGCCGGAGCTTCTGCAGAGTTTGCGGGTTTGGTACCTTGTGTTTCCTTGTGAATATGTGGTCTGTGTCGGTCTTCTACTGCGTGTGACAAGATCATAAATATGAATTAGCTGCGTCCTCTTTGCAATTTCTCTCTTTTGAATAACTTGTTGGGGAAATTGTAGTTCCAGCCTCTTCCGTCCATTAGCACTAAATCACATAAGCAACTTTGTGCTGAACGTCTGATACGAATACCCTTGTAATACTGTCAACTTGTTCCATTTCCATTGGCTGTTAGCACTGTCACTCGTGTACGTATCCGTAATTTACGGTGCGACGCTAGAACACTGCTAGTTTTATTTACTAACTTAAAAGTAAACATTTATTTTAAGCAGTAACCGTAGCCCACACATTTGTCAGGTTTACAACACCTGAAAACAGCCAGAGTTCTGTTGTTTAGTTTTTCAAAAAATTCCTGATTGTAAGTTTAACTTCCGACTTGGTCATTAGTTACATAGTTACGTCGTTGTGCATGTCAATCAAAATACCTTGTTTGTCAAGTAAGCGGGTACTGAAGCAGTTAGCCAGCAATGTGTCCCAGACTTTACATAATATGTAAAGGCTGGCTCTGTGAATATAGGGATATGGGGACTTGCACAGTTCTGCATCTTTACAGAGATTACATCTGCTGGCATACAAGATGGTTATATTATCACATAATATTTTGTTTTTATAAGCACCTGCTTCTTATGTCTAGTAACAGGCAGTAACTGTAATATAAATAAACAAAAAAGTCTACAGTTGAATAATTGCAGCCTTCTTGGGTTATTCAGAGGACATGCTTTTATAGGGCTCGGATGAGTTGACGTACTGTGGAATATTTTCAAATTTAGTGTCATTGTACCTGCTCATCCTTGGCCACAGTGTCTTTTCAACATCTTTGGAATATTATCAGAATTAAATGTAAAGCTCACAGTCAGTCTGCCATGGCACGAAGGTGTGGGAGGAGATGTGTCATTGATGCAGCAGCTAGGTAATAAAATGTGGTGGTATGCTGGAACAATAATCTAACATCCTCCCTATAGGGGTGCTGTGCACATATGGCCCCAGCCCTTACCATGTAGTTCACATAAAAAATGTTTGCCCAGCATAATTTTATCTTTAAGTCTTCATTCTGTGGTAATAAAACTTGATTGTACAGCAGGAAGGGGGAAAAATGTAAATAGGGTTTCATGGGTCTGGTATTCCAAACAGCTGTTTTCAGTTTAAGCAGTGCAGGCAGCAGCAGAGGAGATTGTTGATGAGATGTGGTGGGAGCATTAACTAGGGCAGATATGGGTCCTGCTATTCCTCTGCCTGTTATCCTGAGGTGGGCTGGCTTCCAGACCTTGAGGCACTTACTTATCTGAAGGATTTTGTCTCCCACAGAGCAGGGTACTCCGCTACGGACTTTGCAGTCACAGCCCAATCTGCAGGGTGCAAGAAGCTATCAGATCACACTCTTGTAGCATCACTGATACTGTGGTTGTTATCGAGATTCACTTAAGTTCACTGGCAGGGCATGGAAATTCTTTACCTTGGTTTACTGGGTAACCTTTAGAAGGAGGAAATACAATTCTGTGATTTGCTACAGGCCATGTCATATATGCAGCAACACAGATCTAGTAGCTTGGGCCGAGGCCTGAAAAATAAAGATGGTGGACTGGATAGGTGTCTGTCTAGCATGACGTTAGTTGACAGAGCGCTTAGCAGCTGTTCTTGTTGTTGAAGTTATGAATCAGTTTGATTGCTTTTTTGCAGTATATCCCAGTACAAGCAGAACAATTTTGTACTGCAGGTATGATACGCCTACAGTCTGCTGATGTTGCACATGTATACAGTATTTAGCTTACACCCAAGGCTTGATCAGTAACTTAACAGATAATGATGATTTTCTTACATTGTTTTAGAAGGCAGCAGCAATGTTACTCAAGTATGTTGTACCTCTTGAGGTTGAAAACACATTTTACAGTAGTTTGTATGTGGAAGACGATGACTTGTTATAGATGAGTTTATTGAGACATAAAGTATGGTGTTTGGCATTATCATGGTGACTTGATAGAGTCACCATAATTGTCTTTTATTAGAAGACATTTCTACTTTAGTAGACTAATAAAGTAAACATGTAAACTTAATTTGTGGTTAATTGCTATTTATTAAATAATTACATAAAAATGTCTCAACATATTTACAGTAATGAAGTGAACATACTGGTAGTTCAGGTGATCAGGCTAGCTGTTGCCCTAATAGCCTAGGAATGCTCCTTGCTACCGCCACATCAAGGAGTCATAATTTTCTGCACCATATCAAATTATATTAAAACCAAGCAAAAGCACAAGAAATGTAAAATGTGCTCCCTTATCATTGACAGACATGAGGATCCTGTTAATGACAAGAAGGACACGATCGGCACAAATGTTGATGGGCTAATACATTTCTAATACGCAAACTCCTGCTAAACTGTATTCTTTCTTTTTAACCTTAGCCTTAATGGCATTAATAAGGTTGCGGCAATGGGTTGTTATGTTTCTGCGCTTTCAAAACTATCAAGTTTTTAGTCTTAATAATACTGGCATAATGAATTATGCCAAATTTAGATGATCATATTATATTTTTGGACTTGTAGATTAAATGTTGGCTCATCTGATGGAGTCAGTGTGCTCTGAATGTGGTTCTCTACTTTTTACTTAGTGTGAAACTTGCTAAATCTGCTAGAGTTACAACAGATGAGCGGCCGCGTGTTCCAGATCCTGTATTAGGTGCATCCTCTATTGGCTGGAAGGATGTGGTGTGCTTGGAAGGCAGCTCCACACCTCCATCGGTATGAGCCCTCATTCAGCTACCATGGCCGCATGCCAAATCCCTGCAAATGTGACTGACTTATTTGCCTCAAATTCAGAGTAGCTACATTAGAAAAAAAAAGATCTAATCAGCCCTATATGACACAGAGTCGGGCAAGGAGACCTTTTGTTTGATTTGTACATGGGTTTGAGGGGCTGGCTATTGGAAATCCCTGAAGCAGTCTTTAAGGGCAGGTCTGATTCTCGTGTGAAATGGGAAGTCTCTATAGCTCTCGGCTGACTTGACTGGGGCTGTATGGGTGTGTTGGCAGGGGGAGCGCCAGTCATGAATAGGGTCTTTGACTACCTCAGACTTGCCCTGAAAGGCAGGACAAAGACCCTAGGGCAACGGCTTAGAGCCTCACAGCTGAGCTACAGAATGCTTTGCCCATGCTTCCTCCCTCTTTCGCTGATTTAAATACTACAGTCACTTTCAACGTTCTGGCAACGCAGGGTTACATTCAGCACAACACATTAACCATCAGCCTTTGTTATTGTTTACAATGTACTGCTAATGCCAGCCTTGTTATACGTATCATTTATATCGTGGAGTCCTTCTAAATGTGATGACTATGATGGGCATGTAATACGGCTTGAGGATTGGCTCCATGTTGCATTTGCTGGCTATTTGCCAAATACATTTATTTTGGGTGCATAATGCACACACACACACACACACACACACACACACACACACGTGTCATTTGGATTTGCAACTCTGCTGTTTTTGTTCATCTTCATGCAAGATGAACATATTGGCAAGTATACTTTGCCAAATTAAGTTAAACATTGCTAAATTAAATTAAGCCTGTACTTTTAATTGGTAGAGTGGTCTGATTATTTTTGACAGATCTGTACAACACTGGTTAGAGATCTGCAGAGCAGAATAATAAGCAATAAATCTTTTCTGCAGAGTTAATGGGTCATTTGAGTCCCGTCCAGACACTCTCCCTATAGAGTGTCTAGTTTCAGATGCCACTCAGAGCTTTGTTTGCCCCCCGGGGTGAAGGGTTAGAAGTCAAGGTTCAGGGCCAGTTGCTGAGTGGACACAAAAGCCCGGGCTTCTCTCAGCATATCCGATCCCTTCTTAAACACTAGCATGCAGGAACAATAAAGGGATGTTTGCAACATTACATTTTTCTTATTATAATCTAAAATTCATTTTGACTTCAGTGATGTGCTTATTAGGGTATTGTTCAGTGTTTGACAATGTTGGCTGATATTGTGTCTTAAACCTGTAGAGTTTGTTGCAGGTCAACTGTTGCTGGCCTAACATTGTTTACCTTTGCTCAATGCCAAATGTTTATAGAACTTTTATAATATTGGTAGGTTGAGTCATTCTCTTCTTGTTGATGTTTGCTTATTATTTCTTGTGAATGTATCCAGAACAACATTTGTACATTGTGAAAGCTAGGCCTCAAAAATGTATCCACTCTCTTTGTCCAAAATACCTCCTAAAGTTTGCAAACACAGGACCCCACCCTCTTCAGCACCCACCCACAATCTCAACTTCTCTCCACCCCACCACCACCCAAACATATCTTCCAGCCAGGTTTATTATGCTGTTTCACGCAGACCAAAATTGCAGCTGCATGGTGAACAATCTGGAGCACATTAGCTCAGGCGATGTGATTTATAAATTGTTTCTCAGGCCATAAATCCCTGCTGTAATTGTGCACAAGAACCCCCCCTCCCCCCCTTTTATTTCTTTCACAGCCCTTTAGCTTTTTCTTTTCTCTCTCACTTTGGAGCACAACTGTAGGTTCTAATTGTTTACAGAAGTGTGCTGTTTTGGTTCAGCATGTGTTTTTTTTGCAGATATTTAAGTTTACAAAGACAGCTATCGGTGCAGGATAAAACTATTTTTTCTGTAGTTTTGGATAAGCCACACATCCAAAATGAAATAGCCATCAGTATTTGTCTTCATCTCCATGTTACTGTGGCCCAAAGAGGCTGCATTCCGGTATACTGTGTAATTGGTAGTGGCCTCTCCTATACTGACTGGAAATCTGATATTGGCAGCAGACCCTGATCATAATCACCTTGCCCCTCTAATTATAGTACATTGCGATAGCAGATACAATATTGAAATAGCTGCAACTGAATATTTTTTTTTTATTGTGTGACGCATCTGGACTTAATATCGGTTTAGCCATGCCTCTTAAAACAATTTTGACTAACAATAAATACAAATGATTTGCCTTGTTTTTGAATGTGGAATTGCCCTACCATGTATAGATTTATACATACATTCTTGTATTATTAATTATTACATATAACAGACGTGAATAGCACATCCATCCTACAAGCATGAAAGCATATTGTGTATAAGTTACCATTATTTATTTATCTTCTTTTGTGAAGATGAGAAAGTACCCCACAAAAGCTCCTTTTTGTTTTCAGGAACATTTTTAAAACCAACCACCTTACACCTTAAAACAACTGTGGCAAGTAGTGCAATATTGTCAGAGATTAAGAGTTGTTTTAGGCGTAGGTTGAATATGTCTTCTATTCCATTGTTTTCTTTTCAAGGAACCTGGTGAACCTTGAATGGGTAGGGAACCTTATGGCCTAACCTTTTCTGGCTTTGTGTCCCTTCTAAAAAACTCTTTTGGTCCTATAGAAAATGTGACATTGATGGTTAAAAGATTGTGAACGTATAAGGTTAGATCACTTAATCACAATTTAGATTCAATTTGGTTTGAAACCTCTGGATTGCAGATGAATGGATCTTATCCCTCCAATGGACTGACAAAACACATAGCTAACATTGTGCCAAGTTAGCCTTAGAATAATTTTTCAAAGCATTTTTTAACAACTTTACAAAACATTTGCCAATTTAACAAGCTGCCGTGCAACAAAGGGAGATTCATGTAGTGGCTGATTTTATTGTTGAATCCATTTTTCAATTTGACCAAATGAGACCTTGAAAGTCATTGAAAAATCCTGAGTAGGTGTATGAGGTGAGCTCGTATTGGAGACCTGGCAGAAAGCAGAACGGAACGTCTTTCTGCCTCCATTCACTAGACACTGAGCAAAAGCCACTTCATTTCTTTATTCAAAAATGGTTTAGGTTTCCAACACTTAAAAAATTTCGATTCAAGTGGTAGATTTCATTTTTTTACTCGGCTTAAATACCTGTAATTTTAATAAATTAATTATGTCTTAATCGTGGAGTGGTGCAGCAAAAGCATTTCACATGGTTCTTGAGTTGACAGGCAGTTAGCGCATAATATGGAGCCACAGGGTTCAGGCCGGGATACTTACAGCATGTGAATGTGCTCATATATTTGAGCAGGACTGCGTGTGTGTGTGCGTGTGTGCGTGCATATGCGTGTGCGTGTGTGTGTGTGTGTGGAGTTAGCAGCGTTAGCAGTGGGGTGATAGGGATGTCAGGCAGTAAAAACTGAGATGAGGCAGGCAGGCAGGCAGGCAGGGCCTCATCCGTCTCAGCCTGGGCCTGGAGATTTGTGCCTCCTCTCAGAGCAAACACAGGAGGCATCTGCAGGCAGCTGTGTGTCTGGGGATGGGGGGTGCACTACTCAGGACAGAGGGGCGGTGGTTTTAGATGGGGGCGTGTAACTTGCAGAGTGAACACAATCAGTCCTCTGTTTTCATAAGACTTGCGGTATGTGAGAGCAGAAACAAATGTGTTTAATTTAGACTCTTTTTCTCTCTCTCTCTCCTCTGCCTCTGCTCCCCAACATCACGATGCCCACCCTGCTATTTCCATATATCGCTTTCTCCTTTCAAGGTGCTTCACGGCCTCTTGTCAAACGCACCATAGGAAGTTTTAAAAAGACCAAGGATAGACAAGGAAGGGAAAAAAAGTGCTGTGCCTTGTCAAAACCAAAAACTTGGCAGGCATTCTGTTGTGTGAGATCAAATTTACTGTGGGGGGTAAGGGGTAAATATTTATCTGCAGTTTCTGGAACAAATAACCTCCAACTTATTTTAATGTTCTTACCTTGAGGTTAGAAGTGGTTATATGCTCTGGTATTCAGCCTGTTGGAGTGAGCAGTGCATGGTGGACATCTTGACTCCTAACTGCCTTGGCAGACATTGCGCTGCATTATATTGGTAACCCATGCTGTCTCTAGTCAATTTAGTCATAAATGAAAAATGCAGGTCTCACCGTTGTGTCATTTGCGTAAACTTGTACACGCTCACATGCGTGCGCCCACGATAACACAAACACATGCAAACACGCACACGCACGCACGCACGCACGCACACACACACACACACGCACACACACATGCTCTTGATTTCTATGTTAAGCTTTACTGTAAACATCTAGCCAACTACCAGTAACCACCACACATTCTGGAGTTAATTATATAAAAGTTTTACGGCTGTGAATTTCAATGAAACTAAGCTGCTCCCCAAACAATAAAAAGTGTTCGTGTGCAACTGGACAAACAATGCCAATGGAAATGATAAAGCAGACAACATCTTTGCCATTCGTTTTCTAGCATGACTTGACATTTGATCGTGCTGACGTTGACCTACTGTACACGGGAGTACACTGTAAAAATTAAAAGCAGGTCCCCCAGGTGAAGAAAAACGCATAAATTGACTACGTAACTGACTAAAATAGTGTTGCTGTCTTCATCCTGCCTAGCTCAAGGCAGATACGTGATTATTTTCTTGTGAGTCTAATTATTACACAAGGTTTTATTTGACCCGCTGTTGTGCTCGGTAATACAATTACTCACTTATTCCTACCTGTCAGCCTTAGTGAGACTGAATCAAGGGCTTCTTTTCTTTAACTACATTTGATTAAAATTGCCTTAAAGTAAATGAGACAGAATCCGAACAATGGGCTGCTTCATTTAGAAACACATATTAGCTGGACTACACCACTCTAATTCTCTATATCCAGGAAGCCATAACTCAGGATCATGTCAAGCAAAAGGAGAGAAAAAAAACACTGAAACAAATAATTGCCTGAATTGCAAAAATGTAACAGTTCTGCTGAAGTTGCACATTTTCCCCAGTTAGAATGGTAAAGGCTCTTTATAGGAGAGGTCTCTTAGTACACTTTTAATAAATACAGTAGTAGGTTTCCAAAATGCAGCTTTACTGCTAAAACGGCAGTAACGTCATTCAATTCTGTTTTCAAAGAAACCAATGACTGCAAGATCCTTTGCTGTTTTGCGTAATATTCACGCCATAGTCACATGACACCAAAGCTCACTCAAATGCAACTTTAAACCCAGGGAATGTTTATTAAAAAAAAACATTTTAAAAGACCCTGCATAGTTGGATCTATAACAAATGTGTCCTGTTGTAAACATACATGATGAATGATGAAGTCTACAAAATGAATGAGTTTATTTAACTATAAATAAAACACAATACAAATAGATGCAGCACAGGTGAAATGTCAGGCCTATGGAGTGTTAGGGGTGAGAGGCTTGGAAAAGGGTTGCCACTGTGTTGGTTAAGACCTCCCTCATGCTACCTCCCCTGTTCTCGCTCTTCTCTCCCTCTTTGCACTAATAGTTCTTTTGTGTGCAAGGGCATGTTAAGAGGCCAATGAGCCTGGCCTTAATAGGCCACGTTGCCATGGAAACCGCTGCACCCTGGATGTCTGACCTTTGACCCGGTTTCTCACTGGCTGTGAATAAGAGTGCAGGATGACCAACCAGGTCACAATAGCAGCTTGGTGAACGGAGGGAGTGCCCCCCTGTCATAGTCACTTAACTTCACTCCTCTGTGGACTAATGGACACTTCAAGTGTGGTAGCCATTAGCAAGGCTAGCTCCGCTGTGCGGCTACAGGTTTCTTAGGGTTAATTTAATATAAAAGCCTGTGTTTTCATTGTCGTGATGATTTGAGTGCTTGGCCAAAAACGGACTGAAGTTATTTGGCTGTTTTCCTGAGTGCATGTTCTGATTTACAATTATATCTTCAATCTCTCTTGTGAGCCCACTGTGATATGATATGGATGGAGTTTTACTTATGTTTTTACCAAGAACCTGTGGTGTTTTAAACTAGAGTAGAGATTGTATTTATTTATATGTGGTGTTTTTATATGTAAGCTATAAACACATAGCCCGTGTCTGTGTTTTTAGAGGTATAGACTTATTTTTTCCACCAATTATGTTGTCACCCTGGCATTTTTCCGTCGTTATTTTCCCTGTATTGCGGATCTTCCTTCAGTTCCAGGAGTTTGTTTTTCTCGACAACTTCCTCTCTCAGTAATCTACTTTAGCGGTTTGGATAATAGGACTTTATTCAGGGAATTGCGGTGATCCACTTGCAACAATGCGGGCCTGACCATCTGATTTGCTTGTCATTTCCCCGTCAATTAAACGCTAATTAGCACAATGAGTGTCAGAGTTTGCTTAAGAATTGTCCATGTAATTGCCTGTAATGTTGGTAAACAATGGGTCTTAATGCAAACTGTTAGACAGGGCGGGGGTGACATAGCTAATTGTCTTTGGCTGAAAGCTTTAATTGTCTTTCATGCATAGATCTTGTTGAGGTGTCAAAGACCCTGCATGAGCAGGTGATATCAGCAGAGCAAACCTGGGAGGGACTGTTGTGTAGCAGCTTGACAGGGCCATTGTACAAAGTTGCTGTTCATATGGGTAGCGGAGGGTAATTAACACCTCAGCCAAACATCATGCTGTGTGGCCCATTTGTTTTCTATTGGGAGGAAAAGACAAACAATGGGGTGGGGTTCTCCACACAGTAGGTGATTGACATTATCTGCTGGCGCAATCCATGGAGGCATTCCTGCAGACCTGCTATTCAACAGAAGGGGGTGAAGTCATTACACAAGGTCCTTGTCTGAGTTTCTGCTTTATAAATAGTTGTTCTTTCAGTGGTTTTCACTACACTTTATGTTGCGACATAACCTATTGCTTAACATATTATGCCTTTATTACTTTTAAATTAAATGGCAGTTATTTTTAACGTTAGAAAGCACATTTGTTCCCAGTAAATTATTTATCCGTTAATGTAAATGGTAACTTGCGGTTAATTTAATTACTTTTAAGTTGCAATAAGTTACATAATGTCTATTTTCTCTACAGTTTCCATTGCTGCATGCAATTGCGCTCCCAAGTAGGCAGATAGTTTGTAAAGTTTGGGATTTTTTTTCTGTCCCTTTGGCAGCATGTCTGACTTAGTTTGACAGCAAATGTCCAGACATCTGCCTCTGCTGCATGTTCTGGTGCTGGCTTGCAGTGTGCCACCACACACTTCAGAGAAGACAAAGACGGCTGGCCCTGTTTTCCTCTGCTCTGTGAGAGCAGTGTAACAATTAGAACCCAGCTCTGGCAGGCCGCATGCCCCAGAGCATATGCTGTATTCTCTCTTCGTAAAACCAAAGGGCTCAATCGACGCTTTTTGGAAATTTTCTGTGGCGTCTTTGCCACCTTTGTCGCATCTGGGTCCCTTAAAAGTAGCACATTCTACTGATGTCTATTCTGAGTGTTGGAGGCAGCGAGGAAGGCTGGAAGACAGTTAGAGAGTTATGAAAATGGATCAGCTAGTTGCTCAACACAGTGGTTTCAGCATGCTGACTTCCATCTCCCATGCTGAAGCAAGCACTGCTAAGGGCCTTGACCATATGTCTGTTGAAATTGTTTGCTTCTAATTAAATAAGGGCATCTGCAAACTATTACTAGATGTCCTGAAGTTTAATGATAAATATAATTGCTGACTGTAGCTTATTTGTGGGTTTAATCTTGTACAAACATTTAATAACACTCCAGCCACAGGATATCCCTTTTAAATGTTAGTTTTCAAGCGCTTGCTCTTATTACAGTTTCCTGTTGTTGTTGTTTTTTTAACCCTCTTTCTCTGCCTTATCATTGTACTGGCTGAGCTTTCATTGAGTGGCATAGCCCCTGATTTCATACCTTTTGTTTCCTGAAAGAATTCCTTGAATTGTACCCAGACATCCTCTCTCTCTCTCTCTCTCTCTCTCTCTCGCTCTCTCTCTCTCTCTCTCTCTCCCTCCCTCCCTCCCTCTCTCTCTCTCTCTCTCTCTCTCTCTCTCGCTCTCTCTCTCTTATTTGTTAGTGAGTGTTTCACTGCTCTGGACTGTTAGAGGGGTAGGAGCTAATGTGACAGTGTTGGGTTGGCATTTACTCGGGTGAATATTTCAGGGTGTCTGTGTGCAGTTGCTCCATAGGGCACAGTGGCAATTAAAAAGTGTGCAGTCGGGGGAAAAAAAGGGGCCCACGGGCATGTTCCTCAATCCTGGCAGAAGCTGTCAAATAAGAGATGGATATGGTGGGAGTTTTGGGGTGGGCATGGCCAGGGTAGACCAAATCCTCACAATAGTGCTGGTTTCATTTGTGGAAGGGCTCATGATTGACATAGATTAGACAGAGAAAACTGCATTGTTTTGGGATTTCTCTCTGGAGAGTAGCATTCATTAGGCAGCATGCACAGAGCGGAGTAAAGTTTCAATAGGGAGCTAGCAGCCTCTAAAAGCAACTGCCTCCTGACAGTTGTATGGACTTGGGCCCATTAGTTGGACCCTACGATTCAGCCTTGAGCAGTATAGTGAAAATGAAGAGGGCTGATGTCAACTCCAAGAATCCCCCCTTTTCGAAGGAAAAAGGGTCCCCCTCCCTCCCTCTGAGCTCCGTTGGACCCCAGCTGTCAGGAAACAATAGCCTCTGCCTGCTCCGACAAACTAATTCCTGAAAACGTTTTTTTTTTCTTCCCGTTCTCTCCCTTTCACCCTCCCGCTATAATGTCTTTTCCATTTTTAACCCACGACCCTCCAAGCTTCCTTCTGCCTTACAAATCCTGAGTGATGAATGAAGCTTAAAAACCTAAAACCTGAATGCACTCCTCAGTTAGTATAAAATTCTAATGTGATTATTTATTTATCCACAGCAACATTTTAATTAATAAAAAATGTTTTTCGTATATGATCCAATGGTGCTATAGGCAGTACGTTTTACTTGTAAGACAGTAAGGTGCTAGTTTTAACCTTACAATAATGCAATAATAACCGTTAGTTGCGACTTGAGACCAATGTTTTGGTATCAGTTGATATTCATATTGCACAATTAACTTCTGTAAGTAGGCCTAGATAGAGTAACTATAAGTTTAACATCATGTTTCTAATCAATTTTGTGTTGCATTAGAAAAAACACAAGCTGAAAACATGAAGTGCTTTTAATTAATTTGATATTTTACCAGAGAGAAAATACACATGCTTGACAATCTGCGGCCTATCCAGTATTTAACCTGATTCATAAACCAGATGGTGGAGATGTGCTTTGGCTGTGCGCTATCTCCATTGCTTTAGGGTGAAAAAAAAAAACCATTCACCTTGTTGCATTGTGCAGGAAGTCGCAACCACTTGATGCATTGATTTAGCTCCAAATGGAACTCACACATATGACATGTAGGGATAATTATATAGACTGTATTACTCAAAAGAACACTTTATGGTAACTTTCATAAAAGCTCAAAAAGTAGAGGAATTGGTTTGGTTTGGGTCAAAAGGCCAAGCCACTTTAGCGGGATAGGCAGTGACTAACTAACAATCCCCTACCCCACCCTGCGACTCTCAGGGGGCTTCCTTCCAGCTGTCTCTTCCCACCAGCTCAGCGATGGACGCCCACAGCTGGACTCTTGTTTTTCCTTGACAAACGGCAATTTCACAGTCTTGCACCAGTCCGTGTTCACATGTCTATCTCCCACCGTGACAGAGCTCACTGTCTGACTCCAGCACTAGTGTGGTTCTCATACAGGTGTCTGCTGGAGTTATGGCTCTCTGCTGGTTTGGCACACATGGTTCACAACACCCATGTAACCTCTAGGAAGAGCTGAAAACAAACATATGACTAACCGTGAATGTTTCTGACTGTGTCTGGTGGCTGAATAAAACCTGCTGTGTGCTGTCAGTGAATCATAATGTTTAACGTGTGTTAAGTGATGACCGGTTGTTTGTATTCCTTGTCTATCTGCACTAAGCTAATAAATGTGCAATTTGCATAGTTTTGTTATTGCTCTGTATTGTTGTTTGACACAGTTCTTTGTATTCTTATCCACAGTACCTGCAGATGAAATGGCCACTTTTGGACGTTCCTGGATCTGCAGGACTTAAAGATTCTCGCTCCCCAACCCCAGGGCATTTGGTAAATAGACACTAACACTGCACATTCACAGCTACTCCCACAACCCCTATCAGCTTACATTACCAGTCACCTAACCAACAACTATTCTGTCTGCCCACGCCACAGTAATTCAGATAGCCATAAGTTTGAGCCAAGTAGAAGTTCATGGGTTTTTTCACACAGGTGAGAAGTAGTCATCGCCGCGTCGATCTCCACGATAACACATTGCACCCGCATTGTGTAGTCATGGAGCCTCAGCAAACCAGTTTGGTGTGGTTATGGCAGGGGGATGTGTGCTAGGCTAGATCATATTAGGTACACAGTAGTCTAGATCAACATCTGGGGTATTGCATAGAGCATATCAACTCTTAGATCATATCAGACTGATCTCGCATTACGGAGGTCATTTCTAGCCATCCACAGTTGAGAGAGCTAGCCTTGCTACGTGACTCAGCATTTGAACTTAAAAAGCCTGGCTAGACGCCAGCTGCAGAGTCTGCTGTGGAATCATCACACCTCATAGGCATAACCGTGCCCTCAAAAAAGTCCTCATTTTGCACAGTCAATGGGAAGCTGTTGTTGGGAAGGTGGAGTTTGCCCAGGGGAATCCAAAGCTCAATTGGGAGGCAATTACTGATATTTCATTATAATAAGAGTTGACCTCAGAGTGACTTTCTGGGCACAGTTGGAGTTTGCTGTGCAATGCTTTGCACAGGATTGGCCTGCCTAGGTGACCAGCTATGTATCATTCTTATGTAGTTTGCTAACTGTGTGATAAGCGTGTATTACATGTTGCTGGTGGGGGGGGGGGGGGGAGATTAGAACAGGCTATGGAATGAATGCT
>JAODTR010000024.1:3013629-3039465 GCA_025399935.1 Amblyopsis rosae
GATGGATGGATGGATGGATGGATGGATGGATGGAGAAAAGGGATATACTTGGTTTGTCAGTTACACAAGTCACACACTAGCATACAGACACATACTGACACACACACACGAAAGGGCTGAGAATCAATTAGACTAAACAAAGCCAAATAGAACCTACCGCTTCAATTTGCAAATTTCAACCCACTTTCCCATTGGTATTATACTGTATATTCAAATGATTTTCCACATAAGGTATTGTATCTTTAGTTGAAGAATATAAGGTTGCAAGTTGCAACAATCAATACTCTAATAGCACTCAAAATAATGTTACATTTGTAAATGTCTGCTTTGGTTAATTGTTTGTTAACACACTATTCCATAGCAGTACAGAACATACTTGATTAATTGATTCAAGTGATTGACAAAATCAAATTTTTTAGGCATGAAGCACAACCTGTAAAATAAAACCATTATACAGTAGGATTGTGTGCAGGGGATAACATATAATTCTTGTGAAAATACACTTGAAATGTATTGTACCCCAATACCACCCTCACATTCCACAGATAATTTATTAGATTACATTGTATAGAATCTAACTGGTTTTCAAAGTGTAATCAAACTGTAAATGTTAAGAACAGTCAAACAGTCAAAAGCAGCCAAAAGAATGCTCTCTCTCTTACTATACATGTGCTCATTTGTCATATGTTTACCAGCTGAGCGTGTTGCATTGCACTGCGCCTCTTTCAAAAGTAATCTTAAATGGTTTATTTCCAACAATAAAAGCTTAAGAAATCACTACTACACTGAAGTAGGACCTTTACATTGTTTGGATCGATTGCGGTTATGCTGCAGCAGTGTATTTTCTCCTTTATAGCACACATGACACATTGTGTGTCTCTGGATTCAATATGAAATACAAAGCTTTTCAAACCATGACACTCTGACTTCATGAGGTATTTTGCAAAGCATTGAATTATTCCCCATTCAATTTGCATTTAAAATTGTGCAGTAAATGTGTGTATTTTCTGAACAAAATGTTCCCGTTGGTCAAAAACTGTGATCCACTGTATTGACAGTTGTGATTGTGTTTCATGTAAAGGCTAGCAGAACACCCTGAATGGTTTAGAACGTGGTGAGGAAAGTAGTTTCAGGTGGCACAGCCATGCTGTCACCATGGTAACAACACACTCCACTTTTCTCTATCCATAGCTGAATAAAGGGGCTTTGAAAAAGTCATTTTTTTTTCCAAACAAAAAAAACAAGTATGCTTCTCATTGTGCCCCTGGTTTAAGTCCAGAGTAGAGACACTGAAACGTACCTGATAATCCAAGCAGATGCTGCGTGGTAGGGGTTCACAATTAAGTTAAGTTACGTCTTGTCGCCCTCAGCTTGGTGTCCAGCCGTTTCTCTCCACACATGGTGACCCATCCACACAGCCTACACCAGACTGGCATTCCCCACCCTGCCATTGTCTCGCCAGGAATCAAACAGGAGCCCAACAGTGACGGCATGAGTCCCTCGATGCATGCGTAAGAATAATTACACAACATGGCTTATAGAGGAACATTATATTATACTGTATATAATAAGTATTAACTACTTATATAATAATATATCCTTCGTTCTCTTTTTATTTACACTGCTTGTAAGATAATTTTGTTCATTTTTCATGTATTCCTGTCCTCACCTTTTAATGTATCGTTACAGCAGGAAATCCCCTGGGCCGCCCAAGAAAGAGGAAGACAAAAAGCCTCACATCAAGAAGCCGCTGAACGCGTTCATGCTGTATATGAAGGAGATGAGAGCCAAGGTTGTGGCCGAGTGCACCCTGAAAGAGAGCGCTGCCATCAACCAGATCCTGGGCAGACGGGTAAATGGAACAGGGTGTCCTGTAGTCTGCCATACATCATAGTGCTAATGGCCTGGCCTACAGTGTGTCCTGTAGTCTGCCGTACATCATAGTGCTAATGGCCTGGCCTACAGTGTGTGCTGTAGTCTGCTGTACATCATAGTGCTAATGGCCTGGCCTACAGTGTGTCCTGTAATCTGCTGTACATCATAGTGCTAATGGCCTGGCCTACAGTGTGTCCTGTAGTCTGCTGTACATCATAGTGCTAATGGCCTGGCCTACAGTGTGTCCTGTAGTCTGCTGTAGTAGTACTCAACATTTTAGACTAGAAAACGACATTCCAAAGGTAATAACTCAACATTTGAAAACGACTTGGTCATATGGCATCGCCACACTGATTATACCATGCGCTTGCTAACTTGAACAGTTCGCTGATATCCTTTATGGCTTTGTCTACAGTGGCACTCCCTATCACGAGAGGAGCAGGCCAAATACTATGAACTGGCCAGAAAGGAGAGGCAACTCCACTCTCAGCTGTACCCAGGATGGTCAGCACGAGATAACTATGTGAGTAGAACAACATCTTGCCCAACTCTGACTCAAGAGTAAGTCACATTAGCTCACTACTTTATTGCTAGTGTGGAGTGCTTGTGCTTTTGTTTTCATAAACTGACGTTTTTGGAAGCAATTTACGCTCACGTTGGTAGTGGACATTTATTGTTCTGACCACATTGTTGTGTTTATCTTTGTAGGGAAAGCGGAAAAAGAGGAAGAGAGATAACAAGCCAGACTCAACACCAGAGGGTAAGAGGCCTTTTCTTTTGTCGTCTCCTGTATGTCCTTTATTTTCAAGTACAGATAGAGAAAACAACCTCATCTGTAAGACAACACTGTACGTTCTTCACTCCTCTTGCAGCACTTGTATTATAATTTTGTGTGCTTGTTTTTAGCATGGATACTTTCCTAACACTTTTACATCTTTCTAACTTCTTCCCCCTCTATACTTTGGCAAGCAGCATATGAGGTTCAGTGCTAATAGTGGCAGGTATGTCTGCTGTTGTGTAACAGAAGCTAACTGCTGCATCCACAGTGGCCTAGTACAGATAACTCCCACTTCATTTCACTGTTTTACCTCTTTTTTTACATGGTTTATAGTTTGAGTCTCGTGATTAAAAAAAATAATTAATAAGTACCATGTGAATATTGTAAACATTATTTTTTACTCATTTTGTTTGTTGTTTGAAAGTCTGGCTTTTAGAGCATTTTTTTAATGTTTATTTGTGTTTTCAAACTTGTGAGGAGGCACAAGCTATAAACAAATCTTTGCACAATAGCATACACATGCAACAACTATGAATACCATTAGAACATGCATGCACATTTTTATTAAAAACAATACAACCATAATGATAATGAAAGCTTCTCACAGTTTTGAAATCACCCTGTGACCCCGAACCCCACGACTGTGCTGAGGGACCTCTTAGATCACGTCCACAATGAACCCTTTTCATTCCAACCCAGACTTCTCCATGCGGAGCAAGAAGTCGTGTGTGCAGTACCTGCCCTCAGAGAAGATGTGCGACAGTCCTGCGTCGTCTCACGGCAGCATGCTGGACTCTCCAGCCACCCCATCCGCCGCCCTGGCTTCTCCGGCCGCCCCGGCTGCCACCCACTCCGAGCAGGCCCAGCCCTTATCCCTCACCACCAAACCAGAGGGACGCATGCCCCACCACCTCCCAGTGCCGGGGAAGGCCCCTGGAGCCACACCCTCCCCTTCCTCCTCCTCCCAACCACCCATCTCCCTCACAATCGGTACATCAGGTAGACATTCCACCACGCCCATCCTGACTCGGCCAATCCCGTTCCCCTCTCTGCACCCGTCCATGCTTTCCCCTCCCTCTCCGTTCCACCAGGCAGCCCTCCACTCCCATCATGCCTTGTTCCAGTCGCAGCCGCTGTCCCTCGTTACCAAATCAACTAACTAAGTTTTGTCATTTGTTGTGCTGTATATTGCTTTTTGTTCAAATAGGTAAGGACTTTTTTTTCCCCAAAAATAATGAAAAGGAAGATATTATTGGTCAATATTTGATCACCTACTCTACATCTCGCAATGAAACAAAATGTATTTTTTGTAAAGTTTACTGCAGAACTATTCTTTTTGATGCATTTATCCAATTAAATTCTTGTATAAAAGAACCAATGTAAATAACGTTTCTTTATTAAAACGAAAAGGAACAAAAACACCTTTTTCTTTTTAGCCAAAACTTGATTAATGTTAGTGTTGAGTTTAAGTCATAGTACTGGCCAATTATTGCTGCCCCCTTTTCAATTCAAGTGTGTGCCCCTTCTTTGACATGTTAAATAAACATTTCAAATTGTTTCTTAAAGAAATGCCTCAACATCTTTTCTTAAACAAGGGTGGTTTTGGGAATTATCACCCATAATTAGGTTTAACACATATTACAAATGTTGTTATTTTATTATTTAGTCCTAATATACTAAAGATAGACTATGCAGTATCATTTTTGCCAATAAATTGCTGCCATTTAAATCAGGGACAAACTAAAATAATATATATCATAACTGGGATTTTGCATGTTTCACACTGTTTTCTGTATCTGTAACATTTCAATGAGCAAACAGGGAGTAGGGATACATACCCTACCAGGGTACAGGATTGTTTTAGTGTATTTCATCTGTAAAACTGAATGTTACATTCAAATTAAATGTTTATTTAAATGGATTTCCAATTTGGAAAATGGAGGCACTTCTCAGTTGACCAGTTGATAGTTATTTTCTCTGCATCACATATGTGAAGTATCAAAGGGTTAACCTGGAATTATTTCTAGATCAAAGCAGCAAGCAAAAAAGAGCCTTGGCACGAGATTGGAAGAATATAATGAGCAAAATTAGCATGTATTAAATCTGACCTTGTGCTTATATAGCAGATGTCGTGCAGAAGCAACCAAACGTTATCAGACAAACTGATGTTTCGCTATTTCATTGGATCATGCATATGCATATAGGCAGGGAACCTTTCCATATCAGATGATGATGCATTATGCTATTTTCAATACAGTATCTCAATAAACTGAACTAATGCACTAATCTTGTGTGATGGGACCAATAAACCATTTTAATTGAATTTGCTGCAAACAGCATGTTACCTAGAGACACATGTTGTGTTTCCAGGGAATTCTTTATAGTACAATGACACAAAATGTGTTCTTCAGCAATAGTAACGAGAAAATAAGTTGGCAGATCTGGCATGGACCCTAAACTATACTTAAAATGGCTAATGGTGCTGTTGATGTCTGAAGACTTGCTTGGTGACTCATTTTCATTTTGCACAGCATGGTCTTGTGGAGACAAGCTTGCTAGGTGTTTTGACAACTCATTACCTGTAATTCTAGTGATGGATTGGTGGGATGGCTCAGTGCAGACAGCCACTATGGCACTAGAGACCAAGGCTTCTGCCTCGAATGACATAATACAGAAATAGATACGAGCAAATACTTAATGTGGGTAATAATGATTGCTCAAAACATTGGGGAGGGAGGGACAGACAGTTCTTTGCACTATGGGGCCAAAGTGTTCAACAAAGTCTGCTCAAATACTTAAATCCAGTATAAAGTTGAGGAATTGTGGTTGAAGTAATTTACTGTATTTTTTATGATATCCTCAAATTATCTCAACTAGAGCAAAATTAGTGATTGTGTCAGCTGTCTAAATTGGTAGCGATTCAAAAATAGAACTGTACCGAGTCTGGCAACGGCAATTACTTCCATTAGATACTATATATGCATGTATCTCTGGTTGGGGGATATGTGTACATTTCCTGTCCAGTCCTCCCGCTCAATAATTTTTTGTCCATCCCTGGCACTGTGCCTCATCTACAAAGCCACCAAAACTTGTAACCTACCTTGTATATTTTCCAGTAATTGAATTGCCTAATGAGGTCCCAGGGGCTACATCCCATTACCTCTGAGTTCATTAAAACCTCTGCAGAGTGCCAAACGGTGAATAAAGATGTGGCGAAAGTGCAAAAGGTACAGGTTGACTACTTGGCTTTCTGAGGGTTGTTTTTGTCCATATTCCAGGAAGGAACACATTTTTTATTTATTTTTAGTTCCACAAGCATTCAGATCTGGAAGTATGAGTGGTAAGCCAAATGTCACCTAAGTCTTGCAGGGCCAGAATACGACTCTATACAATGATGTGGGACATTTCGATTCCTATAGAGAAAAATCGGTTACGGCTATATCAGTTAAAACATATCATTATTATTAACCACCATTGCAAAAAGAAAAAGAAAAAAATGCTTATTTTTACCTAGAATGGCCATTCCGCTCACACATGATTTGCATGCAATTTAAATAATCTATATAAATTCTAAAAATACATTGACCTGTAATGTTAGGATAGGTAATAATAAACAGCATTACATTTTAATTATAATGAATGTGAAAACATTTATTAGAACACAATGAATTAATATTTTCCTGTGATGGTCAAAATGACCATTCTGGGGCATATATTCTGAATGAATGAATCAATGCTTTGATATTCATTGTGTAATATTAATATAATAATAATGTTTTAACATTCATTCGAATTTAAATGTAAATGTAATTGGTAAATTGGTAATTGGTAATTGGTAATATTAAACGTCCGGGCAGGTCAATTTATTCTTAAAATTTAGATTTTTTAATTATATGCAAATCATGTTTGATTTGGCCATTCTAGTAGTCATAGAATTCCAGTAGATGTAGTGTTAAAAGGCGATATTTTACCTTTGACACACACACACACACACATATATATATATATATATATATATATATATATATGTTAAAAAATTATTTGGAAACACTGTGGTTATTTTTCAAAGCTTCTCTCTAAATCAAACAGAGTGATTTGGATACATGTATTCAGTAATGAACTTCCTACCTAATACTAAATACTAAATAAAACTACCTATCTAATTGGGCTATGAAAACTGGACCCTTGCTAGCAGTTTGAGAAAGTATGGGGGAGAGAAAGCAAAATACCTTAGTGTAAAGACACCTCTATGGATTGGTTGATGTAAGTTTTTACTTAGAGCTGGAAACTGCACAGATTCTACCTCTTTGACATTTGTGTGAGTAAAACACAGTATGCTTGCATACATTTTTTTAAACATCTCATACAGCAATATATGTGCCACAACTATAGCATGTTTTAGTTACAATCCCTTTTACATACAAACTTTACATTCAATGACCAACATGAATATTTCATCCTGAAAATCACCATATCAATTGAGGTAGGGGAAGCTATATGCATTCTAAAATAGATTATATCTTAATAAACAATAATAGGAGAACATTAACATATTCAAGCAATGGGCTTTAATGTTTAATTGGATAATTGATTTTGAATTAATAACAGGGTGATGAGCAGGGATGGGCAGTACGTATTATACATGTATTTGAAATACAAAACTGGATTTTGTTATTTGTATTTGATAGGATCATTAAAATGTCTTCATAGTTTGTATAAAAATACTTAAGTGTTTTGTATTTTGTAGTTAAAAAATACTATAAAATATACTTTCTATGAGATGTTTACTTGGTTCAGCCTCTGACTGGTGGCCTGGTTTAACCAGACCCATAATTGACTTGGTTCTGGGCACGTTCCATCTGGGAATGCTTGCATTTGCCAGTTGCCACACTCTACTGGGACAAGACCTCTGGTTAATTTTGAAAAAATTTGACAGCCTTTAACCAATCAGCATTGCAACAACTGTTTGTATGCTTCATCTAGCTCTACCATCATTAGAAACGCTTCACTTCAATGTATAGCTTCAATGTCATTGCATTTAGCATTTAGCAAATAATGTGTATTACAATACAAAAACTAAATTAGATAATCTTGATTTTAGATTAAAAATCTACTTGGATTTAATTTAGTGATTTAAATTAAGTAAATCTACAATTAATTTCAGAAATTTTATCAAGTGAATTTCACTTATCAGCCAAAATTGCTTGTTTTAAGCATAAGGAAACTCATAACTAATATATTTGCACTTATATTTGTTAATGGGCATTTTTTGCAGTGTATTTACTCACGGTTTGCTAGCTGCCCATTCCATGTGCGTGCTGATAAAAGTATCCAGTGTATCTACAGCTCAGGCTCTGTAAATAGTAACACAAACAAAGTGGTGCAAACTGCACACAACAATATAGTGTTCGCAACGTGTTTCCGATGTGTGGGACGCTGCTTCTGAAGGGTGCTCCCTATGACATTGAAGGAAGAGCTGTTTTATTTTGATCAAGCTCACATAAGATATCTCCAGAATGACTGACTATACCTTTAACTAATGTAGTCAGTAAAAGGTAAAGGGTTAGGCTAGATTATAGGTTTGCAAAGTGATTTCATGCTGTTGGAAAAAAAAATTGTAGAGTAGTTAATTTTGATACAATGTGTGTGGCTGTTGTATTATGTAGTTTTTTTGATACACATTACAATTAGGGTATTTTATTTTTAAATGCATATGTATGTTTTTTAGCCCATCCCTGGTTATGAGATTGTTTGTTTATTTTCACAAAGTGGTATAAATTTTGTAACCTTTTGTGAACTATAAATCCTGCTAAGAGAGAGGCACGGATCATGCACTGCTGTGAAGTGTCTCCCCAACATATCCTACTCATATTTGACCATGAGGAACATCCACAAAATTCAAATTTCAAATGTCAAACCCACAAGACTCATAAGATCAATAGCGTAAGCAACACAATAAATTGTCATTTAGATACTTTTGATAATTAGGATACCCATTCATCAATATCAGGTCCTAGTCCAAATTTCAGTCATGGCGATTACACACACACCTACGCAAGCACACACACGCACACGCACACGCACACGCACACGCACACACGCACGCACGCACACGCACACGCGCACACACACCACTTTATCCCCACACATATTCAGTTATATTATAGGCCGTTTTCACAATATTTAGAAAGCCACTACTGCCATCTACTGACAGGGCCGCCTTTCACAAACGCTCAAAGTCAAGACGTCGAGACGTCTGCAAATTCCATGGCGATTGCCGTGCATGCCTAGCAGCGTCGCTGTGGTAACAATATAGAATCTTAATGGGGACGAGGAAGATGTTGATGCGTCGCCGCGTGTCGTAGACGATGACGATGGCGGAACAGGCCATGCTGTAGCCTATGTGTCAAATCCGTCGTGAACCAGTTTCTAGCACGGAATATTCGCATCGCAGACACAATTTCAGATTTCAGAATTCATGACAAAGATCTGAATTTATAATTTCAAAGGACATAATGGAAAAAATATCTATTATAGTTGGCATATATTTCTTTCTTTGTCTGAGCATTGTCAGAGGTGAGTATGTGTTTTTGCTTTCGTGTTTATCGTGAATATTTTTATGACCCAATCTTACAACCTAAATATAAATTAGGCTCCAAATGGATAAATCCTTGATATAGACCCATTTTGAAGGTGACTTTTCCATTTATGCTACAGTTAGTAGACTAGGCCTACACAAAATGCCATGAGTGCAAATCTCTATGCAGAAATAGTCTGACATATGTTATGACTTGTACATTATTTACAGGTGGAGAAAATGAAATTCATTCTAAATCTGAGAAAACTAATGACAACGGGACAACACCAATAAACAACGTTAACAGCACAGATGGTAATAGTAACCTGACTCAAAAAACAGTAAATACTGATAACATAAATACAGAGATAAATAAACAGGAAAACCCTGATAAAGAAATTTCTACTGAAGGTAAGTCTGAAGTTAAAGATGAAATACCAGGAACAGGTGAAAACCAGGAAGTAGATAAGTCTACAACAGGAAAACCTGAAAACAAGGAAGATAAATACAAGTCTAATAAAAGACCAGAAAATGAGGATA
This sequence comes from Amblyopsis rosae, assembly GCA_025399935.1. Taxonomy (NCBI): domain Eukaryota; kingdom Metazoa; phylum Chordata; class Actinopteri; order Percopsiformes; family Amblyopsidae; genus Amblyopsis; species Amblyopsis rosae. The sequence goes on from JAODTR010000024.1 coordinate 3,023,400, forward strand.
ATGAAGGAACGCCTGAAGATAAGGAAGACAAAGAAACATTCAAGGCAAATGAACAAAAAGATGAAGATAAGAAGCATGGAGAGGGCAACACTAATGACAAAACAGAAGAGAAACTCCTGGTTGTTAGTGAGTCAGAAAGCAGTCACTTCTTTGCTTACCTTGTGACAGGAGCTGTGTTGGTGGCAGCGCTCTACATTGCATACCACAACAAGCGCAAGGTACTTTCTGTTTTAGGCTTTTCTTTTCAATAGTTATTTGCTGTACACAATGAGTCAGCATTAGTTAAAATGGTTTTTACATGCATATCGTAATCAATTTTATTCTAATGAGTAGTAGTCTTCCTAACACATTCTTTATGTCTGGTAGATAATTGCCTTTGTACTGGAAGGGAAGAGATCAAGATCATTACGTCGTCCTCAAAGCACAGAGTACCAAAAGCTTGAACAGCATGTAAGTGGTTAATGGAATTATTAAATTTTCCTCTTTGAAACATGTATTTGCAAAACCTACTACATCCAAATCAACAATGAAAACCTTTTTTTGTTTGCTTTTTTATAGATGTGAATACATCTTTATCTTGAAGCCATAACTGCAGGCTGCACAGCACAGCTATGGACGCTAAGATTATATTGAAGTAAAGACATGAGTTAATCTATAGTGTGTGTGTGTGTGTGTCATGGAGAAAAACATAATTGTATGTAGATGCTTGTTGCATGATTTTGCAGATGACACTGTTGTCTCATTAAGCGAATTTGTGAACATCTGAAAGTAGAATAAGCATGCTATTTATGCACTCATGCCACCTCAATCTTTGTCACAAACTGTGCCCATGCCCAAGGGTACTGACTCAGGATAATTAAGTTAATTGTTTGATATGTTTCATGCTCATTTTGTCCTTTATAGTATATATGTGCATTGTTCACCCAAATAAGTCATTCTATTGCTGTTAGATGTTATCTTGGCTTTGCACTTTTATTTTGAAGAGTTTTTACATGCTCTGGGGTGAAAACAGTAATTTACATTAGTGAGATTGACATGGTCTGAAGGACATTTGATGTAATGTATTTAATTAAATTACCAAATGGGATTGGCCAGATTATTATAAAATGTTCTTTCCCCCATATTGTTTCCCTCTGAAAACGTTGAGGCAATACATGTTTCTACTTATCTTTTTATTGTATTTTTAATGTTTCTTTCCTAGCGTATTAGACAGGACAGTGGAGAGAGATGAGTGGGAGAGGGATATTGGTATATTTCAGGAAATTACTTCAGGTCAGATTCACATCTTAGATTTCCAAGGCCAAGTCAAGTTTATTTATATATTTCCCTCAATAACATTACAGTTTCCAAGGGCTGTGCAGCCCACAATTAAAATGGAAACAAACACCCCCTAAACCTGTTCCTCCCACCAGGCAAGGAAAACCTCCAAGGCACTAAGGTCCACATGGGCTTGATTTAAACAATATTTCAGTGTTGGGTGCACAGTAAATATACCTTTTTAGTTTTGTGGTTACTATATGAAAGTTGGGATGGATTGACCACTACTTTAATATGATTAACAGATAATGTGATTGTTAATTGTGTGACAATTTTAACAGGCCTGTGCCAAATTGTATAACGTCTGCTTTTTGGAAGATAGGCTACATTTTCAGGACTGGCAATGGTTTTCAGAGGTACTATTGGAGCTCAATAGCCCAAATAATTTGAATGAAATCCCAAATCTGTAATGTGTATCACATTAGTCTTCTTAAAACGTTTTTTTTTTTAAATAGGGCAATTTTGAAAAGTTAGAATTTAACAAATTTTATTTATTTTAATCTCTGTACATTTGTAATTTGACTTTGCTATGTATATTTGCTTAATCTATGATACTAGTTATGTGGCGTTTAGATAATATAAATGTATGCTGGACAAACTCGTGAATTATACTTTTTATAATAAAGATTTATATTTGCAATCTTTAAATTGTTTTAATGCTTTTGTTGTGATTGAGTCCAGAATAATTTTCCAATAGTCTTAATATTTGTTAAATACATACTTTACAATTAATTGTACATTTATTTGAATCCTGGTGAGAGAGAGGCTATAAAAAACAATTACAACTTCAAACTTTACAATTGAAGATAACTTGCGAGCCTTCAAAGAAAATAACTCGAGATTAAACATACATTTCAAAGTAGAATCATATTTTTAGCCTCATCTTCATAAATATCAGGTATTTCTCCAATGTTGGACACAATTACTTTCACAGTAGTGCACCCACGACGATCGCTTTCATAACGAATAAGCTGTTTCCAGAAGCCAATATTTGGTCTCACAATGGGGCGACGATGTCTCAACCAACTGTGGGCATCTACAAGACTCATTTCGCGGTGCTTAATCAGATAGGCCAAGCAGAGGGTTGCGGAGCGACTAACGCCAGCATTGCAATGTAAAACCGTGCGTCCACCGAGCAGTCCAACGGAATGTATCTTATCTGAAACCTGATCAAAATATTCACTTAAAAGAGACATTGGGGAATCCACAACAGCAATATGGATGTACTCAATATCAGAGTGTGTTTGACAGGCGCTCTTATTCATGCTAACATTTATGATGCAGGAGATCTTGGAACGTTGTACAAGATAAGCATCATTTGCTGCCCGGGCATTACTGAGATAAAGACAATCGGTTATTTTGCAAAGTCCTCCAAGTCTGGAAAGAGCAGGCTCCATGTTGGTTCAGTGTAAGCTATACAGTAGCTCTGACGTTTTGTTCTCGTATCCTCAACGCTGGGTCGGTAGTGGCACACTGCACACAAAAACAATATGTGCATCCTGGTTTTTATACATCCAAGGTCTGTTTGGGTTTTCTTTAGCCTACATTCCATTGGTCTACCTGCTTTATGGCAAGTCGTGAATCTGTTCGTGCGTTCAGGGTGGTGTAACGTTACGTTAAATTATCGCGTACGGCGCCATAATATACACTATGATTAGTCTACACACATTGAACAGTCGCTGTGCCCATTAAAAGCAGCAACCGTCTTTGAAAGTAGGTCAAGAACGTTGCAAACGTTTGCGAGGAAACGTGCCAGATTTTTTTTAATTGAACGTAGCAAACGTTCAGTAAACTGAACACATCTTATCATTAATTTAAAAGCAAACAGTTGCGCATTCAGCTGGCAGGCTATATGTTAATAGCATTGAATGCTTTTGTCATTTTAAAATTATATCTTGTTGCGAGCAAATGCAGTGTTTCATTTTTTTATATGAAGGACAGGCTACCAGGAAGATAGGGCCACATCGCTGAAGGGATGGTGAGTAGCCTTTAGTTACTGCTGGTTGCCCAGGGAACACAGATGGTGGATGGTGTTGCACACAACTGGACATAACCTGTGAGTGACAGCTGCTATCCGAGGCAACCAATTAATCGTAGGCTTTAGCCTAGCCCATGCTCACTGACATACTATGCGTCTTGTTTAATGCTTTATTCCTTAGTATTTGTTTGAAAGATTCGACCTTTACTCGACTCCGTCATTCTAAAAAAAAATTCCAGTGACTTCACCTACTGTACCAGAAGACACGATCGATGACCTACCGGTACATTACATTCTTGCATGAAGTTTGCAAGAGAACGAGCTAATATCTAGAACTGCATTGTTGACCATGCAACATTTTCATTGCACGATGATGCTGCAGGGCGGTTTAGTGGGAGATTAACTGGTAGATTCTACTATTATGTACGGTATATAGGATAGCCTACGATTATGTTTTGTCTATAATAAAACATCACATTTCGACATAGGCTATACTGAAAAAGACGCATATTTCATATCTTACATTTCTATGATTAGTCCGCCGACCTACATGCCTGTTAGCCCACTGTTGATAAAGTTTTGCAAGACACTGTAGTACCTGACCGGTAGACTAATATTGTATTGGCTGATGTTGCCTATAGCTGATCTAGAAAGCGTGATATCGGTATGGCTACAGTCCATCTCGAGTCGACACATAAAAAACATCTAAAATTATTTGATTTTATTGCACACATGCACTTTGAAGGACTTCATCTAAAATGACCTCAGTCAGGATGTCCACAACAGAAACCAATTAAGCAAGGTGGCTCATATCAAATTCACATTTCCTATATTTCACCATCAGCATTACTGTAGTTCTGTAGTCTATATTGAATTACCTCTCCAACAATGTCTCTGCTTGAAGATGTGATCGCGATGGTCAGCAAAGGTTGTGGTGTACGCCTATGCTTGGGAGGGCAGCTTTCTGTGTTCCACTTTCTGCTGGGTCTTGTTCTGTATTTGTCTTCAGCAGGTGTACGCTGAGGCTGACTGCCTTACTAATGTATCATCTTGTCCTGGCCACATCACTTGACAAAATCCCCCATTCAGCAGTTTATGGTACAGTAAAGGCTGCATTTTCTTATTCATATGTTTACAATTATGTTTAATTCTATTCAATTCCCCATGTACAGGGTTATTATTATTATTATTTAGAGCATTATGAGCTGAGTTTGACTTGATGATGCTATTGCTGAGTCACTGGGAAAGCTGCTGTTCTCATCCATGTCCCTTCTCTAGCATGACGTCAAACTGTCCTGATTGTTGTACAAGCTTGTCCTTTATGATCTGCTCCCCTCAGTCCATTCTGAGAACCCCCAGCTCAATCAGCGCCCATGTGCACCAACCACGGAAGGAGGTCGCAGCACGCCGGGAAGGCACTGCATCTTCTCTATAATATTATGGGGAGGTTGTTTCTTTTTTCATTTGAATACCTTTCCTTTAATATTTTCTCCAGTGTATGCTGTCTCTCCAATCTACAATGAAGAGTCACCAACAAGGGTGTGGTGATGTCAGTCCCGAGCAGTATGGAATAGAGCCAGATTGCTTCTTTGGTTTCAAACCCTTGTGTTTATTTACACCTTTGACATTATTAACAATTATTATAAATCTGTACAAAACCTCATTCAGGGAATATAACGATACCTACTGAAAACAGCTTTCACAGCCAGGCCCCCAATTACTTTATGTTGTTCTCAGTTCCCCCTCAAAGCCCCAAAGTTTTGTCTTAAGTATTGCATAGCCTCTCACATCAATTGGTTGAGACCATAGCACACTTCTGAAAGACCAACATTACATTGCCCAACCACACACACTACACTATCTAACATTACTATTGTCTGCTAACCAATATATTATTACTAACATAATCTGAATGCAGATTGGCTTGAACCTTTATTATGCCTGTAGTGGAATGCAGAAAACCTCCCTTGTGCTCTTGCAATCCATTTTCAGGGCAACATCCCCCCCATCCCAAACACACACACACACATATACTGTATCAAAGAATACCTTGTTACACATGTGAATGAGTTAGCGGCTTTCATGAGCAGTGATGGGAGAATATTAACCACAGCATGAGAGGAGTAGAAACTCTAGAAACTTGACCACATACAGAAATTATATTGTTTAGTAATTTCCAAATTACATTATAATTTTAAACTCCAAATTTGTCAGTACCACATGCTGTATTTAGCAAATAATAGATTTTTTTTCTTAAAAGAATAAATATAATGTCTCTACATTGTGTGGTCAACCTTTGACGATGAGTGCTTGCCATGAGCCAAGCAAGCTTCTCTTGGTGTGGTGGTTATACTAACAACAATATATATAGGACATGTAAAGTCCACCCCTGATTTAGGATACTTTTTATTTGATTGTTTTGTTAATTAAAGTGGGATTATTCCAGATGGATTGCTTCTGAAATTAAATTGAAGAAAAAAAAAGAGAAAACTGAAAAATAATGCTTATCTTGAAGGACATAAACATTAGACACAATTTGAATGATATAATTGGAAATATGGCCTTCCATACAGAACATATCAATGCCATATAATGACACGTTAAATTACCATGAGTAGCCTAATCACAACTCTTCTGGTTTTGGGTTCCCTCTACTGTCTAATCCGTGTAGGATCTCAAACATAAATCATTCTTATTTAGTATAATCATCTGTTTGTTGCTTCAACTCAATCTACTAAGTATTTTTTTACATTGTGAAGCTTTATTAACAGATACTTACATAAGGGGCTTACAATAGCTCCCCAAAAACTAACAAACTAACCAATTAATAAATAAATTTTACAAACTAAAATGTTTTCGAGATACTTTAATAAAATGGAGCAACCCTGCCCTCCACAGGATTTTGAAGGTGTTGCACTCCTTGAAAGAGTTTAACATTCTGTTATTGCATGCATTTCTCTCTCAGTGTGCATGTGTTATGCGCATGCATGTGTGTATGCCCATATATCTGTGTGTACTGCATATGTATATTCTGGACACGTGGACTTTCCAGACGAGACCGTACCGTTTTCTGGGTTACAGTCACAAATATTGTAATAATAGCATGGTATGTTTATTTAATAACCATATAGCATTAGTTTTTTTGAATGTATACTAGTGTCTATTACTCTATATTGCTTATACTGAATGTAACGTAGATCATGAACACATGTATTCCATAGCTATTTTATATTACTTCTACCTCCATTCAATCGTTTTTGTTATTCATAATATTTTCATTAGTTACATTTTTTAATTGTTATCTCTATATTTTCTATATGAAAGAACAGGACAAGCACTTAATTTCCACTCAATGCTGAATTGGGTTGGGGTTTCTGAATAGGGCAATACATAATGTTATAGGGAATTGTTTGCCCGCCTCGCTGGAATTTACAAGCCAGGGCATGTCAGCTCCCGGAGAGCCATTTTCCTAAACACTGTCCTGATTGCTGTAATCATGCTGAGCTGCGTGATTACTGCCACATCGAGTTTAACACATGGAGTGTCCTACATGTTTACTGCAATTGTGATTACTATTCACTCCCCTTTAAGTAAAGTATAAACCATCTAAGTAAAATATAGAGTTCTCCTATTTCCCAGGGTCAAAATAAATATTTAAAAAAACGAATTTGCTGTCTATAAAATGTTTCATACTTCTGGAGTGTAATAACAGAAATACGTGTTTGTATCAAGTTGTAAAATCTAAATAAGCAGTTTGATTATTCTTCAAGGTATTTCAGAAAATATAAAGAGCGCAGTAAAGAACTGCATAGTTGATAGTTCTGCCATAAATGGAAACCCTGGTGCAAATCTGGACCCAAGGCAATGTGTCATTTGTGAAGTTACATAGGCCTACATTAATAATGTCTTTTGTTTTCATTGTAGAATCTACGGGACCTTCAATAATGATATACACCAGGGGGCAGCAACACAGATCTACACGGGTGATACCTATAACTATAATATCTCTAGTGATATACAATATTTTTAATTGTCACACTGTATACTTAGAATATAAAGCCCAAACCCAAACAATATCTTATTAATATTATCTTTCATTTGTAATTCATTTTCATTTGTAATCATTGACTGAAAGGTTTAAAGTCGACACATATACACCCAGGGTAGAGCAGACCATGGTGACCTCTCTAGCTGTGTTAGACAAAGGGGGTCTGCTCTCCATTTGAGCCCAATGTAATCCAGATGATGGGGGTTTCCATAGTTAGGAGAAGTGGGGCCCAGGGTCTTCATGGGTCAGCTCTAATTCACCACAGAGCTCTGGGAAGACACAGAACCCTTCACAGAACCAAGCTTACCAGCTTGATGATGTTTTTGGTAATGTGTTATTTTTAAACCAGTTACAAAGGATTTTAGGCTTGAATGTCACAGAGAACCTTTCACATTATCTTAATGTTTTAGAATTTAGAAGATTTCTGCCAATTATTTGCTTCAAATTGACTGTCTCTTGCTAAAATAAGGCTTACGAGTATACAATGTACATATTTACAATATACACAGTATGCATTTGTGAGAATGTATGTGTTCCAGCATCTGTGTGTGTACATATGTGTGTTTAAGTAAGTGTGTGTGTGCACGCACGTGTCTGTGCATGTGCATGTGCATGTGTGCGGGGTATGTGAGATGCAGAACCAGTTCCTTGTAACCAGAGCCTCCACCACAGAAAGGATGTCTGCTAGAATAACAGCACACTGCCTCCAACGGCATTTGTCTGTAAGCTGTAAAAGATGCCGAGGGAGGAGAAGAAAACGCAGCTAGGGAAGAATTTCTTTGTGAAAAGTTATAATCGCGTCTTCAGCTCCCTGAAAGTCTAGTATAGTAAACATGCACAAAGATAGTCTTAATGGCTACAGATCCCCCTGCAGGTGTTTGTGTGTGTGTGTGTGCAAAGTTTCATACAGTGTGGATATTATTTTAAGGTCTTGTGTTTATTGTGTGTTTATATTTTCTTTATGAGATTTTTGTGTTTGCTCTTTGCTGACTGAAACAGAATCAGAATGGCTATTTTAAATATTCAAAATCAACATTAGACATGCTCATTGCACTGATTGTTGAAACATGTTTTTTTATTAACATGTTTGTTAAATGAACATGATGGTTGTTAAATGGAACGTGGTGTGGTGTATTTACAGTTACATTATGGTTACTTGCAAATGTAATGTATCATTACTAAGTTTAAATTAAACAAATGTGTCTATTGTAAATTCAATATAAAGCTACATTTGTATGACTACATGGAATACGTAAGTTAAAAGCACATTTTTGTCATTCACCAAATATCATACTGCTAGCTGTCCATTCTCTGCATGCTGAATAATGAATCTGTTGTTTATACACATCCCTGGCTCTGTAAATAAGAACACAAACAAAGTGATATGGACCACATCACACAACACAATCCTTGCCTTAGTGTTTCCAATATGTGGATCAGAGCTTCTGAAGAAGCATGCACCCTATTTGAAGAGAGAGGTGTTTTTGTTTTGATCAAGTTCAAATATCAAAACATGCTATCTCAAAAATAACTTGATTATTTCTTTAATGAGATCATTTACATTTATATTAATTACCATATGGTTTGTGCTGTTATAGAGTCTAACCAAGCCAAGGCAATTTATATAAAAGTTATCTATCCCTCCCTGGCACATTCAACGTCAAGCTATAAAGCAGCATAATGCTCACAATGTCACTATAGGCTACTTCACTTTTTTTTCTGTTTGATTGCCAAGTTGTGCTTAATGAATCATGTTTTACATTACATGTAAAACTTAGTGCAATGATGCTATATTTAAGTATGTATGGCTTTATACATGTTTTTTTTAGTTTTCTTTTAACTTTTTTGTCATTTAAATGAAATTATGAAATGGAACCTAATGGAATGGAGCTACTATGCAAAATCCTCAAATTACTAATACATTGACCCCTGTCACCGATTGTTATTATTATGAAATATTGTTGCTTTTTAACATAATAGACAAAACAAGAGCAAACATGAAGAAGGGTTGCAATTTTCCCTTCCTTTTCCTAAAACCACAATTCCCAAAATGACTAAATATGTTTTATGTAATAGTTAGTGTTAGTTTTTTTGATACTAGTTGATAATCTTGTATTCCTGTCTTATATTTAGCTAATAATCTGCAGTTTTGCGGATATAAACACTGAGCTAAGAGCCAGCACTCATATTAGTTTGGGCCCCAACACGTATTGGAGAGCAGCTGGGCTACGAGTGAGGGTAAATTTGAGGGTAGCAAAATTTGTGTCAGGGGTTAGGGGCCTTTAAATGTACAATGGAGGCTTTAACTCTAGAGCAGGGAGAGTCCAGTCCATGAAATGGTTTGCAGACTTTTAATACATTTGAAGACTAGAAAAGTTGAGTAATCTGTACGAATAGGCCAATTGAAAAGGCTGCTGCTAGGCTTAAAACAGTGACCACTGTGTAAGTAGGCTACAAAAAACCACACAATTTCAGTATATCAATCTTATTATAGTAGCTTTTATTTACTGCAGTATAATTGTAGCTTTTTCTAGACATCTACAGCTGACAACCATTTTCCTTTCCTTTGAGTTGTATTTGAGTTATAAGCTTGATTTCAAATAATTCTTCTTATACTAAACAATCTGCTTGGTCACCTTCTATCTCATACAGTCATTATGTGTACGTCCTGCTAAAAACAATTATTTTAAGACAGAGACTTACGTTTCTAAATGTCTGACCTCCTCCCCTCCCTTCCCCTTCCCAACATGCAGGCACTATAAGCCAGGCAGGGAGAGCCAGTCTGTCCTGTGGCTGTTGAATGATGGACAGTAATTAAAAGTTAGCTAATAACCTCTTCACACCTGACATTTCAACAGGGAGGTCCTGGACACTATTATCTACATATAGATTAAACGGCGTAATTGGCGGGGAGATAGGGTTGGATAGAGAAAGGAAAGGAAGAAAAAAGGAGCAGGCCATCACCAAAACCATTAAGCAGAATACCTGAGTGACACACTGATTTCGTTCCCCTTCTTAATGCAACAAGAACTGAGCTGAACTAAAATGCAAAATGAATTAACCATATTTTACAGTGGTTATTACCAGGGCAAACACTGGCCATGGAAAATAGCTTTAATTTCATAATAATTGCTAGATGGACGTGACTTTTTAAAGACACAATGCTCTGGGTGAAAAGAATGAGAAGAGGGAGGGAGGGTGTTGGGGCTGATGGCCTATAGGACAAATATGGCCTACATCCACTTGGTTACCAGTGTTGGAAGTGTTGCTATGAAGACAGACCAATGGGTATGCTGTTTGTCATTATTTGTTCTTCACACTACAAACAATGCCAAATCAAGCAAATGTGAATAATACGATAATGTGGAAAAAAGTGATAGCCATAGGTCATTATAGGTCAACTTCCCTATAGTGTCAATTGCATGGGGTGGCTAGCATGCTAACAAACTGGCATGATGGATTCCATGTTTAATCAGACTGAAAACGCCCAGTGTTTATATATATATATATATATATATATATAGTATAAAATAGCAATAGTATATAGTTTAACTTTAAAGCATAATCTCAACCCTCACATGAAGAAACAATAATCTGACAAGGAATTTATACAATACACACTGTACAAATAATGTTTTAAAAATATAAACCACAAGAAATGTGTTTACTTCTGGAACATTTATTTTAAACTAAAACATTATTGTATAAAATTACAGAAATGGGTTCACCTTTCAAAGTTCTAGAAATGTGTTTAGACATTTGTACAGTATAGTAGTAGAGTTGTCTGAAAAAAGTGCAAAAAGAAAACAATTTGATAACAGTCAGTTGTTGACAGTATATTTGACATCTACAACTGAGTACATTTGGAAGACAATGTTTAAAACCAAAACTCAGCATACTGTTAACTCTCCCCTTCACCAAGTGTCAATTCAAAGAAGAAAAGCAAGTAAATGGTTTTCATATTTTAGAAAAATGGTTTTCATCATGAATATAATCTCCCTATGATTTAGTTACATACATTACTGAGAAAACAAAACAATTGCACTTTGGCCCATTTACATTGAGAAAGCTGCAGGGCTTTTTTTGTTTAGACATTGATTATCATGATGACTTTCAAAACAGTACATGCTTCCATGTTAACAATTCAGCAAATCTGTTTCATAGAAGGCTCTAACTGCAAAAAAACACAACCTAATTTAATTCAATAGTTGCCATTTTCATTATCATCTGTATATCCTTCATTTTAGAGCAATGCTCCCCCCCCCACACACACACACACAAACAAGAGTAAGGCCTAATTGCTTCCTAAATTCTCCACAATTACAAAATGTTTCATAGCTGAGTGCTCATGCATGTTGGGCAAAAGACAAGCTTTACGTTGATGGGATGCCTTGAGTGTTGTTTGTGACACCTTCGCATGCCCATTTTAGCAATGCTGCAGTGGCTTTGGAGTAGTTTCAAAGTATGGAATAACATTACTGCAGGATATGTTATTTTCAACAATCTACAGGAACACATCTGAATCCCAAAATGTTATCCTGAGTGCTTTTCTAATAACCAAATAGGAATTCATTGCCACTCTTGCTTTTTTATCCATGAAAGAGCTTCTTGAACTGTTTCATGAATGTGTTAGTTACCCCAACATGATTAATTTTCTCTATTATAACAGCCATACAACTAAGGGGTTTGCATGTGTAGTGAGGCCCACCTCATTCACATGGTGGATATGTGGCTACCTCTAATTGTAAGTGGTAACACATTGGTGCGGATGGCCAATCAAAAGAGCTGTTGGAGCCAAGGGAGATTAAGCCAAATAAACCTTTACTCTCCACCCTCCCTCATAGGGCCGGGTCAGATTTCATAGATTTATCATAACTTGTTTTACAAAGAAATGGGGATGTTTGACAAAGATATATTTGCATTTTTCCAACCAGCGTCCAACTATGAGAGGAGATACATTTATGCACATACACATGTATTGCATTTGAGCTTTAGGTAGTTTAACTGTATTTGTACTTTTTCAATGACACTAAAGTGTATCTAATCTTATCACATTTAATCTATGTTTAATGTTTGAGAAATTATTGGTTTCTATATTTAGTATTCTGATTTGTATATTTTGTTTCATTATACATTTTAACTACACTCTGTTGCTGAGACTTAAATATGAACATTTCTACTGTACACACAAATATACAAATTGCATCCAGCCACAACATCCCAAGCATTTCAAACAGAGTAGTAGTAGTAGATGTGATGTCCACCAGTAGATGTCGCTCTTGCTTCAGTCTAGAGGTCCACTTGCCTGCCATCTGTCCTTGACCTGTCTCCCAGAGCCCAAGTTCATCCATCACGTCCAAAGGTGTGAGTCTTCCGAAAAATCAAACAGGCAAACGTGTCTTTATTCCTCCACCCTATCTTTTCTCTATGACTCTATGGAACGCTCTCATACCCATGTTCTCTCGCTCTGTCAGCCTCTGTGTTTCCCGCTCTCACCCTCTCCCTCGCTTGCCTTCCCTCTGCCTCTAATACGAGGATCACTTTACTGTTTATACAAGGGGATTGGTGTTGTTAACAGGTGTAGGGTAATGGGATCCCAACAGGCAGCCAGGCACAGAGAGGGTCATACCCCTCCTCTTTCCCCAGTCACACTAACGCCAGCCGTGGCTGTCTGATGGATTGCACCCACCATTCATCTAAATTATGTCACTTGCAATGAGCTATCAGTTTAATCTGGCCTAAATGAAGCACAGGGTTGGTTACTGTTGACACTTCCCTTCCACTCACTTCTCCACCTGATTAGCATCACAGCCCGTGGGAGGGACAGCAATGTGGGCTGTGGGGGCCATGCTTGTGGCCCCTCACTGCTTTCTTTGCCTTTCTCATCGTTGTGTGTGGCCCCGCTTACCAGCGTCTCATTATAACTGCTGAGAAACGATGATTAGGGAAAACATTGAGGGAAATAATAATAATCATACTTTTCATGCAACTGCTGCTGATTGTTGACAGACGAGGTTCTGTTTACAGTTTTGATGTTAATATGAATATATTCAAGATGGAAGATGTCATTTCACTGAAAGTGGGTTGTAAAGTAATGGATAAGCAAGCTTGTAGGTGTGTTTAGTCATAGGATTCTGTCAGCCTGCTCATATCTGCTTTCTGATTTCACCTCCGGAGACTTAGAAAACAAACAAACCTGGGAAACTTAACAAAGCTAAAGCTATTGGTCCAGGATGATTGGTAAACAGAGGTGTGTGTCAACCCCCCCCCCCCTTCCCACACACCTTCTCTGCCCAGTCCTCCCATTTTGAATACACTGTTTCTGTTTTCTGTTAGACCTTCTCTACCCACCGCACCCCTCCTCTTCTCTGTTTAATTCCTCTTTGCACTGGCGTCGCTCTCAGAAACAACTAACAGCTGTTTAGCAGATGTACACATTTCTTTCTTTCTTTCTTTCTTTCTTTCTTTCTTTCTTTCTTTCTTCTGTAACCTTCATGACTGACCAAACAACCAGGCTATGAGAGGGAACCACCAAACAATCAGAAAAGCCATTGCTATACATACTGCATATTATAACAACATGGCCGCCTATATGTTACCCTCTTCCTCGTTGTTTTGTCACCATCTTGAAAAGTACAATTTTACAGAGGAGTTCCACATCACTGCAGTCTTCTGGCAAGGCGGGTGATGGGATGCACCCACGGCAAAGTGAGAGGGCATACAGTGCAAAATGTGAGCTGTTGCTCTCGCATCTTCCTTCTAAGCAAGCCAAATCACTTCAGTTTTCCCTTTGGTGCAGAGTATATGGAGTTTGATTCATTGACTAAATTCCTAAAGCTGATTATTTGGCAATTGTACTGCCGCAGGTTCATTTATCATGTGAAGTGTGATTATGTGAAGTATAGTCCACCATGTTCCTGTCAGAGAGACTGAAAAACAAAATTGGATTTCTTAACACGGTAGAGATGGAGAACAAACAAGATGAAACAGGGAAACATTGAGAAAGCATTTAGACTAGTTTTGTGATTGGTTGGTTAATTGAGCCTGTCCAGCTCATTGTTAGATTGTAACTTCAGATAAACAACCCAATAAAATGTAAATAGTACTCACAAATCAATTTCTCTATAAAAATAAGCAGCGATCATGCCAGACACAAAATAATTGTTATTTATCGAGTTTTTTATCCACATGAGCCAAATATAGAATCAAAGTTGCACTATGCCGATAGAAATAACGTGCAATAGTGGTATATACAATTTTAAATGTTTAAAATATATATTTTTACCATCTACCATCTGACAGCGAGTTCACAAGACTGAAAAGAAAGCCCTTTAACAACATTTGCATCATTTCTTTGATGTCTAGACGTTATATGTTTCTTTTTTAAGCAACTAAAAAACCTACATCTGACGGTGTAGTATGTCATCTTCTCAGAGAGAGGTACTTGACTGAAGTCACTGCGTAGACACTACAAAGCTTTCACATTGGTCCATATTCATGAAGGTGTAGCTATTACTGACATATTTTCTTATGGGAACAAATCACCACCAGTATATGAAGGAAGCTTTGTTCCTGTGGAAGGGGCAGTTATGAGGCAGTTTATCTTTATGTGTGAGCAAATTAACTAGCCATCCAAGTAGCAAAGATATTTTTTTGCCAGAATGATGGTGGACAAAGGTTGGTTGCACACAGTGTTGTGACAATGGTGTATGGCATAAATAAACAACACACTTAATGTAGAAAGCTAACAGATTATGGAATAGAAACAAGAAGGTTCAACAGGAGGAGAGAGAGAGAGAGAGAGAGAGAGAGAGCAAGGGTGAGTGGAGAGGGTGAGATACTGATGGGAGGATGATATGAAAGGCAAAGCATGTTTGTTGTCAAATTTATCCTGAATAAAAATGGAGGCTAAGAATAAATAAAAAAAGTGCAATGGAGAGTAAGGGAGAAGGTAAAGGAGTAAGCTTAGTAATGTCTGCAACTGATAAAGAATTAAGATTAGGCATTTATACGATGGGGCAACATTCGATCATGACCTGTGGTTTTCACAGTGCTTAATTAGAACACTCAAAATGTATTTCAAATAGTTATCTAGACAGCACCTATATATGTCAGAAGTGGACCATTCCCAAATGGTATGTAGGCCCATCCATTTGGGTTTCTAAAATGAATAGAAAGATACTTCTTTTGTAAGCAAAGGTCATACAGCTGGTCAGCGTTGCTAACCGCTAAGCATGCCACAATGCGCCGTGTATTATCCCTCATCTCAAAGCTAGAATGCTGCTGAGCGAGCATCGATGACATTGAGCATGCACACACCACGGAGCTAAGGTTGGCAACAAGTCACTGAAGGTTACAGAGGTACTGTGGCGTCAACACGGGTAACGTCTGCGTGCGTCTCGTGGATGTTCGAGAGAAGGACTGTGTTTCCGGGGTTTGCATGGCGAAGGTGCCTGGGCCCGGGTATTCCTCCTCTACCTCATTAGTGCTGATTTACACCACAGCTAGGTGAAGGAAGACAGGACGGACCCCCACCTCCTCTCTCGCTCTCTCACACACACACACACACGCACACACACTCTCTCCCTCTCACATACACGCGCACACACAAACACTCTCTCTCTCTCTCTCTCTCTCTCTCTCTCTCCCTCTCACATACACGCGCACACACAAACACTCTCTCTCTCTCTCTCTCTCTCTCTCTCTCTCTCTCTCTCTCTCTC
>JAODTR010000024.1:3064039-3078073 GCA_025399935.1 Amblyopsis rosae
CCCCCCCATCCCCCCCCCCCCCCCCCCCACACACACACACACATGCACACAGTGACACATTCCCTGGGACTGTCGGCGCTCCTGTGGATCAGAGGGAGCGACAATCCCATACCATGTTGCCACCTTCCAGGAATACCAGAGAACCAGAGAACGAGAGAGAGAGAGAGAGAGAGAGAGAGAGAGAGAGAGAGAGAGTGCAGAAGAATGTAAGAGATACACTTCCCAGCAGCCACTCTGCTCACCATTCCACAGATACAGTACCATCATGCAAAGTAGGTGTTTTATATGTACTGTAGCCGTGTATGTAACTGCAAAATGTGTGCGCGTGCGTATTTGAAGCAAGTGATATGGTAGATGTTTTTTGCCATCAAATGCACATCTCTCCTCTCCTCTCCTCTCCTCTTAATTTACTCCTCACCTTAAACAATACTGTCCGATCCTCAGAGTGTCTTTTAGTTACTATAGAGTACCTTGTTATACCCGACGGTGTTGCCATCATTTTGCAGTTTGAGTCAAACGCAAGTTGCTCTCTTTCCTCCTTTGCTGCAGATCCACACTCTCACTAATTCAATAACTTCCCCATCAGCCTTTGTTGTCCCGCTGGCTGCCACACACAATCACCCAACCTCACCCCGCCCCATCAACCCCCCCCCCTCCCCGTCTGCCCTTCAAATCTTCAGGGTCTGGCTGAGTCTATGTTGTCTGCCTCATTACTGACTGTTCAACCATTTGATTTTCAGAAACAGCTGCTGTGCGACTGACCAGAGACTGAGACTCCCTCACGCCTATTATGAATCACCACACACACACACACGCGCCCGCACACACACTCACACACACACACATTTGCATTCCGCTCATATAATACACACAGTATCAAGCGTGTGGAATCTCATATTTCAAATGTGTTTGTTACACTATACAGCAGTGCTTATGCAGGCCAATGCTACAGTGCAGCAGAGCCTGATGTTGACAGCTAAGATTTAGCATTTATTTTTTCTAGGGCTACTCAGCACAATGTGTGCCTCCATAAAGAAGTGTATCTGGGTACAACTGGCTGTGATTCCACAGTATAGCGTGCAATGACACCAGCATTCCTCTTGGTGACTGATGTACTGTTTCACCAGTTCCCCAGCACTGCTGCCCCCCCCTCCCTCCTCCCCCTCCTCCCCCGGTTATGAATGTGGCTGGCATACCATGAAAATATTGGGCCACTTTTTTTTCCTGTGGTTACTATGTGTTGTGAATATCTAGTCTCAATCCACTGTAAAAAAATTATTTGTTGTTCAACATAACTTGATGTGGTTACCTTATTTCCCAAATCACTCCCCAGAATGTTGGAAATGGTCCTTTAGCTACACACATCAATTGAATAAAATATTCCATTAACTCAATTTGGATAAACAAATAATTAAGCAAATCTTTTTTTGTTAAAGCTAAAAGATATATAGCAATGCACCTTCACATTAAGATATTTTTTACAGCGCTGAAACAGAATTCAAAGCATCAACTCAATATCATGCATAAGTGCTCATATTGTTGTACACTTTACTCACTATCTGGTTTGTGATTTCCTTCTCTCTATACATCCCTAGTCCCTATGGAAACCAAACAAAGAAACGTATAAAACCAAACACAAAGCCACCCTTTTGTCTGTATAATAATGACTATCAAAGATCATCTTTTCCATGAAGTGATTTTCATCAAGATTTGAGAGTAGAGAAAGCACTGTGCATGCACAGATTTATAACCTATTTAATATTCCAGCTGGATGGTGATTCGTTAAGATGTTTCAGAGGAAAATATAGTCGTCAAACACCATGCTGATTATGCAGACCAAAGCAACAGGATGGCTCTGTGACTTGTTTTAATACGTTTATGGACAACTGAAGTCTAAGCTACTTGCTTTTGGCTACCTTGGCAATGCTGCAGGAGGAACACATTGCATTCGCTCTGAGGCCATATCTGGCCTTTTCCTTTATACGTGATTGAGCGCTGGACTAAAGGCTTGAAGGAATGTTTTCCCTGTCTGTGATAAATGTGATCCTATTCATGTATAATTTGCATCTGATATCCAAGTTTTTTTCCCCACAAACACCATGCACCTAAAAAGGATGATTCCCATACGCACAGTATTTCTTAAATATAAGGTTAGAATTACACATGGACACCCACACACACACACACACACGCACACAAGCACACACACACACACACACACACACTGCTCCCATGCTCATAGACATTCACAGTATTCATTATCTATCCCCCCTGAGCAGTCCAGAGGGGCAGACTGTGTGACCAGTGCTAGCCAAACATGCTCGGAGGCTGTATAGGCCAGAGCCAAATGGGCCAAGCAGCTGCCCTAGGTGTCAACAGGCCTCTTTGGCCCTGAGCGCATGCACGCGGTCATCCCTGAAGGAATGGAGAGATGGAGAGGCAGATAGAGAGCCATCTCATTACCTGTTCCCCGGGGCTGCATCTGAGCAGGTACTGCTGAAGAGTGTCAGGAGTGTGTCACCTATATGGATGGTCCTGGTGAACTGTGCTTAATTGAAATCTGATACATCTGAGTCCAAACTTGGACAACTCCCAGCCAAACAGCAGGACCTGCCGCTACACAACTGAGGCCAGGTTATGCTCCTCTCGGTGTCCGTTTACATCTGCTCTGTCTTCTTCATTGTACTTGCACACCGGGCCTTATTCCTCTATGCTCTAAGCCCACTGTTATTGATTTATTTGTTTTACTGCAAGCCAAGAGCGTGGCCCATCATCCAAGGTGCTCTACTGGAGGGCAAGCGCTGATCACAGAGCAGGGCTTAATATTAACTCATGATACTGTGTGCTGACCTTGCCTGAAATCTCTGAGCCTGTTCCCTCAGATGGCTGCATGTCAATAGGGGATTCAGGCAACACAGACAGCATTCGCACAAAGGAGCCGGTTAACTGTCCAAAGCCCACAGTATAACCCACCTTCAACTTTACCCTTTTAATATTTCATATGCTGGCCCCCGACCGCAGTTCTGCCAAATGGGTTGCTGGAATATGGATGAGTGTGCATGCTTACCTGCTTACCCGGCTGTCAGTAGAGACCCTCCCCCTTCACAACCCACCTCACCTCTGCTCACCCTGATGGCCCCAGAACTAGCCAGTTAGGAAAGGAAGGGAGAGAGAGAGAGAGAAAGTTGTCCAATAGAGCCAAGGAATAGCAAATACACAGGCCTGAACTCCAACATATGTATTTTTTTTATTTTATTTAACCTATTTTTAACCAGGTAGGCCGTTTGAGAACAAATTCTCATTCACAACGGCGAACTGGCCAAGACAAAGCGCAAATATGCAGGATATACAGACATAGAGTTACACATATAACACAGTTACACATAGAACAGTCCAAAACATATATTTAAGATATACTGTATAATATATACATATATAGTATGTCAAACAATAAATGTATGTTGCACTCATGGCTATAATATTATTCCTTCACGAAGACATCTTGGTCCCTTGCTAACATGTCACTTATTTTGCAGAGTTTTGTTGCTTCTGTGGCAATGTCCTCTCTTTTAGATAATCTCCCTCTCTACTTCACCGTTATTTTTCTTGCCGTCCAGACCATTTTGCAGAGCGATCAGTACAGAAGCAGCCACATGTAGATGGTTGCTATGTGTGTCCGCGCTATGTATTAAATCTATGTATTAAATCGCGTTAATGCTGACAGCCCTAATATATAGCCTATATAGTCTAAAACATTTGAGACCACTGCACATTCTTTACAATGTAAGAGTGTATATATATACTGAAAATTTAAAATATATAACATAAATAGAAACATTTTATAAATACAAATCTAAATATACATACAGTATTAAATGTAAGTAAAAAAACACAGTAGTTTTAGTAGTAAAAATCTATGAAACTGCTGCAGTGGTCTTTAATTTTTTTCCGCAACAATATATATTGGCAACACCTTCAGTAAGTGATAAGCAATCAATTCAAACCATACAAACGTTTGGTAATGTCACAAATGGGGAGTAGAACAAAAACCATTATAGTGTTACCAGAAAACCAACAGCAGCACACTAAATGGTTTTATTGAAACGCATCAGACATGGTTGATTACACTAAGAAGCAGCGATTCAATTAGTCAGTATCCCTTCTTTGTGTTAACTGCAATTTATGCAAATGTTGTTCCTTAGACTGCAATATTATGTATCTTACTGATAAAATATATGTATCAGGTCAATATCACGGTACATATCCTTTCACTAATATAAAGGCTACTGTACAGCTATAGACTTGACAACCACGGTGAGGTTTGAGTAACAATTACGTATTTTAATTGGTCTTTAATATCTATAGATAAAGCCAGAGTGCTGTATCGAGCAATTACTGGTAATTACTGCAAGTAAGCTGACAGAGGAGTGTGAGTTGAAGAAACCAGCAAATTCATTTGTGTCTATAGGCCTTTTGTTGAATTGCTTCTGTGCACATGTGAGAGGAGAGTAAAAATTAATGATTTATAACTATTGAGCCAGCAATCACATTTTAATTAGGCAGTCATTTATGATAATTAGTTGTCTTTTGCAGCAGTATACAGTAGTTAATAATTGTTAATTAGCCGTTGATGATTTGTTCTTTGAGCGTATACCCTAATGGCCGAGCCTCGTGAGCACAGACCCCTCTGAGAGTGACTGCTGTGTGGATCTCGAAATAGAACTCTTAATGAAACCAGAAAGCACACAACACACCATGTCCATCTGCACCATTTCTGCGTTTGGCAAAGGCTTTCATCACATTACCAGCCTGACTGTGCGTGTCTGCCAAGTCTATCCATCTAGCTCTGTCATAATGCCAACCCAGAAAGGGGAGAGCAAACTCCTCAAGAACCACTAGGATTGCTCCGAAATACGCAAAGAACTGGAAATATTGACGTGTATTTGGTGGAACTCGTCGTCCCTGCTTCCTCCTGTTGCGTTGAACCAGAGCAATACACCTCCTCTAACTGCTCCTGGTGTGTAGGCCATGCATGGCTCACCAGGTTGGGTTGGGCTCACACCACTAGCCTGGTGTAACCAGACCTAACATTCACTTTGTCTATAAGGTCTGGCCACGCTCCATTAGGGCAGTGTTCACACTCGTTGCCTTCTACTGAGTGTAGATGTCTGGTTTATATTGAATCAATCGGTATTGCTATGGTTTTGATCGCCTCAGCTAGCTCTTCCACTGTTTTGAAACATGCTTGACTTCAGCGTCATCTATCTCAGCCACCCTGATTGGACCGCCAGCAGGGTGGCTGACAAAACGCTAATGTGAGCAGCAGAGGCGATTGCTCTAAGACAACAGGGAAAGTTCAGCTTCCCCAACTAAAAAAGATGATATTTTGATGTTTACTGAAGTATATATCATGCAACATTTTAGTTATTACTAATTGTACAGCATCTGAACTATATCCCTTATTGAACCCTTTATTCATTTAGCAATACTGATATCTGAGTATCTGACGAGACCAACTGAAGCACGGCCCCATAGATCGCTGTTGAAGCTGAGCTTCAATAGGATCGTTTGAGAGATTCAAGTGCGCTCTGTGTCTATGGCGAAAATATCAACGTTAATTGGGCCAAAAGGCGTCATTTTGGGTCCCGCCCGGATGCGCAACTTCAATACTGTATGTATCAATTGTTCAAGAAGGCCATCTTTTTAGGTTTTTACCCTTGAGAATGGCTAACAATGTCAAGGGGAAAAGCACACTTGTGTTCAGGGGACAATTCTATGGAGGACATAACTGTCACATGCATATCTCAGCTCAGAAAAGTAAAGCGAGTAAAAAGTAAATCTAACCTCTTTTAAACCCTATTACTGATTTAAACTATTCATTCATTCCCCCGGTTCGTATTTGAAGTCTTCACAGGGCTGTGTCAAAAGAATGCAGTGAGCAGTGTTCAAAAGGCTGCGGCAATCAGGAAAGTCTGTGGATGTGAAATAAGTTTTGACTGGCGCCCATCGGCAGGCTCTGCTTGATAAGTACAATACTTCTTTAAGATATTTAACAGCTTTTCAAATGAATAACAGGATGTTTCTACTTTTAGATATATAATACATACTTTTAACTCCTCTTCTAGGACATCTCCTTTTGATTATATTTCTTTCTCCATTTGTTGCTTGTAATGTGGTACAGATTACTGTGAAGGGAGAGAGAGAGGAAGGGTTGATTTGTAGGAAAGGGGTGTAACTGGGTGGGGGATGGGTTTAAATGCAGACTGTGGTAAAGTCATAATACCAAGACAACTGCTTGGATCATTATGACAGATCTTCTATGTCGTCTTGGAACTTCATCCCCCAACTCCACCAATCCCCCTACAGTATGTGAAAATATAGTGCACTGTAATATATTTACTTCCTTTCACCCTCAACCAAAGAAAAACGACTAATAGCACACAAATGGAATTCCTTATGTACAAAAAAGTCCATGCTCAGCAGTTATTTTAGTCATAACTTGTCTTCCCTACTTCAATACGCCATCGAGCAAACATGTTGTGTTTTTTCAGCTTTGAAATGTTCAGTCTTTTCCGACCGTCAAAACCACCTCTTACTGCATCACCCGGTACTCTCCACATTATGCCTCCATGCAAACCATAACCGCTTGCTGTGTAAACACTGTCTTGTTTTGTCACGACTATTTCCAGTTCTGAGGTAAACACTTACAGCACTGTAAGTCACCAGGTTCATGAGAAGCCAGTGTAATGGAGGAACACATCACGGCCCTTTGAGACGATTATTTTGTTCCTTACTGATGGTGAGCAGTTATTTTCATTTATGTTTGTGCGTGTGATTATAAGCTTTATGTGCAATTTACACAGTTACCTTGTGTTTTTATAAAGATTTTTAGTGAAAACATCCATTATAGTCACAGTTAAGTCAATGGAACTACTAGTAGCAGCACAAAAACAATGAAACATCCTTATATTTATAGTGGTAGACCAAATGACCTAGTTAAAAAATAAACTAACCATGAACTGAGTTATTCTGCACAAAGCTGTCACAAGAACCTTTGCTATATCTGTGCGCAGGACTCTACTGTATACAGTATGTACATTCTTTCATTAGACAGACAGTGCTAACTATTGTCTAAAGGACATGTTTTATTGAACGGGCTAATGTACAGTATGGAGCCTGTGGCTCATTTGGCCTCTGTTTGAAGGCATACCGTAACCCTGAGCTCACAAGGCAAGGCATCAGTTAATTAAATCAATATGAGATAATAAGAACAATTAGAGACTCTGGCTTGGCCAATCCTTTGCTGTAAGCACTGTTTGTCTCCCTGCGGGCTCACTCCTCTTTAGAACCCCTTCCCTCTTCCAGCATCCACCATCCCCATGGCAACCGTTTGGTGGAGCGTTCGGCAAGCTCCCAGAGCTGCCAAAACAATCAAGACACTCTGCATAGATCCTCTGCTTCTCATTTCTTCTCACCTAGCTCCATGGAGCCACAGCGCACATGCACTATATGTCTCACAGCTATACCCCAAACCCGTAATCTCATCTGCAAATCATTGCAGTCTTATACTGATGTGTGCTTGAAGGGTGTTAACCATTTTAGCAACATAAATATGGCAAAAGTTCTTTTTTATTCCAGTATGAGAATACAGAATGTGTGCAAGCAAGCCATTTACACAAACAGCTAACGTTGGATTCCCCTCCTTACGGCCACATTCCACATGTCTACAGATGGCACTGTTGATCTTTTCTCTTATGTCTTATCTCATACTGTATAATGGACTACAGCAGAACACATTAGTTAATGTGTCTATGGCCTGATTTAACTGGCAGCCTATAATCATCATCTGAAATAACATGCTCGACCCCTAGATGTCGTCCTACAACACACACGTTGTGGTTTAAAAAGCAGCTCAGCCAGAAGAGGGAAAGAATCTCGGGAAGTCAGCTACATGCACAACACCTGTCACACTACTACTAACATGGGTAAATGTCATAACCTGATCTGAGATTACCTGCCACTCCCTAAGATATTTACCGCATGAAATAAGGCGGCAAGTCAACAAACATATTCAGAAAGAAGGAAGGGGGGGAAAGAGCAAGCAACAACAATTGTTCCACATCAGCTCTGTTTTGCCCTTTTTCTTTTGGCGTCAGGAGCACTTAATGTTGGCGTCTTTGGCGCTGTGCGTGGTGACGTCTAATGGGCTTTTAAGAGCTTTGCGAAGGGGACTATTTGTGTACCATCAGCGGAAGCCTGTGATCGCTATGTGACAACAGTATTTTAAGATAGCTCCGGAGCGGCGTGCGATGAGTACCCTGAGAGGTGGCTTTCCCCAGGGGACTGTATGCTACTGAGATCTTACAGCTCAACTTCCTCCTCACTTTGCAACTCTGTTGTCTGTTTTCTTATTCACATTTTTTCTTCTTCTTGCAACGAGAAAAGTCTTGATTCCTGTTTTTTCACATGAAGATGTATGTTTGTGAAGGAATGGTACAAGACTAAATAGGCATTTCCAGAAACCCACTGCTGAAGAGAGAGAAAGTTTTTATTGGTTGTTTGGTTCTCCCCAGAGATATAAAAAAATCCCATATTTCAGTTTTACTGAATTATTATACTTAATTATTAATAATTACAAGAGTAATCATGGTTTGAATTTGTATATTATATATTATTATATATTGCTATATTGTCAATATATTCTACTATTAACTATAGCTCTGTCAGACCCATCTTCTTTGCTATTAATAAAGGTTAAGTCAGCAATTGTATACTAAATTGTAACAGTAACACATCGACTTATGACACTGATAAACCATGATCAATTCTGCCAGTAGTTCCTCATAGGATGCTGTTTGGTCTGGTCTGTTCGACCACAGATATATAACTTGCTTGGATTCTAGCGTGGAAGTGATTTCACAAATCTGTACAGTCAACTTATCATGGTTCCCATTTCCATATTAAATCAGAATTATGTAAATATGTATGTCTTGCCCTGACGTTTGGTAAATAATATGCAATATTTCAAGCACCAGAACCAAATAGTAACACTGACCATACTGACTAGTTTCATAATGAAACTTAAAGAAATAAACTGGAAATACACATCTTACGAAGTAGAAATCAATATCAGTCAACTATTATTTAGTAAAATAATTCTGAATTCAATATTTTCACATCAATTTGCCTTATAGTTTGAAGCAAATTAATTAGTCTGATACAACTCAGCACAATGTTTATCTCATTGAAAGCCATAAACTGACTTTGATCGGATATATATTAGGACAGAATCCACTAAACAGCAACACAGTTACTTTGAACTTGTCCCACTAGGAATAACTTTTGGCAAGTATGCACGGAATGCACAAACACTCTGCTCACAATCTTTTATTGAAGAACTAATTCAACTCTTTCCTTCCCTGCATATTAATACACACACACACACACACACACTCACTAAGAGTGAGTCTGCCATTTAATAATTATGAGGCGTAAAATCCTTGCCGAAGGCGAGCATAGTGAAGGATGTAATTATGACCTCTTTCAGAGAGCCCACGCTTGGTGGCAATGCCTACATTTCCAAGCAGAGAGAAAAACACTCCCAAGGAATGACGGGGGAAACGTGCCCTTCATTGCAATTAAGGACAATAATTCTCTGCAAGAAAATTGTTTCAATTGCTTTTCAGCCCAGGAGCAAAATGGCAGTGATGGGGGTGATGGTTTGAAATGGAGGTGACAGTGGCATTAGAAGAAACATTTTAGAAGGCAGCTATGTGGGTACAAAGTGTGTGTGTGTGTGTGTGTGTGTGTGTGTGTGTGTGTGTGTGTGTGTACGTGCGTGCTTGTGTGTGTGTGTGTGTGCGCGCGTGCATGCGTGCATGTATGCATGTGTGTGAGCGTGTGTGAAAACAATATTGTAACCATGTGAAGTTGAAGGGTTATCAGCAGTACATAGTATACAGCACACAATTTTATTAAAATATCATAATGTTTATTACGTGTACATTACCATACTGGCCACATAAAATTATAGACGGTTGAGATAACATTGTTTGTATTGCAAAACTAAGCTTATAAAAACCTTTTATAACCGCCTACCTATCCTAAAGATACTTTTCCAAAGCTCTTAACGCAGCAACACACCTACCTCACAATTAGCCAAATACAAAATGTTCTTGTTAAAAACACATTGTTAATTAAATACTAACTCAACATTTCTAAATGCAAAAAAACATTATCTACATACACTAACTCTAACAAACTTTACAATCCTGAATCAAAATGAAATCATTCTGTCAAAACACTAGCATGCGTTTTCTTTCCAAAAGGAACATATAGCCAATCATAGCACAATGACTCCTTAAATACTAAAAGCTGACAAAAATTGCATTACTTTTCATGTTTCAACGCTGACATTCTGTTCTCTACTCCTTTCTACAGCTATAATCCTCGTTTTCTTTTTCTTTTTTTTTCTCCAATATTGGTAAATATTGTTAAACAGCACTTAAAACAATGCTGTATACAGAAATTCCATACTTTAATAAAGTTTGGAATATAATTTATCAAAGAAATTCAACTTACTTACAAATCTTAAATTCTTATTTGAAGATTTATGACATTAGTACTGTGTCATACTGCACAAAATACATAGAACAACAATCTATTGGCCACAATTGTGCTGCTTACATAGGCCTTGCAGCTGGAGTGAGAAATGAGTCCACAGTGAGGAATAATGTGACATGAGCAAGAAATGCCTAGAAATGGCCTGGGGCCAAGAAAGAGAGCTGCATTCTAAACCTTGGCATCAACGCGCGTCAGATGCTGCCAGTGGGCGTTGCCCTGTTAAAAAGAATTAGTTCTGAATCTCTGGTGTCTCTTGATCCACGTCGTGTTTCAGTAGGCGTTCACCTACCTTCACAAGTAGGTGTGCAAATTATCAAACATCGCCAATAGTGAATATTGTCAATGCTCGCAGTGGGGAACCCCCAAATCAAATTCTGCTTAGGGTCCCTTTAAGGCTTGGGCCGGCTCTGACTAGAACATTGTCCTAATATCATTGTCATGTCACTATGACCAAAGGTAGGCTTTTAGTTTACATTACACAACACAATGGACAAGCATGACTCTGAGAGAGAGAGAGAGAGAGAGAGAGGGAGAGAGAGAGAGAGAGAGAGAGAGAGAGAGAGAGGTCTGGGTGTCCGGATGCTGTGTTTGTGTATGGAATCCTGCGGTGGGCTCCCATCCGTGGAAGCTGGCAGAACAAAGGTGTGCACGAGGAAGAGTGGGCACCGGAGGGAAATGGAAAGCAGCTTGAGAGCTGGGAGGCACGCACGCACGTGTGTCTGCTGTTTACATTGGGCTGGGACGCTTCACATGCCCACACATTCCAGCAGTCACGGTGGGCTCACCGGATCCAGATTTGCTTGACTTTCCCCTGCAGTACCTGTGTGTGTGTGTGCGCGTGTGTGTGCATGTGTGTGTGTCAGGGTTCTTCAGTGGTTATCAATTGTTTTACCTCGGGGTCACCAGATAAATGGTCACTTCTTAAAACATACAACACATGAACTATATTACATTCGTCATGAATACATTCTTATTTAATTTATATCCGTGAAGTTACACAATACTTTATTCCCTATATTAAAAACATGGCAGGGAGTCATCGCATGTGCTTGCCCCACACTCTGAAAGTGACGTGATGTAATGTTATTGGACCAATGAGACCAGAGCTACAAGACGTGTGCTGCTGAAATAAATGACAAATATATTGATAGCAGTACAGTTTGTATGATGCCATGTCAAAAACATGCATTGCACATTGCATCTGAAAAGATAATACAGTATACTTTCCTAACCTTGTCATTAATAAACATCATGGCATGACATGGCAGCCTTCTGTAACTACAAGATTATTAGAGTTTACACTAATGATAACATATTTAAATCAACTTTATTATTGGATATACTGTAGAATGTACACAATATAGTCTAAAACATTGCTAAAATGGCAACAAATAACTTAAATGAATATATATTTTTTGTTATGATAGTCTGATTCAAAGCTGCCTTGCCTGTTCTACTTTCGGGAGGGGAAGGGTCTGCTGACTTTATCGCAATCAGAATTCACAAGAAAATGAAATCCTTTATATGCAAAACAAACAATGGGGTAGAAATAAAGCATTCATGCGAGCTGTCAGGTCCTTTCAAGAATCAATACGAGGCCTTTCATCTGCGTCCCAACCTCTTCCTGGTAATTATCCTGCATATTTTATTCCCCCTCCTTCTCTAATGCCCACTCACACACACACACCATGCACCCACACAACAAAACTGTTTATCAAACCAGATTTTTTGAATTTCTGAAGTTGAAGTTTTAAATGGCATGATAGACCCTATTTACAGTAAGTCATATTAAAATATTGTATGCCAAATTATTATAGTGTTTTATCTTATGATATTTCACTGTAGTTTGCCATAACTCACTTTAAAAAAACAATGTATTGTAGAGAGAATGGCACTGGGTTGCATGAGACAGAGGAGGGGGGGAGAGAGAGAGAAAGAGCGAGAGAGAGAGAGAGCGACAGTGAGAGAGAGAGAGAGAGAGAGAGAGAGAGAGAGAGAGAGAGAGAGAGCGAGAGAGAGATGCAGTGTCCATACAGGCACCTTGATCAGGATTAAAGTGTTGTCAGTGACAGAGTGACGTGCCCTTGAAGAGAATCACCTTTAAAGTGTCCTGTCATCACATTCTTGCCTGCCATTACGGGGGCAAGGGGGCCTGAGGGAGAACAGAGAATGATTGGTCGAAAGCAGGCCTGAACGCTGGCCGTTGCCATGCCTGAGAAAAAGAGGGCGACAGGGAATAGAGGAGGACCTATTGGTCCCAGGGTGGAGCTGATTTCAGAACTGGCACTCATTGGAATATAGTTACCGTGTTAAAGAGTGAAGAACAGCAGAAGAGTTGTAGTTTTTATTGATAATGCAGTTATTTTTTACTTACTGTAGATAGAAACTGTGTTCCTCTGGGTGGGTATGTCTTTGTGTTTTAATAAACCATTTGCAATAGGAGTGAATGGGGGCAAATATTATTTTGCTCGAAAAGCGAAAAGCACCTAAATCCTACCAACGAATAGAATTAGTGACTTTTCACTCTGGTTGAATGAAGGGAGAAACCCAAGCAAGCCTTACAGTTAAAGCACAGCTCACTTCCTGTATAGCAGCTCTGAAATCACTTTAGCATAGCACTAAAGATTACCCAGAACCTACCTGTAGACACTGAGAGCTCAGTAACTCTATATCTCCACTACTGGCATATTGTATGTAGCTAGTGACAATCCTTTGAGAGAGAAAGAGAGAGCGAGAGAGATGTGCATGTGTGTGCGTGTGTGTGTGAGAGAGAGTGCACACGCACAGGGCCTGGTTGCATGTGATGGAAGGGCTCTAATGAGGCATAGCAGAGGATGAAATATTAAAGTTTCTAATTAAATAGAGAGACCTCTTCCACTCTCGTCAAGGTTGTTTGGGCCATTATCTCTGCCATGTGATCAGCAGTGGCCTGGCCCATTTAGGAGCTCCCCTGTGCTCGAGCTGACACACATGCACACGCACACGCACACGCACATGCACACACAGACAGGCAGACATGCATACAAACATTCACTGCAAGCAGACATACTTCACGTTTCTATGAATAATCAAACTCTGTAACGGCCAACACACTCTAATGTGTGTAAACATTCACACACACACGCATGCATGCACGCATACACACACGCACGCACACACTTATACAAACAATTCTCAGGCTGGCTATGCAGTAATGCAAACAAACCAAGTGGGAACCATCAGTGCTGAGAAATGAATACCAACGGAAGGGCCAAACCCTGCAGTTCATCAAATGGCCACTTGAGGCTGGCTGCAAAAGGGAGTCAATCCCCATAGACTACAATGTTAAAATGTCGACTACAACAAAAATAAACATGTTTACAGCCTGGTTAAAACAACGGGGTTGGTCTCTAAAGCTAGTCTTCCTGTTCA
>JAODTR010000024.1:3098798-3111248 GCA_025399935.1 Amblyopsis rosae
ACACACACACACACACACACACACACACACACACGCACACACACACACACACACACACACACACACACACACACACAAACCCAGTGTGTTTCTCTAATGGATATAGCCCGCAATGAGTTCTCATATTATGTCGCTTCATAAAATAACCATTTACAATGTCTTTTTGACTGTCAGTTATATTGAGGAGTTGAGGAAAGGTTAAGTTAGGTTTAAGCCAATTAGAGTCCCACCGAGGATGCCAGGGTCTTCCGGCACACTGGCACAATTAAAGTTGATCTTTAAGGCAGACATAGCCAAGGCAAACCTCTCCCCATCGAAATGGGACCGCTGAAAAGCACGGTGACAAAATGACATTATGTGGCTGCTTGTTCTACACCCCGGCTAATGTAAAGTGAGGTTCTGACATTAAGAGGAGCCATTTCAGATGTGCCAGCATGTCTGGTTTACCCGTAATTCTTCCGGTTTAAATGTTAGCTCTAAGAGACTACACGAACAAAGATAGCAAAATGACACATTTCTACCGTCACACGTGTGTGAGACATTCATCACGCATACAAAGAACAGCAAAAATATCAGTCAGTAGTTGTAGCATGATTCCTGCTTTTTTTAAATTTTTTATTATGCATTTTGCGTCAGATTTTAGACGGAAAAGTAGCAACAATTATGAACCCCTTGACTTTTGGTTCAATAAGTCTCTGGTTGAAGTGTCGAGTCTAAGTAAGTAAATGGCAAATTTGTGACAGACTGCTGTGTTCTACGTCAATAAAATTCATAGGAAGTGAAGAAATGGGCATTGATTTTTTTTCCCCCATTCCTTTCTCAAGCTTTTCGGTGTCTTTTATGAATACCTTCCACCTTTCCTCCACTTCCCTAGACTGCTTTTTACAGGACAGGTTTTAGTGAAGCACTGTAAAAGCAATGAGCAGCCACTAAAGTGCACAACAGAGACAGACCCTCATAGAGACCATCAACCTTCTTTTAGAGAGATGGAGGGAGGCAAAGAGCTCTCGGAGTTTATGCTTACATATAGTGAAAAGAAAAAAAAGACAGACAGGGTGTTATTTTCAATTTTTAAAGGCCTTTTTTCATTGCAGGCTTGTTACGTACCTAGGATTAAAGATGGAACAATGATGTGAAGTGCTTTATGCGTTTAATTGTACAATAAAACTGGGTGTTATCTCGGGTAGACAACTACCATCTTGATTAAAACTAGATAGAATGTTTCCATCTGTTTAATTACATATGTAACGGTAACTTGTGAATTGTTTACCTTCACAGAGGTGTAGTGTGTCCTAGCTAAGCAACAATACGACAGCTCCAACAATGCTCTCTCCATCCACTGCCACAGGAAACATTGTAGATCTCCGCTGTGGCAGAGAATTGGGAGGACAGCTGTGTTGTCAATTTACCAGTCACCTACAGCACACATCACTCCACCGGCATTTTAATGAAGTTAGTGTTCCTGAGGAATATCCCTGCCTTAGATAACACCCCGGTTGTTTATTGCCAGCATGTGGAATAAAGGCATAGCATGCACACACAGCACCAACGCCAAGTTCAAAAAAGTCCTTTACCAGCACTTCTACTCACTCTCTGAGGGGAAAATGTCTCTCCCCTGCAGATTAATACTGTTGATAATGATAATGTGAATAAAACAACGCCTGATGCTGTGTGGAGTTCAAGCTTTCTTTAGAATGAAACACGAGACAAAGAAATCCAGAGACAGAGGTTGGATGCTACTGAGAGAGGCTAGGATTCGGGCAGTTATCAAAGTGGCTCTATGCATGTGAATGAGCGCATTGATCGCGGAGCGGATCGATGCTGTATTTATAACACGGGGGAAGGCTGAATCAATGCATACTTAATGTGCATAGCGGCAGGCAGAGGAGCAGCATGAGGACAGGTGGGTACAGACACTGGGGAGTTGAGGGGTGCCAGGGACAACGAGGAGGGGGCTCGCTAAATAACCAGCGTTTACATTTTTATGTTTGCTCAGCACATGCGGGGCGGGGCAAGGAATGTTTTAGCGTAGAGGCGTTACACATCGCTCACATCAGACCCTGTTACTCTGATAGGCTGTCACTCAAACGCCAGGTGGTGATCCAGGATCTTAGACAGAAACCCTTAGAGGGCAAGTTCAACCAAACTTCCAACCTTCAAGCTTCAAGGCAGTCTATGATGCAAACAGAGAGGCTTCAGTAGTTGTTTGGTTGAATCTTTATGAAGCGCTGGAGTAAAAGAAGTAACGTAGATAGCTTTCTTGACAGAATAACATGACCTCTGTTCGCACGCGCACATGTACACGCACTCTCACTCACACACACGCACACATAAACATGGGGCTAAAAGACAAACAGCAGTCCACATTGGAGGAGGCAAGCGAAAAGCCTCCAGACTTCCCTTGCCACCCTTTTCCACCATTCAGAACAATTAGCATTTTAATTGTTTTGTGTTTTGTTTCATTTGTTTGTCTTAGTTTTTTTTGTTCCTTCTCCTGCATGGATGCATGCCTATAAGGGTGTAATTACTATAATATCCTCTGGTTTGAGGAGCATTTCCTTTTAAATGATTCAGTTATGTTTCTTATCAAATTGAATTAACGGAGAAAGTGATTTTAGCTTGGGGAAACTGAATGGGCGTAAACAGAAAAAAAACTGCTAACAGACACACACAACACAGGCATAGACGCTCTGCAAGCGCAATTAGCACGCCGTTAAGAAGTCATTCAACCTTACATTTACATGTAGAGCAATTTTCTAGTCAACTTTTGTTTGCATATAGGACTCCGGCAGGAACGTGAGGTGGGTGTTTCTGCTTCGTTGGCCCCTGTGGACGTAATGTCACATTCTGATGGATGGAGGAGAACTCAAGCATTGTGCTGTGTCAAGGCTCTTCCGTTCAGAGCGATCCCTCAGACCACATAATGTTTTACTGCTTTCTCTTGGCTGGGAAAGGTCTGGTAGGAAGACTCCTGTGGGCCTGATTTGATGCTGACGTTTATTGTGTCTTACTGCAGACTGACGGAGTAAAGCTCACTCCATGTTGATTGTTAACACACACACGTGCACACGCGCACATGCACACACACTTGCACACATGCACTGGCAGACACACAAAGTCCCAAATGTGTTGTATACTGAACAAGGCTGATGTTCATAGTCAGGAAGTAATGGCCACATTGTGAACTGAAATGACAAGTGCTTTGAGTCAATTGAATACCAATAGGTATAGCCTACGCTATTAGTTTTTTACTTCCACAATAGTTTTTTTAACAATGCACTTTGTACAGTGTTTTTACATACTATTACAACTGCTTTTCTCATGAATGTCATATCAGCAGTAGCACCATAGTCTCAGAGGCTGCATGCTTCCTGGAGTGGCCGTGACCTGAGGCATGAACGTCATTAAACCGGCCTCACTTCCTGGTTAATTAAAGGTTGAGTCAGTACAATGAAAGAGACACTGTGGTACACAGTCATGGCAGACGATCTGGGAGCAACTTAAATGAGAATGATTGATCAAATATGACTTCAGGTCAGCATTAATAAACAGATCTATTTGGTGTTCCTGTGTATCTTAGTCATCTCACTGAGTGGTGTGGGAAGATGGTTGGATATGTTTTAGCATATTTAAACGGCATGTGTCTCTGACCCATGGGTGTCATGTCTGATCTACAAACAGGCACTGGGAATGAGATATTTCTCTAAGATTTATCGACATGCAGTAGGGTGGTTAAAGTTACAACTCTATGTAGTCACAGTATTATTACATAAACTTTATTAAGCTTTTGTTTTACCTTATCTCCTGGCACTCAGGAGACCATTGTTTACCATATGATTTATAAAGAAAATATATTGCAATTATAAAAAAGACGTTATCTTGAAACTGACAAAAGTTGAATGAAAATAAACAAATTGTATACATTAGTTTTCCAAGATAAAGTGCAACACTATAGTATTGTATAGCTACAGAGGCCTTTTTCAATTGGCTCTATGTCTCTAGACTTAAAAGCAGTTCTGGCTGTGTGTTATAGTGCTCTCTCCATTTAAAACATGTCTGAAAAGCAAATGTTTCTCGCCCTCTTGTTCATGCTGTCCAGGCTGCTCCGTGCTCTCATGCACACGCTCCCAGACCGGCCATGTGTTGTTCTGTGTCCTGAGGGCAAGTCCGGCACGCAAGTCCCTCCTCTGGATGGAATGTTCCTTTTCACGGGAAAATAGACTCCTGACTCGGCGGTGGTCAGCTGCGAGCAGCCCGATACATAAGGGCTGGCTAATGATATGGTGTCCACACCTACAGTAGGGCGTCCCCACAGCTGAACATCAGTTGGCACATTCAATAGGTCAATACAGCCGCAGCGTAAACACATGCCAACTATCAATAATGTTATCATGATCCAGTACACGCATTTAAAGACTTCACTAGCGCCTTGCTTAGCTTTGAACTGCCTACAGTGAACCGTAACATGTCGCGCCAAACATTAGTTAAGCTCAATATGTATTTACATCGGCGTGCCAGGTATTGATATTTAGACAGCTATGTCATTTGGCCTGCCGTCATACTACCTCACGTAAAAAGCTTTTCACTGTCAAGCGCTTAAATCACACTCTACACTAAGAGTCTGCATGCATGTCGTATACTGTAGCTTTCACTCATCCACATACACACGCACACGCACACAAACAGTGAAATACTGTACAAGGAACTATTGTCACTACAGTAACTCCAACCAGGCTACGCATACACATTGTGATAAATGAAATGAATATAAAGTTAGAGTTGAAATATGGATGTTCAAGGGTACATATTTGTTTGCAAGCATTATCATTTCTCTTCTCAGAGACTGGAAAATTGTTTTGCAAGTAAATTGCATTCTGTAATGAACTCACGGCACAGCAGAGAAAAAGGTAAATCACAATTTGGATTGCTTGAAAAAAGGAAAGAGAAAACAAGAAAAGAAATATCATATTATTTTAGCGTATGGGTGCCCAAGATAACTGATATGTTTATTATATAATCCAGTCATCGTTAGAAAATAGCATACACAGATTTGAACACATTTGACAGTGACAGGAAGAAACCCGCCACTGTGTCAGCATGGCTATTTTATATGTAAATAATGACTGTATCAGCACAACGCATTAAACCAGCGTCAGGAGTTGCATGGCAAACATCGGATGGCAAACATCGGACACTGATGTATGGCTTGGGAAATTTCATTAGGGGTACGATGGGTCCACATTAAAGGCAAGGCTGCTGGGTCTTTTTGTGTGTTTTTGTCAGGCAATTTGTTTGGCCATGATTGAGGAAAGTGTTGTTGGGAAGAGTCTCCCGATGATGGCTGTACAGTAGGCGGAGAAGTAAGGTGGCACTGACAAATTCGTATGAGTGCATGACAACAGGAAGCTGAACTAAAGGTAGAATGGGAAATGACAGGTTGTATGGTCCAGTGCCATGCACACACTAATGGTGTTTGCTTAATCTAAATCCAAACAATATTGTGCATATGGAAATATGGCACAGTAGTTTAGGATAAAGAACCAATGACACAGCAAGCTCAGGACATCTGTGAGCGGTGTGTGTGTGCGCGTGCGTGTGTGTGTGTATACATGTGTGTGTGTGCGTGCATATGTACGTCCCTAGGCTGCATGGATGCGTCACACTCCGAGCTTAGATAACTTGCATTCTCTCTGACTACATCATCCACAACAAAGCAGTGGCGGTGGCATGCAGCCCATGGCAGCAGCCATGGCTGGGTGTGGGCCAAGTTACAGCCTCAACAAACTGTGTCTGTGAGCACAGGCTGTGGCAACAGCCTTACCCACAATGTAGATCACTACACCACCTACATGCAGAAGAAGAAAGGTCAGAAATCAGCCAATCAATCCAACAGCATCATTTTAAAATATCTATAGCATTCATTAGTCCCTTTGATGCCAACCTGCCATTGATGTTGTCTTAAATGAATGTGACCTAATATAAATATGAGATACTGCACACCTGTCTGTGTAAGCCAAGATCTTTGCTTAAGCTTTCGCATGGCCACAAGATAAATGTCACTGTAACAAACAATAAAGGCAGTATCAATAAATAACGTTTTATCAAACTTGGTAAACTGACAGATCCTTCACATCTATGAATTAATTTATTTATTTGCTTATTTATTTATTTATTTATTTTTAATCAAACACTGGTGTCTGGATGCCACTGATTGTAATCAACCAAGCTGCCGATAACAGGTACTTTTCCATTCATCTATGTACCATTCTAGTCTTCAATCAACAGGGGGGTTCAAAGAGGACATTATAAATAACATGCAAAACAAAAACAATTCTACCTACAGTATACGACACATTTATTTTTGCTACTGTATTCATTAAGTAATGTTTTGTCTTTGCTCTATACAAGCTCTAAGTTTTGCATTGTGATGACATTCAGCTCATAAATGAAGTGTACTGGTGCTCTATTTTCTAGCCTTAGGATTATTTGTTTATGTTCATAAATAATGATTAGGCCTAAATGAGTCACTTGCATAAGTGGTATCCCCCTGCTTGCTATTTACAAAGACATGACGAATACGCACACACACGCACGCACGCACGCACGCACACACACACACACACACACACGTATTTTGAGAAAGAATAAGAAAGAATTATCGAGAGAAACATATATATTGACACTCACATAGTCTACTTGCATCCAGACAGACAGACAGACAGACAGACAGACAGTATTAATATGAGTGGGGGTAATAGGTTGGCAGTGTGATATATTGCTATGGAAACATAGTGGCACGACAACCGGCTGTGTGTGTTTTCTTACTTCTTTTATGGTTGAAACGTGGGCGTAAGAGATAACAAGTTATCCCAAATTTGAATTTCAACAAGGCTACCCTTGATAAAACACAGTCTTAACACTCAGCAGAAGGCGGTTGTAATCTGTGAGTGTGTACAGAAGTTTTATTTAGCTGTATATCTTCACCCCCTTTCCCCCCCACCCACAGCTTATTGGCCTTGGCCACCCCATAATGTGTGGTGCCTGCGCTGACACAATCCCTCCTGGCTCTGGCCTGAGTACGTATCGATCGCTTGCTGGTGTGCATTACACCCAGTGAAGGTGTCAGGCAGCAGGAGGGTAGAGAGGGAGGCAGAGAGGAGAGGAGGGGCGGGGCGGGTGAGGAACGAGAGAGGGAGAGCAGCTATCCTGACAGCTCACTCATATATATTCCACAATAATGATTGCATATTTGCTCAAGACAGTCAGGACTTGCAGTTCTCT
The DNA here is from genome assembly GCA_025399935.1 of Amblyopsis rosae. Classification (NCBI taxonomy): domain Eukaryota; kingdom Metazoa; phylum Chordata; class Actinopteri; order Percopsiformes; family Amblyopsidae; genus Amblyopsis; species Amblyopsis rosae. The sequence goes on from JAODTR010000024.1 coordinate 3,106,080, forward strand.
TTCTGTTCACTTTGCAACATGGATTTGTGTATGCTAAAACCTTGCAATCTGACAAATATGTCTATGAATATAAAGGAAATGTACAGTTAAAATGCAATACTGTATAATATATCTATCTATCTATCTATCTATCTATCTATCTATCTATCGTAATCATTGTTAAACTATTTATGTTTTTTATTTAAAAATTATATATTATAAACATTGATTTCTTTGCAGGGCTTCTTGGCAGGGTTTATTTTCTTGTATCTCCCCAAATTACCCATACATGGATAAGAGGTTCCCATGTATAATTCACAAACCAAATACAGCCTTTCAATTTCGAGCCAGCTATGATTACGGCAATATGCTGTAGGATAATCATTGTCTGGGCCTCCCCACATTCTCATAAAGGGAACTGATGCATGAGGCTTCAGAGAAGCCTGGCTCAGCACAGCTCAGCCTGGTGTGACGGGCTAAAAACAGCGGTTCTCCAATGTTTTGACCTCTGACCCCTAAAAAGAACAGGCTTATTACAGTAAACCACAGTAAATCAATGTTTTTAACAATAGCATGTAGCAGCAATAAAACATGGTCCACCAATAAACATTCTAAAAATAGCACAACAAAGTTTCATTAAAGATTGAAAGAAATGTATGTATATCTATATGTATATGTATATGTATATGTATAATTTATAAATATTAAAAAGTGTTAATAATGGGGTCCACAGTTTGAAAACCCCTGAGTTTAATTAAAATGTCACACTACACTACAGATTGCCTTACTTGTTTTGGATTAAGCTAAATTGAGTGCAGCATATAATCGCACAGCACTTTCTTGTGATTCGTGACAATCTATTCGTGATTTCTGCCGTCAAGTGTGTGATCCATGTAATCAGATGAGAAGAGTGTCCAGCCATATCCCTAGAGTGAGTGTCTGATTCATAGCATCCTCCTCTTCATCACATCCCATAATATGTGGTCCGCGGAACGCCGGGATTGTTGCCTGCAGAGATACTGACCAAAAAGGGGGACGTTTACAGTAAGATATCTTTCTGTCTCTTGTCTTTTATTATCATCTTTGTTTTAATCCCCCATCTCTCTGTCTCCCTCTCTCTCTCTCTCTCTCTCTCTCTTTCTCTCTCTCTGTCTCTGTCCTTCCCTGGGCCTGTCTGTCGGGGCGTCTGCTTTAAACAGGATGGATTCTCTCTGTGCTCTAAAGGATGGCTACATCAGGAGGCCAGCTGGCCTCACTCTTTCATCAGTGACACTGACCTTCTGTTTGTCAGCGCTTAAGCGGCCGTCACATCCACTCCAGAGGCCCATCGGCCACTGCCACGGGGGGTGGGGGGTGGGGGGGGTGGTGGAAGCTAAAGAGCCACCTTAATCCAATCCTGCGCTGGGAGCCACGTAAACAGCCAGGGCTTTATGTTGTGGGGCCAGGAGCACTCTGTGGTACTGCTGTGTTCTCTGGTAGCTCACGGTGTACTAAAGAAGCTAATGCTAGCTATTGCCTTGGAATGAAGATGGAATGCAACCATTTCTCACAACATATTCACAATGCATTTTATATATGCAAGTGCAATAGTGCAATTTAACATTAGTTGTATACCAAGGTTTGGAATAAATGTAGCGTAAGCTATTTATAAATATAAATATTTATTGGACCACTTTGTACTGGGGGTCACATGTCAGATATAGCAATAACTGCTATAATGCTGAATGGCATATATGCATTATAGTTTAATTCTGTTTATAAGCCTACCTACACCCACTTTCACTCACTCCAGCCTGCACAAACCCTTGGAACTTCAACCTTGTGCCGTGAAGAAAACAGAAAAAAGACAGCGTCTGTTTAACGACGCCTTCACTTACAGTGTCAGAGTGAGCCAGGCGCGTCAACACTTACTGACCTAAAGATGCAGTGGCACAAAAAGCTCACAGATAATTAAATATTGATTTTTGTTTTCTAATCCTATATAAAAATTGTCCTGAGACTCCCAGCGGTAGTTTTCACCCTCTGTGAAAGAGGGGTAAAAAGTCAGGATTGGCGGTTAACCTCTATTTCATGTGGGGGGGGGGTGCGATGGCAACAGTGGTGTGTGTGTGCGTGTGTGTGTGTGTGATGGGGAGGGGGGTGGTTGTGATGTCGATGCATTCCCTGCTCCTGCCTTGAACCTGGCCCACACCATTACTCTCCTGCCTGTGATGGCACTGATCCCTCCTCTAATCTTTCTCCAGGAGCTGGCGGAGGCAGGCCGTGCCATTGATATGCTCACCCTCCCCCCTCTCCTCTGGTGCTCCACCCGTGACACTGCGCTCCACCTCGCACTTACTGCTACCGCACAAATAAAGTAGTGCTCGTGGGGAGGGGGGGGGGGGGGGTTGCTGAAATGGGGATCTCTCTCTCTCTCTCGCTCTCTCTCTCTCTCTCTCTCTCTCTCTCTCTCTCTCTCCCTCTCTCTCTCTCTTTTCTCTTTCTGCTTGCTGTTTATTTCATTCCCCTCTTTTGCACAAACACACGTTCCCAATGTACTTGTGACTCACGCACGCACGCACGCACACACTAACACACACACACACACAGCGAGACAGCCCATACCGAGCCCATTCACAAATGGGTGCGTTTGGCTGAGCAGTCAGTGGAATTAAAAAGCCATGCTATTGGTGATCAATAATGCAAATAAAATGGTAATAACCTTAATTCACTGTAGAAAGGGGCCTTGTGGAAGCAAATTGCTTCCTAGTGGCAATACTCAATCAACATCTGAAAATGATGAAACAATGCCAGATGCATATAGTACGGCCACTTATCTTGAGCACTCACATCTGATTTGCAGCACGTCTGTGACCTAACGTTTGAACGAACAATTAGGACATACACGGGCACAGCTACACAGCCACACACACACAACACCACCCCACACGTTCAGGCGTGGAACTTCTGCTGCAGGGGGCAGCAGCGACCAGTCTAGCTGGCTGTTGGATGCAGTGTCTGTTTATACGCTGTGTTGTGCTTGCGCACAAGCAAACATGCCTCTGGGTGGGGTGTAATAAAGAGCAGTCTTATTACCCCCAGTCACACCTTATCACAACCTCTCTCCCCCTCCTCCTCACCTTACAGAGCACACACACACACACACACACACACCTGACCGCCCCCCTTTGCCATGTGGCGTGACTGACGCAGGGCTTCCCAGCTCTATATAGTCTATTAAATATCCCACCATGGCCTTCACACACTAACAGCATCACCCCCCTCACATCCCTGCTGTTAGCCCTGCCCTCCCCCTCCATGTAATTGAATGGATAACTGCATTAATACAAAAGGGGAGTGCGTGTCTGTGTGTGTGTGTGTGTGTGTGTGTGTGTGTGTGTGTGTGTGTGTGTGTGAAGGTGTGTTCCCATTGGAAGATGAAAGCCTTGTCTCTAAGGTAGACCCAGGTGGGTCAGAATAAGAAATAGTCTTGTGTCTCTGCCTCCAAAATAGATGATGTTACTGTAAGCGCATCTTTTGCCTTTTAAGTGTGTTGCACATGTTGTGAATATGTGATACTTGAGAAACACGCTGACATGTGTATGCATTGTGGGGGTATTTTAACTACTGTTGTATTTTACAAAAAGATGTAACCCTATCCTGCAAAATCCATCTATTTCAATGTTTGACAGCTAGACGTTTAATGAGACATACTCTGTATAAACCAATATCTGTATTTTGGATGCTTGTTTGATTGTGTGATTATTTGCAGATGACAGCCTATATTGGAGTATACTTAGTTTGTCTAAAGATAGTCAAAGATAGTCTTCAGTTCAATTAAGATTCTAAATAACCCATGACATCACAAGGGTGTTAGGGACTAGCAGCTGTGAAACACCTTTCCTTATTATCTTTGGAATTACTTTTGCAAATCGTGACTAAGACACCTGAATGCTGGCTACTTTAACTTTGTTATACTTTCCATAAACTTACTGTGCGTCTTCATCCACTGCAGCTATATGAATGTCCGTCCGATTTTATATATATATATATATATATATATATATATATATATAATCGGACGGACATTCATATACACACACACACACACACACACTAAGCATGTCTTCTTCATTTGTTATTGTTTTATGTCTTTATTGACCCTATTTCATAATTATTTAAACTTTCATATTTTTTATCTTAGTTCTAAGCTGTTACTGTGTTTTTATTTTGATACTGGTATACGCTTCTTTTACAATTTAAAGCGTCTTTGAGTACTTTTTAAGCGTTAAATAAATGACATGTATTATTATTACTATTATTATTATAATCATTTATTAATATTATTATTATTATTATTATTATTATTATTATTATTATTATATATAATGTTATTCGTAGATTATTCTATTTGACCAGTTAGCTACTATTCGGCCTGCCACTGTTGCACAATAGTGATGCTATGCAGACTCACATCCTTATAATGAACCCTCGATAGAGGGATTCATTAGCCCTGCCCTTTTTTCAAATGGCCATAAAGCAGAAGGGTATTCAGGTTACTCCATGAACTCCTTCTGAGAATGGCTAGATAGTGAGACAGGGTATTATAGCATATACACACTATCAAACAACACTATGAGAGAGAAATACTAGGTCATAGCACCGTTAGCCTGCAATCTCCAAAAAGGTAATTTACAGAAAAATGAAGGAACATATAAAAGCCTGTTTCAAGTATAACGCATATTGTTAGCAAACCATTAAACATATATTGAATGCTACAAGTAAAACATTAGTAAAGAGAGAGAGAGAGAGAGAGAGAGAGAGAGAGAGAGAGAGAGAGAGAGAGAGATAAGCCCTCATTCTTTTGTGTACTTGTTTGTTTTCAAGCGTCCGTAAAGACCTTGAGCATGTGCACACAGTCTGACTGGAGCCAAAATGAATCTGTACGCGATGGCTCTATCAGAAATGCACACACTGACATACACACCTACCAAGCTCCCCCCACCATAACTCCCCTTCAGCCCTTCCACCCGCCTGAGCGGCAGGCAGGTGGAAGGCACGTGCCGGGTGCTAAATTGTTATCGGGAGGGGAGTAAGAGCTGGTGGGTGATATTGATTCAATGTATGGTCTACTGTACTAGAGAGAGAGAGAGAGAGAGAGAGAGAGAGAGAGAGAGAGAGAGAGAGAGAGAGAGAGAGAGAGAGAGAGAG
>JAODTR010000024.1:3111348-3125430 GCA_025399935.1 Amblyopsis rosae
TGGGTGTTATTGATTCAATGTATGGTCTTCTGTAATAGAGAGAGAGAGAGAGAGAGAGAGAGAGAGAGAGAGAGAGAGAGAGAGGCAGAGAGGCCAATGGCGCTTTCCTTACAAGGCTAACTCTGGACCAATCTCATCTCATATTCTCTCTAGGGACTTAGGCTGCCTTTTTTCTATTGCTCCTCTCCTTCTTCTTCTGTCCCCTCGCTTCTGTGTTCCTCCTGCTCTCTCCCGCCCTCTCTATCTCTCTCTCTCTCTCTCTCTCTCTCTCTCTCTCACTCTCTCACTCTCTCATTGCACTCGTTCTCTCTTTCATTTGTATTCCGTAAAAAAAAGAAAAAAAAAGACAAGGTCGACTAAGGTTGTCCTCCTAGCAGTCAACGGAGAAGGTGTGTGTGTGTGTGTGTGTGTGTGTGTGTGTGTGTGTGTTTGTGTGTGGAGGGGGTGGGGGATGAAGATAGCTCTCCAGAAGACAGGCCTGAGAGCCGAGATATCCCACAATGCAGCTGATAAGAAAGTGGGCCATATAACCTTTGGTGGGCACGTGACAGGAATGCAGACGATGTCATGAAGAGGACAAGGCAAGCAGCCGTGTGTGTGTGCGTGTGCGTGTACGTGTGTGTGTGTGTAGGGGGCACCACCACTTCAAAGATGGAGTCAAAGGAGGAAAGAGGGAGGATGAAGGGAGAGCAAGATGTTGGCAGCCACGTTGGGAATCATCGAAGGGGAACGGAAGGTAAAGGGAGGGCTTGGCATCGACGGCATTGTTAAATCTCTCTACTAATTTACTTGGCTTCATTTGGGATTCATTTGGTCAGTTGGAACCTTCTCCTCAACTTGTGGTTTCGTAACATTTAAATATACTGTATATTCACATATTTCAATAAAAATAAAATGTTGGTATCACACTGTCAGGACGAGAATATTTTGGGAATGTTTTGGAAACAGGTCGTATTCACATCTTGTCAGCCATGACAAGCCACTTAAAGGCTGAGCTGATAGCGAAAGGCGTACATACTGGAGACAGCCAGTCAAGTAGTTTTCCTTTGCAAACTTGCTGTCTGACCACCAAACCCCTGCCTGCCTGGTTGATTTAGATGGATGCAAATTGTTGCTATTTATACAGACATCACCCGGGAAGGTATTACCAACGCCATGTTTAGCCGCTCTGTTATGGGCTGCTTGCTAACACATATCAGCGCAATTGCTCCAACACGGGAATAATTGACCCTGAACAATTATTACAATGACTGCTCTCATTTTTCTTCTCCTCCTTGTTGCCAGCCATGACAGAGGCTCCCTGGGCCTCTAAATAGAGGACTTGCTGTGTCGCAGCGAAATGCTGCTGAAGTCTCTTAACAAATGAAGTTCTCCTCTCCATCTCTGGAGACTCCCGTGCCATTTGTTTTCATTATTTTGACAACCCTCTTTAAGGAGTGCTCCTCATCGGCCCCTGTTCCCTCTCTGTACAGACACCACCCCTCCCTCCCCTTATTCGGCGCTCATCCCAAAGGGGTGCACTGATGTGTTGCAGTCACAGCTCTCTGCCTCAGGAGACGGGATGGGGCAGTGGGAACGGGGGAGGGAGGGGGGAGGGCAGAGGGGCACATCCTGGACAACCTAGACAAATACACACCCCTATCTATCTATCTATCTATCTATCTATCTATCTATCTATCTCCACACATATTTGTATGTATTACCAACTGTGTTGTTTTGATAAACTGATATTATCTTAGAATCTCCTGTGAGTAGTAATTGCAGGCCATATTTATTATAGTGGGCCTAATGTAAACATTAATTCCAGCTATTGAAATCGATGCTGAATATATATTCTCCTTGTGTGTGTGTGTGTGTGCATGCAAGCAGACAATAGGTTCCTTTTAAAACACAGCATCAGTAATTTAAACAAGACGTGACACACACTCCATCTTCCACCCATGTTCATCTTGGAGCCAGTGCTATAGTGGGTCCCAGAACCGTGGAACAAAATCATCTCAAACAGGCTGATTATGTATATTCCTGAAAGAAAGACCTGGAACATCAACACTTCATCACAGATAAACAAATCATCCTTTCTCTCATCTGATTTCACCTCCATCGCATTCTGCTTCCTGTTTCCAAGCTGGTCCTGATTTTGTTTGGTTTCAACCCCAGTTCACTACCGTATACTGACATAGTGATACAGGAACTGTACAGGGACATTTTTAAATATTGTGGGAATGAATGCTGTTCACACATCTGGTGGACTGCTATACAATACATGTACAGACATGTGCATGCATGTTATAATGCAATATAGCCTTCTGAGGTCACATGGAGTCCCAGTCAAATGTTCCTGTGTATGAAGTCATTTATTACCTGAGAGGTGTCCCCTACCAATCATCATTTCATACCTCAGCGTTTGACCAGGTCTGTTGCTGTTGGCTTCTGTTTAAAATTTTAATATTTAGTTAGATTTTTGGGTTTATAGGACGTAAAATGTTTAGGATATGTGCCAAAGTCTTACTTCTATACAATGATTCCACTCAATAAGCAGATTTCATAAATCAAATTCAGGTCAACGTGAAAATATACGCTTCTCTGCCAATTAACCTAAATCTATTTATAATGTTCATACTGTATGTGTAAGTAATTAAACAGACTGAAAGTGGAAAAACTTGAGAAGCTGATAGAGAGACAGCGTGAAGGAGAGGAAAAGGTGAACAGGAGAGAGAGAGAGAGAGAGAGAGAGAGAGAGGAAGAGAGGGAGAGAGGGAGAGAGAATGCAAGATGGAAATAGTTTACCATAGCGTTCCTTTGCTTGGCAGCGATAGCCAGTGAAGCAGAAAAGTGAATTACCCTCCAACTCCAGCACTTCTTAATTTAATATCTCCGATGAGCTGCTTCAGATTTCGATAGGGCCGTGGCATGCACATTGGCGCCGTGTCACAAAACATTAGACAATGTCGCTGCTATTCATTTCTCTATGGTAATTTCTGAAGCACACCTCTTACTCTAGGCACCGAGGGACATCTCTCACCATTTTCTATTTTAGCTATTTTACGGGGAGAATTATCATCTATTGATGTATATTTAGTTCCCGTTGTCAAACCACAGAGGGACATGTAGTGGGTGATAGAATAAAAGTATTTCCATATCTCATCTCCTCTACCATTCCTCTTGTTTTCCCTACATACCTAGGCTCAAGGGTAATAAAACAATGTAAGTGTGAATAAAATGGCTTTGACTCTTAGTTACCGCTCTTCTTTAGACCATAATACAAGGCAATCTGTATGCATCTCACTGTAAACGTTTTTACATTAGTCGGTATTCCACGCACACTGAACGAGACACCGTAATTGCAAGTGGCCTTTACCCTTTTAGTGATATGACAGATCAAGGTCTTAGCTGCCCCATACAATTAGTGGAATGTGGCCTAGTTGATACAGTATCATTGTGGGAGGCAGCTTTATATTCACAGTGCTAAATGTTGTCGTGTTTGGTGATATGACTCCCCACAAACCCCACCCCATCATAGCCAAGCAATTGGCAGACAAACAGCTGCTTGGTCGAAGCAGGCTGCATATCAATGGCTCTAATTAATTGGATTAATGGCGAGGGTTTTGGGATTTGGGATGAGGCTGGAGGAAGCATTTCAACGGAAACAGAATTGCTGTCCCTGTGGGCGCGGGGGAAAGGGGGGGGGGGGGGGGGGTCACCAAGAAGATGGGAGGGGGCACACGTCTGAATATGGATGAGGAAAAATTGAGTTAAAACAGAGGAGACTGCGGCATTCAGTAGACCGCCCACCCTCTGAAGTAGCTGCTTAATATGCGCGCTATTACTATGCAAATCAGCGATAATGAAACGCAGAGGATTTTTTTTTAATCAGACGAAGAACAAGCAGATGTTGGGAGGGTTTCGAAAGAGGTGCCGAGAGTGTAGTTGTGAGTATTTGTACAGCTCGCATGTAAGTGTATGTGTGTGTGTGTGTGTGTGTGTGTGTGTGTGCGTGTGCGTGCGCGTGTGTGTGTGTTCATGACAAGTTGTGCGAGAATGTGTTTTTTGATCTGCGTGAGGGTGTGTGTATGAACAAGTGACAGCCGTTCTCGGGATGTCAGGAGACAAAGTACAACCCAAACTTTAAACCAGAAAACGCCTTGCTATACTTCATACTTTAATATACAGTCGTGTTGGGTGCAAATGAGCCACTGTATCTGTGAGCTTCACTCACGCTGATTAATCTTCTCTGCGGGGGTTGCATTAGGAAATCAGAATTAAGAGCCTGTTATTTATTGGAGAGATTTGTGTTGGTACCTTGGGGAGTGGTGACGCTTGATCGACTCACACCCGGCCCCTCTCTGCGCAGAGATACGGTTAAACCGATGCAGCACGTTCTCCCAGCTGTGGAGCCATGCGCGGTAGCTGTGGCGACCGGTCAACGCCGGAGAACGAGGCGCCTTTTCGTGCGCACGCCTCTGTGTGCTGCATTGACGGAACGGCGCGCTTGTGTCACTCTGTGTGTGCATGTGTGTGTGTGTAGTAATGTGCCTAGTAATGACTCCTGCATGGAAAGCCTCTCTCTGTAAGTGGCTCCCTGTGGCTCTTTCTCTGCTCAGTGCCTCATCAAGGCATGTCTCTGCAGGCCTGTTACATTAAGTGTTCCCTCAGCACAACTGTCTGTATGTGTGTGTGTGGGTGGGAGGGGGGAGGACCGGGCAGGCTGAATGAATCCATCGATCATCATACATCTGCCTCTTGAGCAGCGGCCGGGCCAGCACGCTCTACAGCCTAGGCTGAGTGTTGGACAGACACAGTTTGGATGCTAGCTGGCCTTTAGCATCTTCAGCTTCTCCTTGTCCTGTACAATTGATTATTTGCATTCCTAATTAAGATACAGATATAGACAGCGATCTGCGGCAGGATCGCTATGATCTGGTAGCGGTCGGTGTGGAATCACACTAGGCCGTGTGTGTGTGTGTTTAGGGTGGCATGATCAACTTATGCATTCAAGCAGAGGTTCTCTACATGCGTGAGGGGCGAGGAAGGAGGAGTGGCGGTAATGAAATTACTGCTGTCCTCAATAGATTGTTGCCATCCTGAAATCCCTACCAAGTCATACAGTATAAAAATATGACGGGAGTGGCTCTCCATCCTGCTGGGCTCCCCATGGCAACAATAACAGCAATAACAATATAACGGCCACACAATACATCAGGTGTACTGAAGGACCAGTGTCTGGGAGCAGGGCTTTATGAATCCGATCTCTGCCTTTGGTAATGAGAATGCTACTGTGATGATGATGATGATGATGATGATGATGATGATGATGTGGCTGAGCGATGGTGATGGTGGCGTTCCTCGTTAGTGTGCCATCGTCTAATTAGAGTGTGTTATTACAAGGCAGAATTAAAGTACTAGATACACCCGGCACACTCACAGATCTTGCTGATGAACAATATTGCTTCATATAAATCAATTTCTACGCATACATGGCTATGATATTAAATGATTTACCGTAGTGTACCAAAAAGTTCCGTCTTCAGTCAATATCCCTCAGAGGTGTCTGGACATTGCTTAACAACACACTCAAAAGTACAGCAGAGGCTATGATCTTAACATGTTTTAAGAGAAGCAGTGTGCGAACTATGAGGGTAGGAACTACATGTATGCCACGACTTTCGGGGGAGCCTCGGAACTTAATGAGAACGGCTTGTATGTAACTGAATATACTTCATAGTTATAGAATAGATAGATCAGCTAGTAGATTCAAAACTCATTTAGCAAAGCTTACTCAATTAAAGGAACTTGTCATATTATTTGCTTTTCAAAATAAAAAAACCTACATTTAAATGGATTAATGTCAATTAATCAATGTCATGTTAATGTCAATGTTAATATTTTGACAAATATTTCGATTATTTAAGTATTTTTATGGGCATTTCTGTAATGCAATTATGAGATCCAGCCAGATGAGATCCAGCCAGACCGCTGAGTTTTGCAAGCATTTGCCAAAGTAATAGCCTAAGTAGATCATGATAAGTCATAATAAGACTTAAGTGTTAACGTATAATAAAACAATATCGACTTACCATGCCATGTGCAATAAAATAAAATAATAAAATAATTTACTTGTTGCTGTAGATTATACGTTTGTCAAAATAAACATAATTTTCATTACTGTTTCAACTGTAGTAGCGAGCCGTGACCCTCGACCCTCAAAAGTTGCCTATTATGGCCACGATCCCACAGAGAGGCGTCACTAGCAACATCATTGTTTTCCTAAAATACTATTGCCTGGCATGCAATCTTTTCTGGCATCACACTTTTTCTAGCATTTTTAAGACGTGCATTAAAGTTAAAATATCCTCAACTTTTCAACACAAGATGTGGAGCGTCACTGCTCGTCAAAATAACCCAGGCAGCCGTTCTCTTTGGCACAAGCAGACCATCTCTGTGGGATCGGGGGTTTATCAAAGCGCTTTTGAAGCGGCCTTGCCTTAAGCGTCTCATGTCTGTGTGATCTGGGCCACTATAGCGGTCAGAACCGGTGCGCAAAGCTTAACTATTGCATAGACTAATAAAGCACAGTGGAAGCTCAGGCAGTGTCACGTTGCTGTGTCGTCAGCTGACAGATCAGCTTATTGTTGCTTAACACGCATTGGTCAATTACTTGAGTGCGTACAGTATATACTGTGTATATATTAGGCTGGTTACCCGCTTCTTCCTGCCGCTTCCCTTGCTAGCCCGTTAGCTCCCGCCTCCTCCCACCGCTGTTCTGTTGTGTGTCTGTGTTGCTCGTTGTCTGTTGTCTTTTAGGCTTGCTCTGCTCTGTTCCTCAAGGGGGGGTCCCCTTGCAGCTCTCCCTGCTGTGGCTTTCCATGTATGCGCATGGAAGAGTAGGGAGCTCAGAGCCCAGAACAGAGCAATACCTCCAAATATATATAATAATAATAAATATAATATAATATAAAATATAATAATATAAATAATCTTTAATATTTCTTTGACAAAGTAGTCCTGACTATAGTATAGCTAACTTCACATCATGCACGCACAGTGCATAATACAATACAGCCTGTACTAATAACAGTGTAATAGAGGCCTATGCAGTAGATTTCCACAGGCTGTCACGGTCTGCCCCCGTTGCCCAGCCTTTTGTTGTGTTTCTGTCTGTTTCTGTCTGTCTTATCGACAGTGCAGTCAAAGTTATCACGATGCTCAAAATACCTCTTGATGCTCAAATTATTTAGGAAGTAACTGGTCTTCCTTTTTCAATAAGTTGTTGAAACAGCATTCTCGAAATCAGGTTCCCTTGATACAGGTAACTCCATTTTACACACAAATATGATATCTAAAATGGTCTATTTAGTCCACTGATATATTCACTTACATTTATCTTGATTATATAGTCTATGCTACAGACTTTGTCACCGCCCATAATGGTCACAGAGGCATTCAACAGTGAGCATGATTCAAGCTGGGGACCTTCTCAATGTTTCGAATTATTTGGAAAAACTTACAAAACGTCCCACTGCTATCCCATATCAAAATATGATTGGCTAAATATGCTTAAACGTGGAGACAGAGCGAAGAGATAGCACTGGGGTATTTCATTTACTCATGGAATGCCATGCGGACAGTTGTGAATTACAGGTAGATCCATTATGATAAGATACATAATAAAAGAAATGCATTGCACAAAATACTGTCCCGAAAAATCCACAAATCATGTTTCTACGGAAGCTCATGACTCATTAAGGGTAGCCAAGGAAGCTCACCCATAATTTACACCCTGAAGAGAACAACTGCTTGCCACATATCTGGCTTGTATGAGCTATAGATCCAGTTCAAACCTGTCTAGTCAGTCACTATACATTCCATTCAAAATACATGGTGGTGTCAATCAAAGCTATTACAGTAACAGGCCGATGTCCCCCCTTCTGCGAATCAGGGTGTGAATACAAGCGCATGTTGCTGGTGGCATGCGCTGAACTTCTATAGGCTGACTTCAGACTCTAATGCCTGTGCCCATAATGGCTGTCAATGATAGTGCCCTATGCAATATATTACCTTGAACATTCAGTTGGTAAAAGAAAGCAAGCATGCACATCGTGTGTTACATCCAAATGATATTCAAGAATGTGGGGGTTTATTTGAAGGAAAGACCTCCATGCCATGAGTATTATCATGAACTTTCCCGATACACACAAACCTACACAGATTGCGGCATATTGATACAGAAATACACGCGTATTATATGGGCCAGGGGTCATAACTGTCACGCCAGAGGGAGCAAGCTGAAAGTCCACATTTAGAAGCAGCGGGGCGCATCACTTATTAAACTCAGAGAAAAAGCCATTGAACCACAACGTTGATAAGTAATGCTTTGGCTGCACCTTACGACAGTCAAGCCCTACCTCTGACTCAAACTGTGAAGGTCATAGCGGATAAAACCTGCTACGCTCCATTGCTCCATTGGGATATCTGTGTGTGTGTATGCGTGCGCGCACCTCTGTACAAGTGTGTCAGGTTCTGGACGGAGCACGTAAAGTCATCACACAGACATTATATGGAGCTGCCCTCACTCACAGTTTCCACCCTCCCAACCTCCAACACTCACAAGCCGACCGCCATGAAAAATAATGCCGCTCTCCGAAGACCTTTTCTGTGCCATTCACTGGAGCTCAGTGCTGTAGTTCTCGCTCTATGTCTAGGCCCCTGCTATCACACCGGCTGTGGCTGGTAAGTTGTATAACAATAATAATAATAATAATAATAATAATAATAATAATACCGAGGTTGTAATTTACCATTGAATGTGTGCACAACACTCAGCAATATGCTGTGCTCATTGCTGTAATAATGATGATGTCATGAATGCCTATACGATTATGTGTCTGGCCACATGAGAATCAGCATCAGTCCATCAAAAACTGGAATACATATTTTTGTAAATATCAGAGGAACCCGCCTAGATAAAAACATATTCACCACCAGCTCTCTGCCAGTTCTCATATCACATTAATAATCAGTAAGGACCTACATTTCAAAATCCAGACAGACAAAAAGTTTTTCAGTTTTGGAAAAACAATAAAACAGAGTGGAACTGTCTAGCAACAACCAGCAGTTTGTGTACTAGTTTCTATGTTATCACACGGAGTCATGGCTTTGCTGGACATGAATCTGTTTGGATGTGAGTCTGTGTGTGCTTGACTTGGTTTTCTTTGTTTTCATCTGGCCTTGGCATGAAGGGGCCGGGAGGTATCGGCGGTCAGAGAGACGCTGGCTGATGTCAGTTGGCCAGTGGGCACCCGGTTCAGTCACATCAAATTGCCATCAAAGCTCTGGTGCTACTCAGACTCCCACTCACACCCATATTCCCCCACCGCCGTTCATATTTCCTGATGGCCACAGTCTCTTTCTTTGCCTGAGCGTGTCTAGATGTGTATTGGTGTACTCTGAATGCTATGGAACCAATTCACTACTCATTTTTTTAATTACCAGACTAATTATGTTGGCCCAGCGAGTGTAAAAACCCAACTCATTTTACACACACACACACACACACACACACAGCCTCTGATAGACAATATTCTAATTTCAGATATGCAGGTGGTTGAAAGTTTCAATTTCACACAAGCCAGAGTCTATTTACTTCTGGTTGGGCAGTGGGTTGTTTTTTCAGCGTGCAGATAGCATGGACCTCCTTGATATCTATTCTGCTTCAATTAGCAACAGATGCCTCCATGCAGAGCGCTAACCCTAATTGGTCCTGATGAGCAAAGCTAATCATCCTGGTGCAGCCTAACCTTCCTACAGCTGTGAGCGGAGGTATGGAGGGGGTTAAACCCCCCATGTGTCTCTTGACAACACACACACACGCACACACGCATGTGTGTGCGTGCTCTTGCCCACATACATACACACAAACACATAACACAGGCTTAATTCCATGATAACCATTATTTGAAAAGAAGGTGGCTTGGGGCGCATGAAAGGGGACTGGCTCTGGTGACCGCAAATTAGCTGCTGTAATTGCATCTCCGTCTCTGTGCCCATAATATTTCAGGCCTGTTTGGGGCGGTGAGGAGGGTCTGTTTGTTTTGGTGTCAAGGCGATTTAAGATCAAAATGAGGACCTCTGGCACACATCTGGACCCCCAAGCCAAATGGCAGCACCAGAAGTCCTGCCACTCTGCACTGTTTTACACAGGGAGACCCTGCAATGAGAACCAACTTGTGTTTCGCTCATTAAAGTTGGCTGACGTACATGTACATGGCAAAACTAATAACTATTAAAAGTTAAAGGGTAAATGTATCATATTGTCACATCCAAGTGACAATATAATGTGTTGGTAAGATGGACATTTAAAACATTTTATTTTATTTTTTAAATACTATAGGATTTCATGTTTTTGTGTTAATCACATATGAAAAGCAACTATTATGGGGGCTCTGGAGCTCATCACTCCATTAAAATGATGCTAACACTTTAAAACCCAGCAGCAGTGCAAAGCCTTAGCAAAGCGGTTCACATATTAACCCAACATTGTAGATCACTAAGAAAATGAGCAAGTCAGTGTTGGGTTTACTGAAAAGTCCAATTTTCTTATTTACCAAAGACAATGACTTGCAGATGATGTGCTCTCCTCAAAAATGTGCAAGCGAGCATGCAGCAAAACAAGCATAAATCACATAATTAGCTTTGCAGTTGTGGTGTGGTCCTGTTGATGCCTCCGCGGCTTTAGTGAGATAAGGAGTCCTCATTCCACAGTTTACAGTAAATACGTGCAAAATACTAGGAATTAGTGCATTGGGTTGATAACATACGGTATTAGGTAATCTTACTCTTGAGTATTGCAAATAATCATTTCATCAAAGACTCCAAAAAACCAGAGTATATCCTGTTAATCTAACATATTATCTCTGATTTAACAATTCTGCACCCATATGGGAATGAATAGAGAGAGAATATCCAAAAATGTATATCCTAAGGTTTATGCTACAGCCCACTTTAGTTCTTAATTAGAAATGATTACAGAAACTCCAAAACTCCAACAAAGACCTTGGAGGCCCAGCATTGAATTGCAGATTGCACCTCATCCACAGGTCAGAAAGCCGACCACGATGGCTGCTGAAAAGTCTCACTGGTCAGAAAGTGTTGCTTTTTCCATTGAGACATCCAGCAAAATATCTTTATTGTTTGGAAAAGATTATTATGAAAATAAAAGCAGTGTGCCGAGAAAGCATCCCAACATAAATTAAACTAGAGAGACTAAATAGGTTTCGGTTTTTCCAAGAAGATTGCTCAAAGAACATTGTTCTGGCACGATGAGTGAAAATGTTTGAAGGAGGCCATTTCTGTGCAACAAGTCATACATATGGAACCAAACACGTGTCATATATAATTTTCCTCTTTAGCCTCCCACTTTCAGCAGAGTTATTGGGCATATGCATCATACACTATATCACAATATGGAACAAGGTGGGGTTCAAAGATTGCATCAGAAGGGATGCAATCTTCACCATGTGCTGGGGATTTTTAGTACTGCACATGTGTACATGGGGATGTTACTTAAGGGCACAATGGGCAATTATGTTAGTTTTGCTGAAGGGGACTATTAGCCTTAGCCTGGCTCTGCCCGACTATTGCTCTCAGCTACATTTGTTTCACTGAGATTGTAGTCTGGAAACCCTGTTCGCATTAGCATTTGCACATCCACCCTGCCGGTGGACCAATCAGGGTGGGTTAGTGAGGTGACGTTGAAGTCTATTGTGTTTTGAAATATTGGTAGAGCTATGAGGCAATCAAAACAGTTATTTCCAAATGACTGTGAACACTTCCCAATGGAGCATGTCTAGACCCTGTTCACAAAGTGAATTTTGGGTCTGGTTACACCAGGCTTTTGGGAAGTGTTGCCTCCTACTTGGTGTCGACCTCTGGTAAATGTTGGACAGCATTTAACCAATCACTTCATCTAACTCGAAACAAGCTTGTCTAACGTTCTCGCATGTAGCCATCTTGATTGGTCCGCCAGCAGGGTGGCTGTGAAAATCTCAGTGAAATCTCAGTGGTCAAAGAACAATAGTCTGGTGGAGCCAGGATAACTACATATAGGGTTGAAGGACATTTGCCATTAATTTGTCTCATATTGTTGCACAAGATGACATTTAAAAATTTTTTTTATTGAAATCAACTGAAAAACAGGCTATCACTTTGTAATTCCATTTTAGGTCTATCCAACTCTCAAAGTGGTGAGAGGCATACCTAGGCCCTAACCAATCAGTCTGTCAGTGTCAGTGAATATTATAAGTAAATATAAGTAATATTAAGTAAAATCAACATATGGAAGATTAACCCTTAATAATACAGTACTTGATTACAACAGCATACACTACTAAATGCTTACAATGGCATGTTATAATCATATTAAATTGTAGATGTAAAACTGTAGATCTTACACATGGACACTTAATGCATATTTGGATCATTAAATGATTTATACTAATGGCTTGACTATATCACGTAACAATAAGTTTGAATAAATGTGATTTAGTATACAATAGAGGTATATTTAATATAATGCTGTGGATGCGCTTGTTTTAAAATCTTTAATAACCTCTTCAAATGGTTTAACACAAAATGTAGATATGGTTCCTTAATGGGCATCATAATTCAGAAATAAATGTGCCATTAAAACCCACACAACGAACAATGCAGTACACATAATTTACAATGCGTTGTAATGTAAGATGAAGCTACAGGCCTCTGATTGCTTAAGCTTCTACTGTAAACTCACTTTTCAATCCCTGACCCTGGTGTTATTCTTCTCCTTTTCCGGTGTAACATTCCCTCCAGTGCTCATGCTTCCTGTGCTGGGAACGCTGCTGTTGCCACAGAGATGGGGCAGGAAAACATCTCTCCTTGGAAGGGAACAAGAAATGGATGAACGCTATGGCTGTATGCCTGCGCCAGAATGCTCTGAACCACTCTCTTTTTCCACATATTTTTCAGTTATTTTTCCCTCTCAAAACAAATATGTTCGTAGAATTCTGCTTATTTTATCCGTCCTCTTTTGGAAACAGGCATCAATATGTGGTTAAGGACATATCAACTTCCCAAACAGATGTTTAATAAATAACGGTTTTAAGATAATAACATGCTGATTCAGATGTCTCCATAGAATGGCACAATAAGGATGGTAATGAAGAACCAGGGTGTGTGCCTCATAATGCCCTAAGTAAATGTTAATACGGGTCACCACTCAATGAAACATTAAAAATTATTTCATCATGCCAATGTTGTGCTACTGATGGTGTCTGTGCTCTAAAAATGTCAGTCACATTAAAGAGGTTATCCCCCCACCACCATATGAGAGTTGATGGAATATTACACAAATAGACAGACTATATCGGATCCCAGCCCAGCGTGTTGTAAGACCATCCCATTCCAATCTTGGCTCTCTCTGTCACCTCATTAAAAACACAAAGAGGATGTAGAGGGGCCAGTAATAAGCAATCTATGTTAAAGCAACCAGTGAATGGAGTGCTGCTACTGTCATTTAATGCTGTTTCATCTGAAAAGACACATTGGAGCCAGATTTAGTAATCTGTGTTTGCCCACCCTGGTTTGTGTGATGTCATTATGCTAAACTGACCTAGATTAGCTAGATTAGGATAGGCGAGGGTGGGGTTAGAGGGAGGATGAGGGAAGGGAATTAGCAAGAAATGACAAATGGAGTATTTGGCACATAGATGATGAAGTATTCAGCAGCGTTTCCAACCTAAGTGCCATTGACTACAAATCAAAAATGAAAGTGACAAAGTTAGCCTCAGCAGCTTGATGTTCCTAAAGTTTGCAGTTCTTTCAGAAAAACCCTGTCGTGGAGATGTGTTTTAAGTCTCAGCAAGGCTCAGCACAACAAACCTGCAACACGCGTTACTCTAAATGTATCTGTGAACTAAGCTATTTTGTTCCACTAAAGTTCCTGTTCGCTCCCCATTGCGGACAACATCTTTCAACAGCCTCTCCGGGAACCATCACCTTATCGTGGTGGAGAGGTTTGGGTGCCCCCATGAACCTGAGGGCTGTGTTGTC
>JAODTR010000024.1:3145370-3159514 GCA_025399935.1 Amblyopsis rosae
GAAAGAGAGGGAGAGAGGGAGAGAGAAAGAGAGGGAGAGAGAGAGAGAGAGAGAGAGAGAGAGAGAGAGAGAGAGAGAGAGAGAGGGAGAGGGGGGAAAATGA
Source organism: Amblyopsis rosae (assembly GCA_025399935.1). Lineage (NCBI taxonomy): Eukaryota > Metazoa > Chordata > Actinopteri > Percopsiformes > Amblyopsidae > Amblyopsis > Amblyopsis rosae. Next base: position 3,145,474 of record JAODTR010000024.1, read on the forward strand.
GCAGTGCGTCTGCAGGCAGAGTCAGCGTCTACATTGAGGAGGTAATTAGGAGCTGTCATTTGTTCCTGTCAGGGACCACTCCCGCTGAAACATGCTGTGCATGTGTGTGTGTATGTGTGTGTGTGTGTGCGCGTGCACGCATGTTTGTAGGTTGTACATGTGGGGTAGCACTGAGCTTGTATATCATTGTGTGGACAAGCGTTTGTGTGTGTGTGTGTAGGTGCGTGTAGGTGTGTGCGTGTGTGTGTGTGTGTGCGTGCGTGTGTGTGTGTGTGTGTGTGTGTGTGTGCGTGTGTAGGTGTTTGTGTGTGTGTGTGAGAGAGCGTGTGTGTGAGTGTGTGCTCTAGTTTGCGCATTACTGTTCGTGGTTGTACTTGTCGGAAGTGGTGCTGAGTTTGCGTGTGACTGTGTGTACGTAAATGTGTGCATGTGCATGTGTGTTTTGGGGGGGTGCTTATGTTTCTGAAATGTGTGTAATAGTGTGGAGGGCGCGGCGCGAATTGAATTCAAATGAGAGGAAAAGTAGCATGGAGAGACAGCGAGCGAGCGACTTGTAATAATGGTGGATAAATATGACGAGCTAGTCTGCAGCTCAAAGCATTACAGAGAGGAGACACCGTCGTCCCCGCTATTTGGACAGATGAGGACGGTGAGATATACAGATGGAATGAAACCGATAAATGATGTTTGTGCTCGGCTTACTGTACACAGTGAGCATTTGATGTGCTCACACGCACACACACACACACACACACGCACACACACACACACACACACACACACACAGTCCCAAACAGGAAGGAACTGCTCATGGACCAAAACAATGGGAGAACGATCCACAGGCTCAAATGATCTGTTGAGGTACACATATTCATATACGTGTGCATTATTGACACATTCATAGACTGAGCAGGCAGCTCATCCGCAGCCGCCAGCCTGCCAAATGATTGTAATCGCAAGTCAAAATAACAATACAGCACTGTCTAAACAGCCCACCTGTCATATAAATACAATGCAATGAGCGCACACTTGGCAGCTCCTTAAGGTAGAAACTCTCAATGTGGAGGCACACGCTGGTTTAGGCACGTGAAAACAGACACACTCACACACACACACACACACACACACACACACACACACACACACACACACACACACACACACATGCTTTACCTGCACACCCATGCAAACCCATGTGAACATGCCCACATAATACACACACAGACGCGCACACACACACACATACGCACATACACACACACACACACACACACACACATACTCAGGAATGTGATGCATGGGTATTTAAAGTAGTGAAGGCCTTTATAATCTGCAGCCCCTCGAGAGACAGAGAGCTCACCGTATGAGTGAATGAGTGTGGGCCTGTCTGGAGAGCTTTCATTGTGACAGGGCTCTCATACCACACACTGGGTGTCCCAATTAAAAAACACCCCTGCCAGCAAAGCAACAGCTCTCCAACAATCCAACAAAACTCGTTTCTCATGCGCGCAAGCACACACATACACGCACGCACGCACACACACCACACACACACACGCACGCACGCACACACACACACTTGCACAAACAAGCACTCTCCGACGAGCAACCTCACAGCCAATCCCTCCCAATCCCTCCCCCCGCTACCACCACACACACACACACACACACACACACAGGCTGCTGACAGACCACAAACACCGGCAGGTTGACGGTGATGGATGGCATGTGTAACCTGGCTGGTGATATAGACTTTGGCTAAACAGCTCAAGCCTTCGCTAGGGGTTTGTCCTCAGACAGGCGGTGAGCTTCCACACAGGTGGTTAACCAGATAATTATCTCACGAGGAAATGTGCGTCGCATGTATGACATTGTAACAGCCGATGCTTACAGCTGAATGTTAGAGCTAGTGGGCTTGGCTCCGGTATCTACTGCTGACTATTGCATGAGGTTACTAATTGGCAAGTGGTTTGAAGACCACACAAGTTATCGGTTTGAGATATTGTCCGTGTGGAGGACACAAGTTGAAACCACAACAAAGACATGAATGTATTTACTGTCCATAGGGGTTGTTGAGAACTTAATAATGAACCCAACATTTTGTAGGAACGTTCACACATTAGTTTTATAGCTCTTAACTTCCATGTAAACAAGACATATTGTAGGGCAATGTCACAGAGTGAGATGTGCCATTTTCCCCAGGCTGGCCGATAAAAGACTCATTAGGGCACTTCAGAAGTATTTGCACTGCGAGAAGCTGCCATTACAACACACATCACAAGGCCTAATAAATGCATTATTTAAAAGCTGCGCTCCAATTACTAATTGATTAGAGACGAGCGCCTCATCAATAAAGCAGAACCGGCCGCTTCAAATCAAAATACACATGATTTATACATGAAAAGCTTTAAAAAGGATAAGTTCTCTGCTAATCAGTCATAAATGTTTTAACACTCAAATTTCTGGTCCTAGTAAAAAAAAAGAAAATTGAAGCCTTGTCAAAATGTTGTTGTCAAAAACATAGAGAGATAGATATATCTATATAGAAATATGTCATTAACTCAGCCCTCTCTCAGACAGTGTGACATATATGACACGTTTATACAATGCCATATTTTTTTTATAATGTTGCTAGTTTAGAAAGTGCTTTTACTTCTCAGGAAACAAAAAAAATATATATAAAATGAAATATAAATCTAACAAAGTCATGTTCAATTGAGAAATATTGTTACATTTTTGGTTATGCTTCATCCAATGCTGTCCAATAAAAGTATATATCATTGTGAAAAAAATTGCATTATTTAATTATAACATTTAATATTTCCAAAAATATCTCTTCCATTTTTAGTCATTGCTCATATTACTCCAAAGCAATTTTTGCAGCATCCTAATATTATATAGATAATGCTGATGATTATCAGACCTTGTTCTATATGCATGCATTAGAAGACACATCACAACCAACATAAAAGAAGAGCAACATGCTTATAAAGCAGCCAGCATATTACAATAAACACTTTTGTCAATCTTTGCATTCCAATATATTCATCCAGACATTTGAGGCCCTATGCGTATCACTTGTTCCACTGGTGATCATAGCATTGCAGCGTATGTCGAGGAACGTGAGAGATGGAGAACAGCAGCATAATGAAAAACAAATCAAAGGAGCAGCAGGCCCTGTGGAGAGCCCGGCAAAGAAGAAAAGACCCTCACCCACCAAGACAGATATCAAGCAGAATGCAATTTAAAGAGAGATTAGTATGATTATGTCATTTGTGCAATTCTAGCATAGGTGCTTGCTAAAAAAAACTGATAAAAAATGTTTGTTTACACATTGATTGATTGAGTCGTTCTCAAACCAGACCCCCTAAAACATGTTTTAATTGTGACCCTTCTCCTTTCAAGCATGTGTAATAGAATAGATTAACTTGAAATTATACCGCATAAACACCCATAAAATACATCAAAAATGCTTTCTATGAAATTATGCATTTACTGCTGAATACGGAACTGAATACTTATTGAAAAGATTATTTAAAAATCTGCAAATCATATTACATTAAACACATTACAGCTCTGTTATCTGCTGTACCAGCTATATTTATGCAAATCTTTTGTGAGTTATAAAAGTCTCTAAATGTTTTGGGATCATAGGGTTTTTATCTATTTGTGGAAATCTCACCATTGTCAGATGATTTTGAGTTAAAAAACAGAAGTGTCCACTCAAACTATCACATGACTGTGGTGGGTGGGGAGGGGGATGCAATATTTTAATAAAAGTTCTTCTGCGAGAGGCTAAATGTTGGTTGTATTGTGGGGGGATTTGATTCAACCAGTATGACTTTCATAGCAGAGCAGAGATTGCAGCGCGGCTATAGCCAGCAGCTAACTCATTGAACAAAGAAACCAAATGAAAGAGGCTTTGATGAAACCTTCCTGTTCCTGGAGTTGACAGGCTGGAATGAGGAAGAGGAGACTCAAGATGAAGGAAAGCCAGGTCTAGGTTGAATGTGCACCCAAACATGGGCACCCTGGCCAGCAGGCAAGGTACCATTACGGCGAGAGCATTCTGACTCGAATGTCCCCGCATCAACCAGCCTTCCTGAATACATAAGACTGCTCTAAAGCCATCACACCCTCTGAGCAAGCCTTACATCAATCTGCACCTGTCATTCTGAGGTTCACTCAGAGCCAGACAGGAGAGCGAGCTAACCTCCTCAGGGTCTGTGTCATCACTGATCAAGCTTGCCTTATATAAGCACTAGCACCGAATCAACTGGACCATACGGTAAGATTGTTAACATCCTGCAGATGCCAAACAGTGTTTCAATACTGTACGAATTGTACAAATTATTAAAGAGGTTTTCCCCTCTCGACTATTATGCAGATTGAACAGTTAACAGCGACTGTTGGAGTCAACCTGGTAATGAAGGCCGACATATGTTGAAATGTACGAGCAAGATGATAACGATGATGGTGATGATAATGATGATGACTGCAGTGTTTATCATGACGATGATGGCGAGGATAAAGATAAAGATAATAGTGCGTTATGACCAAGAGACGAGCGTCGAAGGTGGGATTCTGCAGACCTCTTCGGAAGACACGCTTGCCGTGGTCTCCTGTGGCAGATCTTACTGTGTGTGTGGTGCCATGGGGGGGCTGTCACTTTACTGTGAAGAGACAGGTCCGTGCCTATGATGGAATTTCCCAGCAGCCATTGCGGCGCCCCCTGGAAGCTCATGCTAATCGCCAGTGCCGGCATCGCTCCCCTACTGTCAGCTCACTGAGCTGGCTCCACATCACCAGGGAGCACGCACGCACACACACACGCACACACACATACGGACGCACATGCGCGCGCACACACTATGACAGAATACTGTAGCAAGTCACAGGGATGTGCTGAAGGAAGTGAAAAATGGAGGATGATCCTGTGGTGAGAATGTGCGTGCACACACACACACACAGTACATGCGGTTTACGCACGCTTAAGTGTGTTTGCCTGTGATATATGCTCTAAGTGTATGCAGATTAATGTACACCCACACATGCGCATGCAGGCTTGGTGATGACACTAATGTGCCATAGTACGCTGAATATAGGCATATCGTTTATCTGCTAATGAGTACAGGGAGACGAGTGTGTTGAATATGCTAATGTATTAGCGTGCTAGCCTTAGGAGGATCGCTCACACAGCGTATACATGTGTGAAAGCGTGTTTGCACATAAGTACTGCAGGTATGTGATTCCTGGGGCTTTGGGTTCTGACCTTCGTCTTCCTATGTCACAGGGGAAAGCGAACGCACCGCTATCTGCTATCTACCGCTGCAAGTGTTTGCTTATTTAAAACGGGATGTGATGCAGCCCTTGTGGATGTGTCCAAGTGTCCCAGGATGTTTGCATTGCTGTGTTTATATGTCAGTCATAGAGTATATTTATCTACTGGCGAGCTAGATTTTGTCTGCAAGACTTGTTTGTGTAGTTTCCAATGGGTTTATTTATGTATCACCATATAGCTCTCATGCATGAACTTTAATGAGTGTGTCCCTCCCTAACACGTCTGTTTTAAGTTTTGGAATAGTTTGTCTTTTTTTCTTTCTTTGAATTTTTTTGAAGCTTGTGAGTGGGTGATAGTGTCATGGCTAATTATGCTCATATTATTTTACACATTACACACAAAAGCAATTTTTTTTCTCCCTAAAAAAACTAAAGAAATTACGATATGTAGCTCTACTTAACAAACTACATTTGAACAGTAGGCCAATAGTTGACGTTGCATGTAAAAAGCGTTTTCTGCTTGTGTCCATGCGCTGTCTCCAATAAACATGACCCTTAAGGGAGCAAGGACAGCCAAAGTGATCTGACAGTCTAACTACTGTGTAGCAAAACGATAGACAATAATTTTATTGTGGCTTTTTTTTTTTTTTTTCGAAGGACATTGTGCAGAGCCGGTCCCCCAGAGAATGGATTGTTAGAATGACATATTTGAATGGTGTAGCGTCCTTGTGTGGAGCCTATTGGTGGCAGAGCACATGGATGAGAAGTGACAGGGTTAGGAAGTGAGGAGGTGTCAGTCATATGTGGCTGTGCCTTTGACCTCATGTTCTCATAATAAGGGGTAAGGACTCTGCTTTGTCACTCTTAGGTCAGGTAGCACGGTGGCAGGTGCAGTACACAACAGTGAATCAAAACAGAGTTCATATTTAGTGGAATATGCAGTCTTAACTGACTGGGTCACTTTCTTTTGAGGAATCATGAGACAATTTAAAGATTTTTAAATAATAATAATGTTTAACCTTTATAATCATATTGTATCTTTGGCATGTTTATACAAGGCACATGGACACACTGTGCAAATAATGCGAGAAAAACTTTAGCAGTAAATTATTTCTATAATCTTTCTTAAAGTAATCCTATATGACTTTCTGCCACTAGATGTCACACTAAGCACCATGCAGCATCTGAGACAAAAACAAATGGGACTGTCCGGCCATGAAAACAAAGAACAGAGGAGTCCAGATTACACCAGAGCAGGTGTGATGTCATTCACTGGTCAGAATGCAAATACAAATATATATTTACATATAAAATAGTTGTTTGCTGCTATATTACAGTAATGTTTAAAATATCATACAAAGCCATTTTAATAGGAAGAGGCAAACCTCTCCTCCAATTCTTTACCTCAGTCCTTCCCCACCTTGGAGTTTTTTTAATATTCCAATCAGCTCACATTAAGGCAAGGGCCTGGAAATGGAGAGATGCCAGGCAGCCAAAAGAGGCATTACTCATCAGGGTCATGCTTCACTGCGCAAAACACAACCCCTCATACATCATCATAACTGCCACCCTATGACAATTACAATTGAGATGGCAAGAAGTAGACGAGAGCTCTTTAATTTAACATCCAATTATTACAAGTTATCACTCTCTGATCAATGTAATATAACAGACAATCAATGTTGCATGTGACAAAAGAAATAGGGGGGCAATGTGTGTGGGGTGTGTGTATCCTATCTGAGAAGTGAGGGGCAGTAGCGGGCATCAAGGAATATAGGTATGCCTGTGTTCCTTAACTTGCTATAAGGCCATATACACTGTAAGTCCATTTAATATTAGTGTTCTGTTGTTACATTCATTAATAAGCAAACCAGGTAGAGTCACTTGAGCGAACGCTATAGGAAACACATACGTTATGTAAATATAACTTTTTAAAATAATCTGCCCACAGAATCCTATTTGATCTGCTGTTTAATGCTCTGTTTGACCTGCTTCACATTTTAGTTACAGTATAAGTATGTTTTTAATTAAGGCTATGAACATAGTCCACACAGGACAAAAAAGTGCTGAAAGTGAGTCGGTAAAAGTGTCAGTATATGATTTTAAATCCTGAATAAGGAACCTATTGGAAATGTTCTACAAATACACAGTTGTCATTTTTCCGTTTACATATGCAAAAATGTCAAGGTCTAAACAACTCAGTAGGTGTAATAAAATGAAAGCAGTACAAATTGAAAGAGTGAGTGAAGCAAATAGAATGTTAAGGGGGTGAAATTATAGCATATTATTTCACACTATATCAGTAAATACATATGTTTCTAGTACATGCAAGCAAATAAGCAGAATAGGTCATGAAGCTATTTCAGAGTATATGCGCTACCATTGGCGCTACAGTAGTTTGCAGTGACTTTCAGCTACATACAGTATGTCTCTATGTAATTTTGAGTACAGGCGAGAGCAGGCAATATCTCAATACAGAGCTGGCTACCAATAGCATCCAAACAACCAATATGATTGGTTAGTTAGTGCTACAGCAGCAATATTACAACATTACAGACATTTTAACAATATTTTCACAATATCAGTTTTGACTGTTTAACTTGCATTTCCGCAGGATGTTAAATCATAAAATCTTGTTGGCACCTACCTGTGCCAATTATGTCACGCTGTTTAACAAGTTGATGTTCAGAGAGACATATTATATTCTTGGCCTTAAGGAGGTGACACAGCAGTGTCATCTACCATATTATTCAAGGGCCATCGCTATCATAACTGTGTTACTAATGGGTAACTCAAGAGGATGTGTTGACGAAGATGGGTTTAGAAGGAATAAGGCTAAAGCAGAAAAGCAAATAGGAATTAGGGTGAGGATTTCATAAAATTAAACATCAACTTTTGCAAACGTGGATGCCAAAAGTCTCCAGGATGGATGATTAAACAAATTAAAACAAACAAATTTGACTCACTGTGGCAAACCGTAGCAAAATAGTCAAATCCATTTAATAATTAAGTAAATCTGCATAGCATAATTAACCACTATTAGTATACTGTATGACTATTTAACATAAAAAAAGATATATCTTCTATTAGGAGTGATTAGAGGTTGGAGTTAAAGTGGAAATATTTAAAATAATCTTTTAAGGTTAAACCCTAAATCACATATATCTATGCTAATTAATCAGGATTAATATGTAATTTATGCAGCCTTTTTATTTTAATGTAGGCTTTGTTTTCTTTGTTTTCTCACAAGTTATTTCGGCAGCTGTGTTATTGGCTGATCATTGATGAGTCTATATAGGAGAAAAAACTGTGTATTTTTAAAACTATAGGTACTCTAAAATCTGTTTATGTCACTTCCGATATGCATTAGTTCCTCTTCATCATCCTGCCTCTGTCATTCTGCTAAATTTCACCTCTCGCTCCTTCCATTTTTCCTGCTTTCACTATGATTGTATCTCTCTCACAGCACAGTGGCAGATTCCTCCAGCATTTCAATCAGGTGCTAAAAATAACCATATTTTCTTTTATTCACACTGGCTTTGTTATAATGCAGGCACTTTTCACGGGCAGAGGTCAATCCATTATCTACCTACAAGCTGCTGTCTGACTCCTCAGCTCTAACCACAGCCAAATCTCACCTCCCTCCTTCAGATATACAATCTTTGGATATTTTCCCTATTTCAATTGTCATTTAAATCGTTGATCTACCAGACAAAAAAATATTTTTTACCCCTGAAATGCTCAATTGGAAGTGTGATTTTGGAGAACAGATTAGCGCAGTCTTCTCAGAATTGTTGTGTGGGCCTCACAAAAATCTATATGCTGCATATTATCCTCATTGTATGCAGTGTAAATCATATACGCTTAATCATATTCTTAATGGAATCAATAAATGAAACTTTGCCACATTATGTTGGATAGGCTTTTCTTTATGGCTACATGACGCACCTTTATTTCACTACTTTAATTTCCATATGGCTGTGTCACTTTAATCTATAGTACATTGGCAATAATGTGATTTTTTTTCATATTTTTTCCTTTAAAAAGATGAAGGATCAATAACCACTCAGGCCAGTAAGTTAACAGCTGTGGAGGCGAGAAAAATATGATGATCCACTTCATCCCTATTGATATATTTCACAGTTAGATGGTGCGGATGATAATGAAATAGTTGAAAATGCACAATTTATGTGTCACTGAGTTAGCTTGTATGACGTATTCACCACAGTTCCCACAGGCCATTGTCAAACTGAAACCATTAGCCTGTTTAGTAGGTAACATTAACCTTTCTACATACGCTTACCAATATCTCATCACAGCTGGAGTCTCGCTGCCCCACACCTTTAAATACCACTCATTTATGAGATTAGTTTCCTTTGAGGCCTTTAAAACATATATGTGCATTAGAAAAATGATCATTGACAAACTTCATCTTCTGGTGCATTTTCCGGCAATTTCTTTGAGTTACAGCCGTCTGCCTGCACGTCTGACATCTCAAGGGGCCCGGAAGGGTCTTGGTTCTCTCTGCTCCTGCAAAAGGCACAGTCCTTTTTTTTCTACTGCATCAGTGCGTCCTCATTGTCTCTGATAGACAGGCCTGATCTTGGAGCACAAGATGGCTGCCCATTCCACAAAGCAGTCTGGATCATATTTTGGTGTGTGTTTATTAAGATATTTAAGATGACAATTTGGATGCTTAATTGTTGATGCATTCTTCCTGCATTGATAAATGAGCTGGGGCATGCAAGATAGTAGTACAGTGCATTTATTTAATAAAGGGTGCTCAGTGTTGCTTGCTAAATTAAAATGGGGTTTGAATAGAAGTCACCACTTTGGTGACTTTCTGTAATTCTGTGTTTATTTGAGATCTGCTTACCAGCTGGCACCATGTCTGCAACAGCGCGCACGTGTGTGTGTGTGTGCGTGTGCTTGTTGTGGTGATGGTGACTGGGGATGTGCAGGGCTGCTAATGAAGGTGTGCGTAATAAAATCAGTGCACTGGGGTCTTCGTCTCTGCCCCGCCTCTCTCAAACTCCATCTGATTGAAAATGGAACAGCTGTGATGATTTAATTTACATGTTAATAACCAACGGGCCTCCAGAAAATCGTCCAATAAACGCATTTTTATTACCGCCCGTATCTCCTCCGACGCAAGGGAATGAGCGGGAGAGATGGGGAAGGGGGAGAGGTGCGCGTGGGGGAAAGGGGGAGGGGGGGGGGGTAGAAAAGGCGTCTGTAATTAATTGTTTTAAGCGATTCTATTAAAACAAAAATGATCTGGCAGAGATGTGTGTGGAATGAACATGGGCTATAGTTGGCAAGCACAAGCGTTTGCGGGGGTGCATGTATGGACTTGGGCATGCGTGCGTGCGTGTATGTGTGTGTGTGTCTGCGCATGTGTGTGGGAGGAGGTGTGTTGCTTTTTTAAGCTAATATGAGAATTAAACTCTCAAACAGATTTCCGGGAGCTCAATTTCAGTCGTCCAAGATCTTCTGCCAATCTTGAGTCCATCTTGTGTCCAAGTCGTAGATAGAGAGCATGAACCTGCCAGCTTGCATGCAGCTAATTCTCAGAGTACGTGTGACTATGGAAGCTAAACTATGCTGGCGGTGGCCCGCAGTGTGAGCTGTTGCTAGCCAAAAGAGACATGTTCAGAGTTAAGGCTCATCCACCCAGTTTAGTATACTCTACCCACTAATCTCATCCACATTCCTGTCATCATTATCATCACCATCCCTTAGCTGCTGTTAATGGGACAACTAAGAGCATAGCTGCTTACTAAGATGCTAACACCGTACTGTACTGGTGGATGTGTGCAAAACAGACTTCTGAGGGGACTGGAGACATTGAACATGCCTGCATTCCTTCGTGTGGCATAACTCATTAACTTTCATTGCCCTTCTGGGCACAGCCGTTACATCACCACTTAGGAACCAATAGAGTTTCATGATTTCCTGATGTTTTCTCTGTATATTGTGCTTTATGGTTTAGCCATCTTTCCCCCTTTCCTTTTGCTCTACTCCATCTTCCTCTGTAAAATCACCCAGGGAACTGGGAACTCCTTTCCCCAGCCTTGGAGAATAGAGACACAGAAATGAGGGTTGAACCCGGGGCTCCTTGTGCTCATCTTTCCCACCCCTTTCCATTCTCCCCATCTTTTCTCATCCTCCTCCTCCTTCTCCTCCGCCCCTTGCCTCCCTCCCCCTTGGGCTGGTCCTCAGAGAGGTGGCCCTGCCTCAGCGGCCATTCATTTCATTGTCATGAAGCCACATGGTCGCGTCTCTCCCTGCTTCTCAGGGGAACGTGGGGGGCCACGGAGCCCGGGCCCTGGCTGGGTGGGAACAGTAATTAAAGAAAAGAAGGCGGGGGGGAATAGAATGAGAAAGAACAAAAGTAAAATGAACAAAAGGAATAGCAGATTAGCCGGTGCGGTCCATGGAAACCATCGGGGAGCGTTGGCCCTGCCAGCAGAGTACAGTAGTGCAAAGCAGAGCACAAGTTCCAGGCACCTTCAAGTTGTTAGATACCTTCACACCGTTAGCTGCCTTCACACTGTTACGCTACCTGTCTACTGTACCTTCACGTTGTTAGCAACTTTAGCGCAGTTAGCAAACTTAGCTCCGCTAGCTACCAAACCCTACACTAGAAACTAAAATAAGCCATGGTTGGTTGCCGCAGACTGTAACCATGATTCTCAATTCTCAGCACTCCCCTCTTCTCAGCACTATCTTTGTAACCTCGTTGATCTGCGTATGTTCCTCTTACTGACTTGCTGTGACACTGGAGAACACGAGTTAGAGGTCCGCTCTGCCTTCTGAGGTTTCATCACGGGCACTGAGCCATGAGGCATTTTGTGCCCGAGGCCCTGTCATGTCAAGGAGGGAAGCCAACAGACAAACATCGAAAGCTGTTTACCCTCAAGTCCTCTAGCACAGGTCTGTTTGTGACAACGCAGAGATGCAAGTGGAATATGCTACCAGCATATTGTCTGGTGGGATTTTAAAACATTTCCCTGCAACGATGTGTTTGCCAATGCCACCACCAGGGGAGCCAGGGACACAGGTGGCGATAACGAGGGGGAGAAAATGGAGGGATACAGTAGCAAAGACAAAGGGTGGTAAACAGAGAGATGGTGCCTACGTGTGCAACATTCTAACAGGGAGGGGTGAGAAGTTCTGGGGCGGTTCCCGTGCATCGTGCAGGCATTGTAGGGGTAAAAGGTCAATGTATGTGGACAATGACGCCAGCTCAGCATCTATTGACGGGGAGGGGCCAGGGGCATTGTGGGAAGTGCACAAAGTGGCTCTTGATGCCTGTCATGGCTGTGTAGTATTTGCATGGGCTGCCAATCACCTCAGAGAGGAATGCACTTGGGTCAGAAGGGTCACACGGGCGGAGTCGGACCCAGAGTGAACACAACTACTGACGCATCAGGGGTGTGTGTGTTTGTGAGTGTGGGGGTTATATAAGTTGGTGTTTGTCCACATAGATAATAAACTGATGTGTGTGTGCATGAGTGAATGGTTGTGTGTGTGTAATACCAGTGGCAAAGATAATCACCAATTCCTAAATGAGTAAATAAGACAATACACATAAGCATTAACCTAGCGGCTAAATAAGATAGCAGATTCCTCCGGCTGGTCATATTATTTCTTCATGCTGGCCATACCATGGCCATGTCTTCAGTAGGAGCATCTTGGGCTGCAGGGCTGAGCCACATGTGCAACTTGGGGCTGGGCCTGTAGCTCACCCCGACCAGCCTCGTCTTTCCTCTCTGCTTCCCGCATGCAACAACATCTGTGAAATGGACAGAGGAAGAGAGCAAATTGTTTGTGCCGTGGGCCCTGACAGGAGGCAGCAGGGCTCCAGTATTAGCTAAGGATAAAAGTAATGGGATTTGTAGTGGTGAGGCAGCATGTCACAAGGTGCTGTTGATGGGAGATAGGGGTGAATCGCCGCGTTTTAAAAGCTGATAAGTATCTGTGAGCCGAGGTGGGGGGTGTTGGGAGGAGGTTTACAGAGGGCAGGGCAGCCATGGGCTCACATAAATACCCATTCCTCTGTATCTTCTGTGTGTCAATATCACTTTATCTCTGTGGTAAGGCTTTGGAGAGAAGCTAGCGTAAAGTTTAAGTTACATTCCATGACACTTTTAATCTCTGCCGTTCTTTTTAAGGGTGACACATTTAAGAAACAGCAGCGATTCTGACATTAACATGATTCATGTTTATATTCATACAAAGTTAATTGGTTGGTCACTAAGGTAGCCAAACATCTCTGCAGTGGCAAAACAACCGTCCAGAAATGCTGAATGCTCTGGGTGTGGATGTGATGTCTTGGATGACAGACCTCTTTAACATTGCGTGGAAGTCTGGGAGTGGCAGACCGGGGTGGGGGTTTCCCGGTTCAAAAGGGGGACCAGAGAGTGTGTGTCAATTATAGGGGTATCACACTTCCCAGCCTTCCTGGTAAAGTCTAGATCTTAGGTGCTGGTGGAAGGTTCAGCCAATAGTCGAACCGCAGATTGAAGAACAACAATGTGGATTCCATCCTGGTCGTGGAACAATGGACCAGCTCTTTACTCTTGCAAGGATTCTGGAGGAGGCCTGGGAGTATGCCCTTCCGGTCTACATATGTTTTGTGGATTTGGAGAAGGCATATGACTGGGTTCCTCGAGAGATAATGTGGGAGGTGCTGCGGGAGTATGGGGTGAGGGGGTCCCTTTTAAGGGCAATCCAATCCCTGTATGTCCAAAGCGAG
>JAODTR010000024.1:3159614-3175942 GCA_025399935.1 Amblyopsis rosae
AGGCAGTTCTGAAGGCGAAAGGGGGTCAAACACAGTATTAGTATGGTGTTCCTAATAATCCTTTAGGTGAGTGTAGACTCCATTCATAAATTTGTTATCGGTTTTACAGATCCACAAAATATCTTTTAGGTACCACACTTGGCCGATATGGTGCTTCATATTATTAGCTTGGTGCTTATATACATATATTTTTTCAAACAATGTCAATGAAGCCAGTTTGAATGATTATTTGTCATGACGTAATAATCATGCAACATAGTCCTATGCTCGTACACTTTAACGATGGTGTGACTCTTAAAGTTATTCTAACTTCGAGCTCAAATCAAAGTATTGCTCCACGGTCTTCTGCGGTGCAGGCTCACACATCGTGCATTGTGAAGCAAAGTGTAGTGCTATGGCTTTGTTAATATTTTTTCAACATGCACAGAGAACGGTAAGGTAGCGAAATGTGAGATATTTGTTGAATTTGACAAAAAGTGTATTATCTTACATTTAGCTTGCCGCCATGTTATTCCCTGTGTCTATCTACTTATAAGTCTATGGCTCCGCCCCCTAGAACGCCGTTACCTGCATTTTAGTTTACGTCCTTGTTCTGTGCACACACACCTGCAAGCAGTTAGCTAATCAGCCCCAATCACTCTGCACATAGTTTTCCTGACACTAATTTTCCTTCCAATAGTATATTTGCTCCACAGTTGTTTCCTTTCATGCAAGGTGTTGTTTTTTACAGTATTACTTTTGTTGAGGCATAAACGTATTGTCTCACATTTGTTTGGTCTCCATATGAAATAATCCTATGCCTCACATTTGTTATTGTTGTTTGCTGAGAAGGGACAATGCCAGTTAGAGAGATTAACCAAATCTGCCTTTAGTGAATGATTTTAGGAATGGTTTTATTATTGTTACCTTACCTTACATTATGTTATTTATCATATACTATCTCGTTTGTAATATATTATTTATTATAAATATTATTTTTTTTGTATTTTAAAATGTATTTTGTTATTTATTGTTAGTTTAATGTCATTTGACTATTTCATCCATTATTTTAGAATTTCTTCAATTGTAAAGCACTTTATTATTATTATTATTATTATAATTATTATATAGATGATCTTAATTTACCCTCATTTATCCTCTTTTATTGTACCGTACCGTACTTTCCCATTGTTCTCTAAATCCAACATTTCTAGTGTCCTCCCATCTGACATTCCTGCTTTTAACACTGAATCATTCCCATTTGTCTATTCCATTCACCTGACCCCTGCCTGGCCTGCACTCTGCTAACCGCTAAACCCCCTCGACTACTTCTGCCTAAAATATTTGAATAAACATCGCACACATTCTGTTTCTCCTGGATTATTACATCAATTAACATGCTTTGGTCCAGTTTCATAAACATGGATTAAGAACATTGTTCAATGGAGATCTTCATTTAATTTTTCTTTTAGTCTTGGACTAGGCTTAATCCATCTCTGCGAAACTGGCTCTTTATGTTTTAATATATGAATGTGAAATCCTAAAAGTAAATGTAAATATAAAAGCATTGCTTTAAAACATGGTGGTTTAGTCGAGTGAAAAGAAAACAAAATAAAAACAATCTCTATCCTGAAGATGAATTCTGGTCTCTACCAGGGATAGGAAATAAAAAAATAAATGGTGCAATCACTTAAACATAAATGACTTATCCTCTAAACAAGTTTAATCAAACATCTTTTCTTTGGAAGCTTATTTTCTGTTGGAGTGTGTCCTGTAAGAAGCTATCTCACTACCACATTTTCTGTCAATCACAACCTGGAAACTCAAATTCTTTGTAACACAAGTTGTCATCCTTTTCACATTAAACCCACAAAAGAAGCCCGAGCACATGCACTTGAAAATATACATACATGTTATTCTTTTCATTAAAAAATAACCACTATCACCGAATGTTTGGAGAAAGAAGTTTGAGGGGAGACAAAACAGCAGACTTTCTCATATTGACTCTGTGGGCGCTCTGCCATGCAATTAGTCCAAACTCCAGAGAGAGGGAAAGCTGTGTGTGCATGTGTGTGTGAGGGGAAGAGAGAGAGAGAGAGAGAGAGATAGGAATAGAGATAACCCAAAAAAATAAAAAGCTGTCTGTGGAAAATTTGGAGCTCTTCCCAAAATACACAAACTTTCCCGACGAGCACATTTCTAAGGTATGCTGTAATCTCATATGGCTGGCCTTTTCTGAGCCCCTATACATGAGACTCTCTGCTCTCCGCTCACTTTTCCAAGCTCTCCAGTCCCCAGACCTCACCAGTCTACTTCACAGTCTGGCCTAGTCTGTGGGCCCCAGCCCCTTGCCTCCACAAAAACCCCTTCCAAAACTTAGTGTCCACACATGGTAACCATTAGCCAACTCTCTTAAAGAGCAACATTATACCACCAATTGCAGCCTTGCATGACATTCTGATCACTTAAACCCATCTTAAAGAGGCAGTGGCCACTTTCTGCTCCACAGCCTCCTTTTCAATCTCTCCATGAATGGTAATGCACTTATTCTCAATGGCACCCGTATCCCGCCTTCATTGCACAAGACCAACAAAGCCAAATGAGGCTTGTAGCCACTTTATGGGAAGCAACGCCATTAAGGGACACTCTTTAAATAAACCATGCAAAGGGATACGAAAATACACAATGTGCCTGTGCGATTCCATATCCGTCAGTTAAAGTAAATTTTCTGCTACGTTTATTGCCCATGCCGTGAAATGCGAACACAGTTGATACAGTAAATGCCTAGCCTTGATTAAAATAACGTTGAAATATGTGCCCGAAAGACTAATCGCTGTTTGCGGAAGCGCAAGCCACGCGAGACGCAACGCTGCCAGCACATGACTGAGAGGAGAAACAGCATAGAGAACGGCTGGAAAGGGAGTTGAGAGGGAGGTGGAGAGAGAGGGGCTAACAGTCAAACACCCTGCTGAGCCCTCTCATAAACAATGATTAAGGCGCGCCCACTCTTTGCCACTCACCTCACACCAGCGGCTAATTAGCCGGGGCTTTGCATTTACTGCTGGCTTTAGTGTCATAAAATTAACACATTTTGCAAAACAGGACCCAGCGCCGGCTGTGGCGAGGGTTTAACAAGCCTCTCCCGGCTCCGCTGCCTCTCTCACAGAGCACAAGGAGCTGGCTCCCGACAGGCCAGCAATTGCCATTCAATGAAGATAGAAAGTGAAAGAGACTGAGAGAGAGGGAGAGAGAGAGAGAGGCAGGATGGTATAGAAATAGAAGAAACGACTGAAGGATAGGAAAGGAGAGGAGGCGCTGGCTAAAGAGAGGGATTAGGGCTTCATGTGGAGCCATTTATTCTGAGGAGCACAGGGAAGAGAGATAAAGCTCCAGTAGGCCCCACACGGCCCCTGAGACAGAACCTGTGCCAGGGGAACAGCTTACCCAGCCTTGTGCCCAGCAGATGAATGGGATTTAAGCAAAAGTAGATTTTGCTGAACTCTTCCCCTTTCACTCAGTGTAGAAAAGTGTATTCTGAGCCACTGTGTTCCTGGGTGAGCCTGGCATGAGAGAACGGTGCAGATGCTGGGTTATATTGGGACAGCCATCATGGGAGGCTTGATTTGGGAAAACAAAAGTATAACTTTACACTGGCTGATAACAACTCATTTGCATACATATTCATTCAAGCATCCTTTAGTTTTTTGTTATTTTTTCTTCTATTTTCTATAGTTTGTATTTTGTGGTTGGAGTTTATAAGGGAGCACACTATGGATTTGAATTGAAAGGTGTTTTTGTTTTGTTCAAATATCAGTAATTTTTCTCATGTTTTATGGGTTTAGGAATTTAAACAATATTATAGTTTCAATTATCCTAAACAATGTTGTATCTGGTTTGCCATATGTTTAATAGTGATTTACTGCAGTTTTCTGTCTCAGCAGAAGAGGAGCGATAGAAGACTGAACATAACTGGGGCTTGATGCCACATCCTACTGTACTAAAGGAAAACATTTTCACTGTATTGTACAATTTTTTACATTTTCTTTGGAGCAGAATGTCCTTATGAAGGAATAATAGATTGGGCCTTCAACATATTGACAAGATGGTTAATCACAACAGTTTTGAAAGGACAGTCAAATAAATATAAACATTTAATCTCCACAACAATGTTGCAAACTGAAAATTAGCATTATTTTTTTCTGTTTGAACCTGTTAGTATAAGATCACTGTATATAACATAGCTCAGTTTTAAATCAGATATTCAGCCACAACTAGGCCTCTTCGATTTTCCCCACCAATTGTATTTATTTTTTTTTTTTCTTGTGTGGCTGCATATTAAGAGGCACAACGTCGTTTGGAATGCTGGTTTCTATTTTTGAAATGTTCTGAAACGATGTTTGCATACATTTGCATAGCCAAGTGCAAATTGAGCCATGAATATGCAAATGCAGAGCTGATGTCTGTGGCAGCCTCTGCTCTGCCAGGTTTATAGAAGAATTCGTTTACATGCACAGACGTGCGCAAGCACACACACACACACACGCACGCACATGCACACGCACACACACTTGTGCCCTTTCCATCTACGAATGCTCAGGAAAGACTACTTGTTTAAAACATGATTCTCAAAATCTTTCATTTGCAGCTCATATTGTTGCTTATTAAGTTGGTCTTTTCTGTATGCTGTTTTTCAGCTAATGTGCTAGCTTATATTATTTTTCCATTGCCTCATTAAGGCGTGATATGGGCTGCAAACTCGCATAAAGGTCCTCTTACTGACATCGAGACCATACGCAAGCTCATGCCCAGTGAGGCCGCCCCTCACAATAAAGTCTGACTTAATTTGTTTACTGTATCTGTGGACTTTCTTACCCCACCCCACCACACACACAGACACACACACACACACACACACACACACAAATGCACATACACATACACAATGCTTGCCTCCATCCCTCCCTTTCTATCTATTTAACCTCAGTTCAGGTGAAAGCATTGACAGTAGTTGTTTTGTAAGGGTAAAGATAGGTTCATGCATATGTTAATTATGGCTATATTAGCCGTATAATAATAATAATGCATTTTATTAAAGGACGCTTTTCAAGACACTCAAGGACATCTTACATTACAAATACATAGACACAAGATATAAAATAATTGATTAAGACAGCAAACATATTAGACATACAATAAACAAATACAAAAGTGTGAAAAGTAAAGTAAAGCAGAGATTTCTAAATAAAATTGGTTTGTTGTGGTCAAATATGGGGAGGTCAGTAATATTGGTTATAGCCCACACAGTATAACACAATCAAAGGTTATGTGATATGTGTCCAGTATGCTATCCTATATGCTATATCTTAGGCATTTAGCCCTCTGCCTTATCAAATGCTCCTGCAACATCATTTCAAATATCATCACAAAATAAAATACAATCGTTATGCAAATCCTAAAATGGGGCAGTTACAGTATTTTCTCAAGTTAATATTGCTTTTTCTTCCTTTTGAAGGCAAACTATTTCCAAATGCTGCAGTAAGTCAGTATGGTTAAGCCTAATGAGTGAATTATTTCCTGCTGAGGTGGACTTTCAATAGTATTCATTGGTAATTCTCTATCCGGTCATTAATAGCTTAAGCAGTTGCTGACTGATTGGCACAGCATCCACATACTGTAAATTGTTATTGGATAAGGGGCAAAACAACAATTTCATTAAGAGAAATAGAAAGAAAAAAATATTGCGTTTAAGTTTTCAATTAGCCCAATTAAGGACAAAATGGATGAACAGACAGAGACACAATGGGAGCCGTGTTGCTGGCAACGCTTGCCTTCACTGGTGCACTCAGGGTTCTAAGACATCTCAAAGGTTTTTCATATGATTCCATGCCTCTGTTTCAGATCTCAGTGGGGTTCCCAAACAAAGCCGATGAAATCTGCACATGCACTCCAGAGAAATTATGCTAATGAAGGAAAAACACAAAAAAAAAGAGAACCTTATCATGACGTTCCATTCCCCTGAGCCCCAGATTAAAAACCCATTCATTTGTTAAATATTTGACACATCTACGCTTGAGCCCTGAGCTTAGGGATTTGTGGAGTAGTTCATATCAACTTGTGTGGGAGAAGTGCCCCCCTCCGATTCTGGCATAGACAGCCTGGCTTATTCACAGAGGGGAAGACGTGTGTATGTGTATGTGCATTGGAACACCGACTGCACTGCTGTAATGTGTTCCAAATCTGGATATGCAGACAGTTCTTTGTTTATAATGAGCCTAAAATATTTTCTCCATGAATACAATTCTGTAGTCTTGCATCTTTTAGTCACAATATTCACAGATATGGTTGACTTTAAAACCATTCTCTTCCTTGAGCTAGTTGGACACACAGTAAACGACGACTTGCACACCCAGGTGTATTGCAAGGTACAATAAAACAGATGATTACCAATCACCTGTCAAAATCACCTGTGTCCAGCTAGAGCCGTGATGTTGCCTCCCTGACATATTTGAAACTATACTGAACTACTACAGTTTGTTACCAAACCTTAACAAGCCAATGGGTTTGCTGAGGCTTTAGATTTATCCTAGCCTGCGATAGTCGCACCACATGCACACTAGATGTAGAAATAAAATGGAGTCGTGTTCATAAATGGGAGGGCAGGATGTCAACATTTATTTATACGTGAAAGTAGATGGGTCCAGGTTAAGACATTAAGCACCAGTAAAGGGGAGACATGCGGTGAACACGGAGAGAGACTAGAGAGGGACAGCAGGAGACACGAAGGAGAGACATGGGAGCCATACAGCACGGCTCAAAGCCATTACGCCTCCCTCAGAAATAATCCTCAAGGGACAAAGTAGCTTTACGGCTTCATTCCTGGATCAGAATAAAAGGATTTTGTTGGGGAATCAGAGCAGGCAGGGGTAAGGGGGTGGGGGGTGCAAGGCATAATTAGCTGATCACAAATTGTACCAGCGGCTCAGTTTTCACTCTGCGTCCAAATTACAAACCGTCATATTTTTAAAGTCACGCTGACATTCTTTCGTCCCCGGCAGCTGCCAAGAACAACTGGGGCCGGGCTTGTCTTGGCGTCGGATCAAAAAGAAGGGCCCGGCTCCAGTCACACAGCAACTGAAAACATTTACACAGCTGGGACCCTCGAACCCTGGGGGCCACCCTGCCCTGGTGCAAGGACCTGCTCCAGGGCAGGGAGATGTGGAGGGGCTATAGGCCAGGTGGTGTGGGAGAGGAGGGCCCAGGGAGGAGCACATATAACCATTACATGTGAGCTCACCGTTATTCACACATCACACACACACATGTCCCCACAAGTCATGCTTACCCTGGTACACAATTTGAAGACATGCACAGACTTGTAAGGACCAATCAAATGGCAGGTAACCATGGCAGTGTCATTAATCTAGTTAGTGTGTGTGTGCTTATGTCAGTGTAAGGGCGTGCTTATCTTTGCAAAATAAGTCAGTCTTTTTGTCTTGTCCTGAATAAGAAAAACCACCGTGAACTATTAATGGATATAAAGTACATATCAGATATGTTTTACATGTAAAATAATGAACAAACCAGAATGCACTTGCAGATTAATGCCATTTATGGAGTTGGACCCCTGTGCCAAATGTATTATCTTCATATTGGGAAGCCATTAGAATGAAATATCATATTAGTTTAGACTGGCACTCATCCCTGCTATATAAATAAAGTGCTTTGCCTTGTACGACACATGAGATGGAATAGCATACACCTGTTATAATCAGGACTGGAAAACATCCCTCCAAAGAAAGGTGTGCCTTGTTCCTAGTTTGGTTTAGAAATATATGGTGTTGCTACAGTCTATAAGTACACATGTACTGAAAGGATATTCACAATGTGTTGAGAAACAGGGACTCAATTGCACTGTATAGGTAAAAACTATACAGCCAGGCAGATGGACGTAACATGAGCATCACATGTTCACATAGACACAAAAACAATAAAAGAAAATACTCTTCCTCCCTCCTGGAAACAGCTCTAGTTTCCACAGTCAGTGCCCTAGGGGGAGGGGGTGGGGTGGAGTTCAGGCCTGGCTTTAAACAGTCTTGAATCCAACCCAGGTGAGTGAGAGGCAGGAGAAGGGAAGACGCCTGCATGAGAAACGTATGGGGAAGAGAGGCAGTGTTTAAGTGGTACTGAGGGGAGGCAATGAACTGCCAGGACTGAGTTGACCCCCCGTGACCTCATCTCAGTAACTCTGAAGCCCCAGAGGAACGATGACATCACTCCTTTATTCCAAGACAGAGAATCAAAGCACTGCTGGACCATCAACGCACACACACACACACACACACACACACACACACACACACACACAAACACACGCACACACACACACACACACACACACACGTATGCACATGTGGCTACTTGAGGCTACAATGGGACATGCACACACAAACACACACACAGACACACAAGAATTATATTCTAGTTGTAAAGCACCATGCACGTATGTTCATGTGAACATTTGCCACCATGGAAACAGGAGAAGGGGTGGGCGGGAACTTGTCATTGATTGTTCAGCAGTATATACCCAGCGCCTTGCCTGACATCCTCTTGAAAGCTACCCCTGTGAAAGTCGTTGCTCTGTGAAAGGCAAGACATGCGTACTGACATAACCATGACCTATCGCTTGAAACACCTTATAACTTTTCCCTATTACCTGTGTTTCCACAGTTAATCCCATAAAAACAGGCATATGTCATGAGATTTTTTTTAAAGTGAGAACGCTGAAATATCTTAGCAACCACAGACCACCGGACACACAGGGGCTTATACATCATGGTCTATGCAGCTGTAAAGCCCCACTACTGACATGACATTTAACCAAAGGATAGGGTCTATTTTCCAGTGGTTCTGTGGTGTAAGAGTAGAAGAGCCATTGTGAAGCCGATTGCATGTTTAACGGTGTATAAGATGCCTTGCGAATGGAAAATTGCTAATGGTAAATGGATTGGTGGCATAAGGGCAACCTCAAAATGCTTAATATATGTCCAAGCAAAATACTTGTAATTGCAGTTAGTACTGTAGTAATCTAATGCCAACCAAATAAGTCTAATTCAATTAGCATAAGCACATGCTGCATTTAATATAAGAATAACTATAAAGCAAAATGAACAGAATAAACACATGCATCCTTAACCCTGCAAAATGATGTCTTACTGTTTCAAATCTCTTAATGGAACATAATCTCTGAAAAGCAAGGAATAATCGCTCAAGTGGCATTTTCACGCTGTATTTTTGACACCTAATTCCTTTGCCTGTTTACATTTCTGATCCACTGTGACACAGACAGTTATCTCAGAAGGTAATAAACTGGAGAACAATGTGTGGCGAGGTGTCCCTATCACGCTGGACCAGTTGATAGTTAGGCAACCGTGCCTTCTTTGTATTGACAGAAGACAACAGGTCTCAGAGAAAACTGCATGAATGGGATACCGTATATACAGAAATACAATGACTGTAAGGCAACGATGAAGATTAGTGGATTAAAAAGAGAGGAGTCAATTTGCAGGTGGTTTGACACATTTTAATGTGTGATGTTAATAATGTTAAAATCAGTGTGAAAAAGCAATAGCACGTGATTGTGTTATTGTCTTTTGATTATCGTTTACTGTATGTTTCACACTATGACTATACATTCATCATTTAAGGCAAACAGCCTTCATTCCTTATGGTTTAAGGAGAGTAGTCAGGAAATGTAAATTTAAAGGCCTAAGTACACTTTCTGTACTCACTCACACACACACACACACACACGCACGCACACACACGCACACACACGCACACACACACACACACACACACACACACACACACACAGGGTCACACATTGTTCTGCATTGACACACTGAGATGAATACTGACTCTTATTGTAATAATGGAATATGTGTACATTATTTCATTCATACTTTCGGTAGATCAGGAGTAAATTAAGGATCCTTGAAATTGACGAGGTGCTAATTGTAGCAAGTATCTGATTGGTGTAATAGTGCTTCACGGGTTACATGGTGGGTAATAAAGTGACAGTGCGTTTAGCTCCAAATCATGCGGAAGACGCATGCTGAGCTGGCTGACGCTGGCACAAAGGACTGCTCAATTAGGGAGCAGATTTAAGATGAGAGCGTTGATTCCCCAGCCCAACTAATTAGCTGTAGGAAAGTACAGAGGCAGCCACAGAGCAGTGCAGAGACTAAACCATGAAGTGCCCACCAGGGAACTGCTGCGCTGCTGGTCTGGTGCTCACCCCAACAGTGTACCATGCTTAGGTTATCTCTCTCTCTCTCTCTCTCTCTCTCTCTCTCTCTCTCTCTCGCTCTCTCTCTCTCTCGCTCTCTCTCTCTCTCGCTCTCTCCATGTACAGTATTTGCTAATTTGCTTGCCAGTTCACCATATACGTCATTGTAGGGGTGAAACCCACCAGGATACAGTAGCAGGATTTTTATTGGGCCCTTTATAATGTATTCATATTTTGTATGTATTGTTATGTGTTGTTTAAGTACTCGATAGAGCAGCAAAAAAAATGTATCAAATAAAATGGCTCCTTGTGAAAAAGAAATGCAGTTACATTTAATGACCAGAGGAGCCACCATGTTTAGATTTGTAAATTACCTTTTTGCACAAATCTATATTTCTTTGTAATGAAACCAGTAACACTCCTACAGCAATTAGTCTCCTATAATATTATGATATGATTTCATTATGTGCCTTTGTCGACGTCTGAGTGGCTGCATTTGTGTGCTTAGATCCACCACAATCAATGGTTTTACTACATGCATTCCCATTTGCGTTATCAAACTCAATGCATATTTCATTGAGATTGACCATAGATTTGTTATTATAATATTTTTCAGATTACTTTATGATAATGCCAGGTTTCTCCCTTGGGCTGATGGCATGACAGTTAATTCTAAACCGATTATTTGAATTTGCTGTCTGGAAAAAATACCAATCTGGAGCATACATATTTATTATGGGCTGTAGCCGATACCTGCGATGCTTTGTCAATACGCAAAGACTGTGAATATATAGTGTCTGTACCCATGACCCTGCCTGCCTGACTGTCAGATAACTTACACTATTACTGCCACAGTCCACCGACCATCTATCAAAACAGCAAAACGTCAATATCGCAGGCCTGTCCCAAAACTCTAGAAATTACCCTGTTTAGAGGGCGGGAAGTAGAACCCAATCAATAGATGCTCTGAAAAGAAGGGGCAGCTTTCACTGTGCTGAATGCATTTTTGATGCCTCTCCTGTTTATGCTCTCTAGACTATCAATTATCAGGTAAACGGGGTCTAGGCGATTGCTGTCATGGTGCACAGGGCTGCCATCCAATTATATCTTGCATAGAATAATGTGTTAATATCTTACATAATTGGTGTTTGGGGCAATTTTTTCTCTCTCTCGTTCCAAATCCCACTCTGGTCTTCATAAAGACTAATATCACACCATTAACAGTCTTATCTGGGCAAGTTAATAAGGATGAAATATATAGAATGGTATAATTCAAAAACTCATTTCAGTGCCTTGACAGAGTACTCTCTCCATGTTTCCTAATCAGCAGACTTTTCAGGCCTCTCTCTTCATTTTAATTATCTTCAAGCCAAATAAAAAATAAACACGACCATAACATCTATGCCACAGGTTTCAAACGATAAAACACAGGTTTGTGTTATCTGGGAGGTAAAAACACACAGACGTCATGGAAACAAAGACTGCATAAAATCATAAGGATTTGAGCAAAATACAGTAAAGAATATATGCACATTGACTGAGAGAACAGTCAGAAAAGTGGAATGGATAAGGCAGGAGGGAGGGAAAGAGGGCAACAAAGGAAGAGACGTGTGCCTGGAAAGGCGTTTAGTATTCAGGCAGCGTAGCGCTCCAGAGAGGATTAATGGACTCTGATGCCTAATATCCTGGAGAACAATTAATTTGCCCACAGTTTTGTCATGGTTGAAAGTCAAATGCTGGAACAGATCGATGCGCACAGCCGCCAGTGAAATCGCAGCAGCCCCTTCTGCCGGGCGCAGAATTTTAATTTCATCATCATCATTTTCCCCGCCTGCCACCCTCGACGAAGCTGTCCCTGACATGGCTGAGAGGCCCGCCACATCCCGACAGGCATGGCATACAGACGTGCACGCCCACACACACACACACACACACACACACACACACATGCAGACACGCATAAAGTAATGATTGCAAATATACACAAAGATTACATACACGCATAGACACACACACATTAAGTATATACCCACACAACTACAAATAAACACAATTATTCTCTAAAATAATTATACAAACAATTAAATACACTGACACATAAATATTGATATTGCACACACACACACACACACACACACACACAAGGAAACACACATGCACATACAAAGGAAAACCTAATACACTTTACAGTAGTCTGGAACTGACAACAAATTCCAGCATTCATTCAACAGCCATGCATCCACTTCTATATACATCTGCATCAATCAATGATCTGGGATGCATGCAGTGAAACGCAGCAGCTGCATTTTCAATCTCTCCTCCTTCCTAACTGCATGGCTAACCGTAGACATCTTATATCTTCACTTTCATCATCTGCACCACTCGTTTGACAGTTGAGAATCTCACTGTGGAGGACACAAAATCACACCTTTCACATTTCTTTGGCTTGCCTCAGATACAGTATATATTAAAAGACTGGAATGACGTTACTCCAATATGATACTAGCAGGTTAACTTTGGGGAAAAAACAAGATAGAGACAAGCACTTAAATTGGGCAGAACTATAACTAACCTTGATACAGTGTGTCGGAACCCAAGAAATAAACAGACCTTGTGAAACGCTTGTCCGGCAAGACAATGGCTGGAAGAATCCAACTCTTCTCCAGGAATGCAGGCTATATGCTAATATCAATAAGACAAACACACGTAGGCATCACCACTGGCAACGCAGCGCTGATCGCCACGCTTCGTCGCACCATCGTCATAGGCGGTAAATATTTCATCAGGGATGCAGATGTGTCAATTAAAGATACACAGAGACACAGCCAGATCCCTCATCTGGCTCCCCACTTTATTTGTTTTTTAGCTCCTCTGCTTAGCTCAAGGATATTCTCATTAGCACATTAATGCAACCCAAATGAGAAACACATGAGACGACCAGACAACGCGTGTGGAAAAATAAAGATGTGCTTTTGGAGGATGCGAATCAGAATGCTTTCTGGGCTAGCACAGTGTGTTAATTATATTGAATGCTAATCAGACTAATGCTGTTGCACAAACCTTGCATCAATGCTGAATATCTGAATATATATCTGATACTGAGTATCATGCTGACACCGTAATATAAACATATTATCTTACTAGAGGAATATTGCTGATGCCAGAAACCAAGCAAATTTATGTCAAAATGCTACAGTACCTCAAGTTCATTATTTTTACTTGCTTATACAGATAGAAGCCATTAGGTCACTCAGATCTATTTTGAACGCAAGCTAATATTCTAAAGTGTATATTGGCTTTTGTATATTGTTGCGCTTAATCAGATCACTACTTAGGTAATAGGGAATTCCTAATATTTCATCTGCATCAGCATTGAATGTTTTCTAACAATCTGTACAAGTGTTATACTATATATTTTTCAATTGGACATTCATCCATTGGTCCTGCCTTGACACACTATTATTTTACACTCTGCATTCACAACCATGGATTTTGTTACATATACTGTAGTTCCCCTATGTAGGGTGAGACATTATGCTATGAATTATTAAAGGAGCCACAGCTAATTTATTTAATGAATAAAGAGGAGTCCAGTGGGGGGTATTTCAATAATGGAGGACTGTTAGTCGTGTTTTAATAAGGATGGCACACACTGATTGGGTAATTACATCTCAGCTCTCCCGGTGCTGCTCGACAGCGGGGCTGCCAGAGAAGGAAGGCATGTGACAGAGGAGAGGTTGCCTGGCTGCTATATTTATCATAAAACACACACTACCAAACAGTCCAACCCACTGGCAGCTCTCTAGAGACTGAATTGGCTTGTGCTAGATGTCAAATAAGAGGGTACTTGGAGAGTGGCACAAATGGCCTTCCTTTTAACCCATTTAAACCCCCTCATTTGTTAAAATACATTTATGTGTGCCTTTATTATACATGTCTGGATTGCCAGACACGAAAGCTTACATTGCTGAAGCTGCAGCAGAGAGCTCTGGTCTCAAGGTCATAGGTGCCTCACAGGGCGGTAACCCTCAAACATCGTGGTCCGTCCGACTGAAGAACGAGGCCTTTCGATATATGTTGTCCCGGATGTCTCCGGAAGCGGTTGCAAGGTATCGACTGGCCCGAAGGGCTGCAGCATCTGTCATAGCAGAAGCAAAGAAGAAGGTGTGGGAGAAGTTTGGAGAAGCCATTTAGAAAGACTTCGGAAAACTGTCCGCCACCTCAGGAGGGGGAAGCGGGGAACCAACCAAGCTGTTTACAGTAGGGATGGTACACTGTTGACCTCAACTGAGGAGGTACTTTGGCGGTGGAAAGAACACTTTGAGGAACTCTTGAATCCGACTGACAAGCTCTCTATGGTAGAGATAGAGCTGGAGGCTAATGGGGGATCATCGTCAATTTCCCTGGGGGAGGTCACTGAGGTAGTCAAACAACTCCACAGTTGCAAAGCTCCGGGGGATGATCAGATCCGTCCATAAATGCTAAAAGCTTTGAATGTGGAGGGGGTGTCTTGGATGAAACGCCTCTTATCATTGCGTGGAAGTCGGGGACAGCACCAAACGAGTGGCAGACTGGCGTGGTGGGTCCCCTCTTCAAAAAGGGGGACCAGAATATGTGCCAACTACAGGGGTATCACACTTCTCAGCCTGCATGGTAAAGTCTACTCTAAGGTGCTGGAGAGGAGGGACCAACTCTTTAGGGGTTGCGATTCTGTGGCCTGGGAATCTTATCGCTGCTTTTTGCAAATGATGTGCTCCTGATGGCATCATCGGTCTGTGACCTCCAACACTCACTGGATCGGTTCGCAGCCGAGTGTGAAGTGGCTGGGATGAGGATCAGTACTGCAAAATCCGAGGTCATGGTTCTCAGCAGGAAACAGAGGGAGTGCGTTCTCCAGGTGGGGAATGAGTCCTTACCCCAAGTTCAAGTACCTCAGGGTGGGTCATGACCGAAAGAACAAGATCACGAGTACAATCGGCCGAAATGGGTGTTCTCAGAAGGGTGGCTGTCGTCTCCCTTAGAGATAGGGTGAGAAGCTCAGCTATCTGCGAGGAACTTGGAGTAGAGCCGCTGCTCCTTTGCATCGAAAGGAGCTAGTTGAGGTGGCACTGGCATCTGGTAAGGATGCCCCCTGGGTGCCTCATTTGGGAGGTGTTCCAGGCACGTCTGGCTCGGAGGAGGTCTCAGGAAAGACCCAGGACTAAGTGGAGAGATTATATCTCCATATTGGCCTGGGAACGTCTCGGGATCCCCTAGTCAGAGCTTGCTAATGTGGCTTGGGAAAGGGAAGTTTGGGGTTCCTTGCTGGAGCTGTTGCCCCCGCGACCCGACTCCAGATAAGCGGGAGAAGATGAACATATATAAACACATATATGTATATTTCTGTATTTGTATCTGCATTTATAACTAGCACCCACATTTCAATTTTAGGACTACTATTATAAAACCCATAAATATTTTGTTATGTTTACTCTTAATGACATAATCCTTGACACATATACTCAACAGATGTTGTATTGTAGTCCTATAGTGTGAAGGGGTTTTAAATTCATAATTCCAAGTATTCATCTATATCAACAACATTATGTCAGGCGAAATGAAAACAATTATATTTATGGTGTATTTGATCTGGATTTACTGAGGAGGAGTGTCATCCACATGGAATTTTTAACCTGAATTGAAATGTCACAGGTGTTATCTACATTTTAATATCAACATAAGCATTCTACCATGTTCAGAATGGCAGAAACCCCAAAAAATGCCTGGACATGTTTTGCTTTGGTTTCATAGCTAGATCAGTTAACAGTCTGGTTGCTCTTCCATGGCAGAAGACTGATACCAGGTATGGTGGCACCTAAAGAAGAGTTAC
Source organism: Amblyopsis rosae (assembly GCA_025399935.1). Taxonomy (NCBI): domain Eukaryota; kingdom Metazoa; phylum Chordata; class Actinopteri; order Percopsiformes; family Amblyopsidae; genus Amblyopsis; species Amblyopsis rosae. Next base: position 3,175,751 of record JAODTR010000024.1, read on the forward strand.
TGTACTGTATATAGTTTCTGTCAGGACTACAAAGTATTTCATCAAGTAGTCTAGACTAGTTTCAGTCTCAACGATGCACTAGATATAGTACAAAGGTTTTCTTATCACATTGACTGTATAATAATAATAATAATAATAATAATAATAAACTTTATTTGTATAGCACCTTTCATACACAATGTGCAACTCAAC
>JAODTR010000024.1:3195602-3222377 GCA_025399935.1 Amblyopsis rosae
AGAGCACATCACCGAGTACATTCTGTGCTCTGTGGAGATAACAATTGTTGACGATGTTGCATTTGTCTAAGCAATGAGTGTGGTTGAAGGGGGTTGGGTGAGTGCATTAGAGGGTGGGAGGGGGAGGGTGATGAGGAGGAGGGAGGATGTCCTACATTGTTTTGGCTATAGTATTATATAATGTTAAATTAATACACATTTAAATGTTTTATCCCTAAATAATGGCTAGTTCAATTAATTTCTTCTTCTTATGTTTTTTATGCCTTGAAATCTGCTTTTGCAGTACCTATAGTGATCCTGATGCATTGATGCCGTAACAATATTTACAGAATTATCCACCACACCAACACAATATAATACAAAAGCAGTATTTTCAAAGCATTGTATAAAAAAAAACACAATAATAAAAAATAAAAATAAAAAATAAGTATCTTTTAACATCCTTGTGAATATACAGGTAGCACATAGTGGGAACACACACAAGAACACATGTTCACTATAGAATACCTTTACAGTATACAACACCTACATTAAATGTCAAACAATATGTTATGTACTTAGAACTGAAATATGTGGTATAAATAATTAAACTTTAAAATTAGTTTTATTTTGTGGTTTAAATCTACTGTCAGAGTGTGTTCTTATGTCATCTGTGCATTGTCTGTTTGTCTTTCAATATGCAGCGGTATGTGTGTGTGTGTTTGGGTGCATGCGTGTATGGGTGTATAACACACAACTATTTGTGTCAGTTTGTGTTTGAATAAAAGTGCGTCCTTTGGATGCATGTGTAAAAGCCTACAGGCGTTTACATATGTCCGTGTGTCTTTCTCGTCTAGAGTGAGTCGAGAAACATAATTGCTTGCACATGTGGAGGATTTTCGTTTACAATAAAGTTGGTTAAAAATGAGGGGAAAAAAACTTTAGTCTGAAGCTAGAGGCAACCAGCCCCCTTCCCCCGTCCACGTCTGAAACCAATGCGTTTTTATTCCTCTCCTCACAGGAGTACAGGTCAGAGGTCAAGGGGGAAGATCTCTGCGATTGGCCACAGGCCTGCTGCATTAAACGTGGAGGACGCAGTAAAGCTATAGTCTGTAATCCGACCCGCTGCTGCCTCTGATCAAAGTGATGGCATCAATGAACATACCAGGAAAACATCTACCTTTTGGCCACCAATTGGATAAGTAAATACATAGCAAATGAAGCAAGGAAGAAAATGGAAATCTGGCATGCCACCCAAAGTTCCCCTACCCCTCCTTTTTCTCCTCAGAAGAGTAGATAAAGTGTTCCAGAGACAAGGAATCATGCACATTTTCAGAGATGTATCAGAGGGCAAAAATGGAAAAGTGCTTTTAATCTTGTGTAACCCTATATGACTCTAAATGTGAAGGTCCTCAGAGCAAGGATCCTTTAAAGAGGACATATAATCCTAATTAAAACCCAGAACAGAACCACTAACAGATCTGAGGGGCCCTCGGCTCCATCAGTTGTTAGTTTAAGGTTCTTTATTCTTGCAGGAGCAATGTTAATGGAATGAGGGCCAAAGACCAACGCAACACATTGTTATCCTACGCTACGCCTATGAAGTGCTTCAGTTTGCACAACAAACCGATGTGCCGGCCTAGTACAGCATACGGTGCATGGACATGGAAAAGAACAGTGAGGATACACTGCAGGACAATGGGATTACGGGCTAAGGCTTTATTGCCATGTGTCTTGACTGCAAGAAGAAAAGCTTGTAACCAACGGCATGTCATCTCCCACTTCCATGCAAACCAACGCTAGATGGTCACATTGAAATTTATTCCAAGCAGTCCAAGATGTATCTCTCTCGCATTAAGATTACGATGGTTTACACACCTGTATGCCTTCATTGTTGCAAGACCACTGATGGTCTACTGATGAAAGTGAGTACAACCTTCACCTGAACCCGCACAGCTCTGTCTCGTTTTTTACCAATCTCTCTCTCTCTCTCTCTCTCTCTCTCTCTCTCTTTACAGCCGTCTCCCCCCCATCCATTGATCAGCGGTAATTGAGAACAGCCCTGTTCCCTCTTCTCGGGGCGTCCTCCATGCTGCCCCCCCCCCCCCCTTCTTCCCCCAGCATGAAGGCCCAGACATCTGGTCCACATACACCCAGAGTCATCACACCACCGACCCTCCCTCCCTGAAATAACCAAATAGATTCCCAAGCCATTTGACTGGACGACAACGAAGAGGAAGAAACAGGAAAGAGGAGAAAAAAATCATTGCCACATATGTAAACATGAAATAAGTGGAATTGATTACAAAGGCAGGAGAGGAATTCTCTGGAAAGAGGGAATGATTACATCTCATATGCATTCATACAAAGCTATACGACCGAGAAAATCTGAGGCCGCAGTCAGCAAGAACAAATGTAGCACAGCAAACCTTTTTTTATTACCCATTTCGTACTCAGAATATTAGATAGTACACATTGCTTTAGAGGAAAGGACGTTTTTATTTCTAGTAAAGTAAACTAGTAAAAAGTGTTGGTTAAATACTTGCATTTCATTGTATGATATTTTCAAAAGAGGTGTGACAATTTTTGTAATGATATATTATTTATTAATATCTAATCTCTGTGAATTGAACTGGACTATGACATGGTCAATGAAAGGCCTGTTGTACCATTAGTAAATGTGGCTATCAGGTACACTGACTGAACAGACACGTGTGATATGCGATATATACATACTCAAACTCTGCATTCGGAAATGTTTGTTTTCTATCCAGAATGTGCAGGATGAAACCAAGGGCAGTGGAATGTTAAGGCGTATGTGTCAGCCTGTGTGTACGTGAGTGCGTGTGTCACTTTTCAGTTTGTGTGATGTGTGCGGTGGGGGGCAGCATTACTTTCTGTGTATATATGCATGTGCGCCCAGCAGACAGCGGTGTAAGTTACGTGTTGGAGATAGGGATCAGACAGGGACAGATTTAATTAACAGATATCTCTCCTTAATGTAGATTCTTTTGGCTCCCCCAGATACATCCCCCTTGTGCTTATCCAACCAGAAATAACTTATCTCGGCTCCGAGCGCCTTGTAATGCATTTTTGCAGCATTTAGGGAAACAGGGTTTCGGCAGAGAGAGCACACCTTCATGTTTACTCTCAGCTTGTGTGGTGTGTTTATCGTGCAGAGTAGACCTGCTAATATTCAGGTGTAACTTTCACATATAGTACAGTACATCTTGTGGTAGGCTGGTTTTCAACCTATAGCCTTGGTCAAATATACAATGCATATACATGTGTGCATGTGTGGGCTATGCATACTAATGCTTGCCATAAACTAAAGCTAACATACTGTATTTGCCCTTCTACCCATCCTTCAATGTGACCAGATTAGTGACATCTATTAAAAGGGGGTCCCACTGGCTGCATGCCAAAAGCATAAGCTCACACTGAAAGAAGGACTAATGCTGCGTTCACATGGAACACGGCAGACTATATAATACTTTCTGGACGGCACGGCATATAAGTGCAATGGGATGGCAGTTACTGCGGTGATGTCACATTGTTTACAAGAGTATTACCTTCTCGTTGTCAATGTTTTCTCTGTGTGTGAGGGAGGAATGAGGAGCTACGAACATCTGGTTGTAAATATGTAAAATATTACAACTTTCAACGGCATGCCGTCTGCCGTTGTCGCCGAATTAGCCACAACTGATTTTGCCGTCCTGCTCTCATCCACTAACATGATATCCGGCTTGCCGTCTGCCATGTTCCATGTGAGCACAGCATAAGGGACAGAAAGTGTGATAGCGATCATATAGGAAGAGCGGGTGGGAGAGTTTTACTCATATAAATACACCAGCATACTAATTTCAGCTAAATCATCTCTAATAAAGTAATGTTATAGTTCAAGCTGAGTGGTTGTTTTTCATGGTTCTTGAGTTAATGTTTCAGTTAAGCAGATACTGACTTTCAAATGTACCTTTTATAATGCATGAGTGTATTGAGATAAATCAAAATGTTGTTCAGGTGGGGCTTGCAGTAGAGGATGTGTGTTTAACTTGTGGACTGAATTACACTACACATTCTGTCTACAATACTGTCTACTAACTTTAAATTAAACACAAAGTTGTTATCTCTTTAGACTGTCAATAATGCTATTTAATTTCAATGAGTTTAACATGTATTAGTGTTTTGGCATTAGGACTCCATCACTATTATTTAATATATTGATATGAATCACTAGTCCTGACCCTGGCAGAGATGAAAGAATTGGTGGATATGGGGTGGTTGTGGGAGTCCAAAAGGTGGCATCTGAACATCTGAAATGAAAGAGAACGTGCAGATACTAAAGTATTAATGAAAGGAGAGCGGGGATATTGGTCTTGAGTGCAACTTTGATTGGTTGAGCTGAATATTGTCGGGATAAATGAATCCAAATGGCATACTGACTGAACTATTGCTATTGCTTTATTAAGCGGGATTGTACTATATTGTACTGTTCAGCTTAGTACTAGAGGGTTTTATCGGTGCAGACAAATGTTCACTAACCGCTAGCATGCCTGATAAGCTTCAACTATCATCTTATCGTGTCTGTGTTGGAGCAATGGAAAGTACACTGAAAATAAGTACAAAATGTGCAAATAAAAGGAATATAAACTATTAAAAATGTTTTAAAGCATATTTAATTCATTAAAATCAGTTCCAATGTAAACATTCTGACACCCTCACATACTTTCATTTACCTACTGTACAGTGCTACAGTAGCCTAGCTTTAGTAGCCTAGTACAGCGCTGCCACCTTAAAGGAGATCAACTAAATTAAAGAAAGCGGTGGCAGAAGCAGCAAATTGACTGTCACATTTGTTTTCTGTTGTATGCCTATTATGTTGATATGCTAATAAAAAATAAGTGTTATTCCATCTCTGGTTCCCATTCCCTGGCCACATTTACATAATCGCATGGACGAATACACTTTACTGTACACAGTAATGATTATGTTTGAAAGTGTGTGCATCTGTACTGTGCTCATGCTAATGTGTGCTGGTCCGAGTGCCTAGTGTATATTGCATGCCCCCATCCTGGCACTCCCTCAGGTGTGTGTTTGTTCCGCTCATTAACACTTTACACTGATATGAGCTGTGCTAAAGTTGCCTTAGCGTGAGTAAGACTTCCATATCTAAGCAGCCCACAAGGCAGCCAGCTCCACTCATACTTAAACCTTGTGGATCCAAAGTATTATGCATCATTACAGAGGAATGTTAGGGCCTGTGGCCTGGTGGTGTGGTGAAAAGAGAGCACCAGCACCCAGAGTTCTTATATTTGAGCCATGCACTCATTTCATACTTCCCATTTAACCTGCAGTGTAGAATGACTTTAGTTAAGACTAAAGCAGGAGCTGGTTCCTTGTGAATTCATTACGCATGTGATACAAGCGTTACCCATGTCTTCTCGTGGGTGGGATAGCTGGGTGATTACTCCCGTATGGGCGCGACTGTGGCAGTACACCGCTACTGTGCCACAAACACACGTGCTGAAGGGCTAAACACATGCGGTAATTCATTCATCAAACACACAACAGGGTTAAACGCTGCTTTGGTGAGGGGGCATGTCAGGATATTTTTGAAAGGGAATTGTTTGAAGGGGGTTGAGGCACACAAAACACACACGCTCAAGCTCACATGCAGTATGTGCACACACACACACACATTCATTATGAGGACTAAAATGCAATGCAATGACTCAGGGCACTCTAACAGAGAATGCTTTAAGGGGCATGAGGAGCGTTAATTAACCTGGCTTGCAGGCACCTGCGTGTCATGGGCTGTTATCCAGTGGCCTCTGGCTCAGTGCCTGTCTATCCCTGAGAGGTAAGGTATGCCCTTATGGATCCATCCAAAGTAAGCACGATGCAATATGCCCTCTTCCTACACACACACACACAGTAACCTTGCAGGCACACATTCAGGGCAGCGATAGGGACGGATGATAGAGGGAAGGTATGCAAGAGATAGGAGGGAAGATGAGCAAGAGAGGGAGAGGGAGAGAGAAAGAGAGAGGGAGAGAGAGAGAGAGCAATTGCTCTCCCACTTGACTGCACACAGACTCCTCCATGCAATCAAGGGCTTAACAAACATACAATGGTTTCCCAAATTGAATTGGAGCCTCCCCTCACACATGGTGGAGTAGTCCCTCACTGAAACCAAACACTGTTTGATGATGGTAGACGGTGCTGGAGGGGTCACTTTACAGTGTTAGCGAGAGCAGCGGTGTGGGTTTATTGACTTGATACGTTTAAACAAAAATCCTTCCTTCCAAGGCATGTTGAAGATCAACCACCACCCCATGCCCCACCCCCCAACACACTCTCACCTGCCCCCCCCCCCATCTGCATTCTAAACCCCTTGGGTGAGTGACTCCGCAGACCTTCAGTTCAGCTTCCCCAGACCCCATTTAAAATAACAATTGCATGGATATCAGGTTTCAGGCCTCTGAAATACATGTGAGATGAGGTAATGTGATCAGCGCACAAATGCCATCCTAATGCTCTCTCTTCCTCGCTCTGTGCGTGTGTGTGTGTGTGTGTGTGTGTGTGTGTGTGTGTGTGTGTGTGTGTGTGTGTGTGTGTCACATACATCTGTGTTTGCATTAAACTGATGAAGTCTTGGTTAAGAAGATCTGCATGGATGTTCAGGCGAACTGGTATTACTGTAAAGCTTTGCTATGATGACGCATATGAAGCACATTCATCTTAGAGGTCTAAGTTAAAGACACAGTATGTAATTCTGGCTAGGAGAGGGGGGCATTGCTTGTCCTTGGACCTGTCACAAATACATTGTTCAGGTGATGATGTGCACTTGGGCCTCATCCAATGACGGGTTTCGATTTGAATCACAGTGCTGTACAAATCTGCTTCTTTTAAAATGAGGGACTTTATGGAGATTAGAGGCTTATTCTGCTCAGGCATTATGCTGAATATGGAAATACCCTGCCCAAAACAGAGACTTTTAACGTATCTATGAAATTGCACAATGACACACACTGTTCCTTTAAATCCACAAAAGAGAAAATGAGCACAAGTGCTCTTCATACATGACGCTGTGTCAAGCGTGGAGGCTTTATGCCTGTTTTCAATTAGATCCCAAGTCAAAACGTTATTAAACTCTAACATGCTTTCATTTAGTCTGAATTACACCTCAATTAATACCCCATAAAATGGTCACAGAGTTAACGATTGAGCAAAGATACATAGCCATAACATTACCCATAACATTAACACAGGAAGCCTGGGCTGCTGTGCCTCACTGCACGTGGACGGACACAAGACGCTTGGCGACCTGGTAAGTGCCAGTGCATAAACACTAATAATAGCTTCCATAAAGTCACTCACATGGCACTGTGGGCTGTCCTAGGGGGAACCGTTAAAGGTGTCGCGGCCCGAGGCGTCCCCCCCGCAACACACCGAGGAGGGAAAAAATGGGGCGATACGAGCGACCCATAGAGACAAAGAGCCGGCGGGACAAAGCGGGCGAGATGCGATTAGAGAGAGGGAGGGAGATGAACCATTACGCAGGTTAATTCTCTGTGGCGAGATAGCGCAGCACTGATTAGCAACAATAGCAGCGGCAGAAATGTTGTGGTGATTAGGAGGTACTGCGGGAGGAGAGTTTGGAGGGGAGATGATTTGTGGAGCCATCCTACTGGCTGGGGGCTGAACGCTGAATAACTAAGACAATGAAAGAGCAGAGTAAACACCCTTTCAGCAGGAGCGAAGGAAGCAAGGAGGGAGGTCCTCTCACGACTATGTGCCCACACTGTTCTTCCTCCTCTACAGCCCCAACACCCTCATCCTCCCCCTGCTATACATGGCTTTAATAAACACGCACCCCTGGTTTAATCTCGCAGAAACACGTCCATCTCGCTGCCGAGACGGGACTAAAATCACTCACTCCCATCCTCCCCCTCACGCTCCCTCTCGCTCCCTCCCTCCCTCCCCTTCAGCGGGCCTCATCGCTCCCGTGACAGCTACCTTTCAATCGGATAATCACGGGCTAAGTAGCCATTTCCATTTCTGGTTGACTGTGGTGAAAAGGCAGGGCCTTGTAGCTAGGGCTGCTAATGGGGGACAGACAAGGCCTCCTCCATGTGTTCACAGGGACCTGAGAAAAAGAGCCTCTTATCAGCAGGCCACAGCCATGCTCCGCTGGTCTATTCCTCACCAAGCTGGTTACGTCCACTCACGCTCTCCTGTTCTCTGTCCCCCACTCCATTTGTCAACTATGACCCTCCTGTGTGCCAGACCCCCACAACATGGATTTCTCCCAAATGTTTCAACTAAACTGACCAATCTATTTAAGGTATAGTGTGCCACTATCAATGCTGAACAATAAAGAACAGGATTGCAACTACTGTAGCAGTTTAAATCTTCAATGTTAAAAAATATTTGAAACATTCCAAAATCCCTGACCCATGTTTGAACTTTCCACCAAAATTCCAATGAGAAACAATCTGCAACAAACAAACAAACAAACAAACCAACCATAAAAAAAGCTGAAGGCATCAGTTTTACCTCCTCTGAAAATGTAATACATAAACATGACAGCCAATCACTCTGGACGGTTTGGCCAGCACTGGAGTCAGAGCCAGTAGAGGAATAAGTGAACATACTTTCTGAATGCCTCATGCTCTTGATTGTTCTTCTGCCTGTTCCAGATTTTGATTTGAATATAATAACAATCGGGACCACAACATGGAATGGGCCCAAGCAAACACACACACACGTTTATATTTTCTACAGCGCTACAATATTCTCTACAGATTCCTTTTCATCCGTGGATGTATGCAATTAAAGCTCCATCTCCAACCCCATATGCAGCTGGGTGGTTGAGCTGTTGAGAAAGAGAAGTGTTAGCCTCCTCTCCAAACCGCAGGCAGAGAGGGGCTTGCATTCCTCCCCGAGAACTCTGCGTGCTGTTTATCTGCATCCAAAGCGCTCAGTCGCCATGGCAACCCAAACCAAATACACACGGGGCTGTTCAAGTTTAATTTTTTTCCCTCCCTTTTTGATTTCATCACCGGGCTCCCATATACACTAAGATAAACAGAGAAGGAGGCCGAGCTCAGCCAAGTCTGGGTGAGTTTATTTTGAGCCCCCGCCCGGTTATGGATGACGCTGTTTTGCCATCCCTCTCACTTTTCACTGCTTGAAAGTTGGAAAATGTTCAGTGTTTGTGAGGTTGAGGAGCCCAGAGCTGTGGTTAGACTTGGCTCAGCTTGTCTGAGACATAACGGCCCAAATAGTTAAAGAGGGGTGTCTTACACTGCGACAAGCCAAGATCCGAGACAAAACCAGACTCACAGTACCAGCGGGGGAATTCATTATTTACAGTGAATTGGTTTACACTGTCACTATTTGATATAAGCAGATTCTGTCATGCCGTGTAGTACACTTAACATATACACATACATGTATGGTGGCATTTGGGAAATCAAGGGTGTCATTAGGTTGAGCTTTAAATATTCTATTCTATTCTAATTGACTAGCCTGTAATATGACACATTGTTCTCTAAATTAGCATCCTTCTCCCCCATTCAGCTGCTGTTCCAATGGTTGACCGTTCCTTTATTAGGCAGGATTCCATCTCCAGCTTTCCAATAGGCACTTAACTCCTGCCTAATAGAGGATTTTCCCAGACTTCTCCCGACAAGGCATTCAGCTGAGAAGAGTTAATTTGTTTCTAATGCTTGGCTAATGGAGGATACTGCCGACAGGAATTGAGTGCTGGATTTTTGGGATTGACTTCCACCGTCATATCCCTGCGTCTAAAATGAAGTAAAATAAAATTAGATTACTTACCCCCATCCCCCTCCCTATAAACCACAGCGTAATGGCGAAAATCTGTCAACTTCAAGGTTGGACGAGTACAGAAATAGGCAGAATGGAAATGAAAAACTTTAGACACACTCGAGCACAGATGAGTTGAACTTCTGATCCCTAAAAGTTTTTAATCAAAGGACAATTTGGTGCCAGGCCACTGTTGGGAGCCTTTGGAGTGTAGCATTCATTGTTGCCTTTTTTGTCCTGCGACTGTGAGAAGGGGACTCCGTGGGACTATCTCAGTCCTGCAGTGGCCGGTCGGTTAGCCTGTGACTGACAACCTGTGGTGCTATCAGCTGTATGGCTGCACAGCAGGTCTGGAGGCGGGGTGGGGGCATACGGGCTAGGGGGAGGACGGGTGCAGCGCTAGGCTAGGAGAATGGGATGCAGCTCACCCAGGGCTATCTGGAAATAGCACTGTGGACCCAAATATGGCTTCTCTAATCAATCTAATTCCGCCTGCAAGCTGTGGCCTTCTCTCTGAGACGTTTCACTGCGTCAAGATAACCTTATCTAAACCTGCCACATCCTTTACAATTAGCGCTCTCTATACAATCACACACACACACACACACACAGACACACGCGCACGCTCGCCCACACACATACACAAACACACACACACTAAACCAACATGAGCTGTTTGAAAATACTGCAGAGAGATATTCCCATATCTCCAATTTTGTCATTTTAGTAAGTTTATACGTTCATTATACGATACTCTGTAGGGCGGTTTCATCTGCCTATAAGCACAACAGAGAACACGCTGTAATAAAAACGCTTTTCCAACAGATGGTTTCAGTTCTTTGCTAATGTCCACAGCATTTATCAAGCGCTTGGTATGATCTAGTGACAACGTGCATCCACTGGGAGCGTGCACGATTATAGTGCCACACCTGTGTTCTGCAAGAGCAGGCAGCAACAGACTAACAAGAAGGTTTTGTGTGTGTGTGTGTGTGTGTGTGTGTGTGTGTGTATGTTTGTGTGTGTGTGGGTGTGCACATGCGTGCGTGCAGGTGTATGTTTGTGTCAAGGGGTATGGAAGGTGGATCAAAATGTGAAAATTAGTAACTGATGTTTTAAAAATATCATGTCCAAAGAAAACAAGCATGAATCTGTCAGGTGTTTATTTCTAGTGGGCTTCAATCCTGTTCATACACATGCATGGATACTTATTTTTATTTCCCTGAAATAAAAGCATTGACATATTAGGCTCCCCAGTTTCATAATATTCCTGAAAATGTTTGATAATATGCAGTTATATAGCAGTTGAATAGCAGTTTAATACCAGCTTAATACCAGTTTAATTGAACACGTTCAGGATCTGGTTTCATGTGAGATGGGGTATTTGAAAGAAGTGGGGTCGCATGAGGGAGGCCTATAAGACTGAAAAAGGTTGGCAACCACTGGTGTAGACTTTGTAAAGCAGCTTTTCACCAGCTTAAACTAGCAGTATCAGAGACACACTGCAAATTATCATATTTTTATTTGTACTTTAAAGTAATGTCCCATTTTTGAAAAGTGATCCTTCAATGCACTCTATTGTATGCATATGTTCTTTGTACAAAATTGTGGTAGGCTACTGTAATGGTTGTTATCGGAATATGGTGAAGTGGCTTCTTTTTCTTAGTGTCGTCTTTCAACGGTATAGCTTATGCTGCTAGTGACTGTAAAATATCGTATAGCTTGCCAAGCTACAAGTAGCTTCCCTAACAATCGTGGCTATTAGTGTGTGTGGTGATTTTGCATTATAGCGTGTAGTCTTATCTCCTATTCCAGTTTATACTTGCTCGGTTTTGGCTCAATTCATATTTGCTGGCATCTGCCACGCAAGTTCAAAGCCATATCGCCATCAGCCTTCTATCCTCTCTCTCTGGCCTCTGATAATGCAGGTGCCTTCTACTAACTGTGGCATAAGGTGTTTCTTGATCCATGGTTTGAAACACTTGCTGTGTACATGTGTTTAAACTGTCCATGCATGTGTGTGCATGTCATGCATGTTTATCTTACACTATCCGTTCATACATACATGCTACTGCACACACACGCGCGCGCGCTCAAACACACGCAAACACACACTCATTCAAAGCATGTGTACAGTGGATTGTTGGGATAATTAGGACTAGTAATAGCAGGCGTTGGGTGGAAAGTGTTTACCTCATCGTTGTTGACATGCAGCGCCCTTCACGACCATCAGGGGGACGAAGGCAGCTGACAGCCTTATCAGCACGCCGGCACACTCGGAAACACACCAGCAATACTACAAAGTACAAGCCAATGTGTCTATATGTTCTCAGTGTTTAGGAATAATTTCACATCTGAATGAATTCAATAATTACAATGTTTTTCTTCCCCCTGAACAATACTGGCAATCTCTTTTAAGACGTAAGATGCTATATAATACTGTACGTGTATTTTATTCATTGCACAGTGAAGTGGTTTGATGAAACACTATATTGGGATTTAGTTCCCATTAACCTCTGTTATAAAGTGAAACAGACAGGTCACAAGTGGAGTTTCTTTACTGCAGTGTTCTGGGAGTGCACTGAGCGTTTAACCCAGAACCGTTTGCCTGTCATTCGGCACCGCACCACAATAAAAATGATTAGAATAATTGATCAATTTACTCAGGGGCCAAACTAATCAATGAGATACATTATTAAAGGAAGGCTATTGATCGGGATGAAGGCAAGCCGAGTAAAATGTTTACCGCAGCAGAGAGGCTGGGATCAATGGCGTGGCCAGGGCAGTTGAATAGAGCCGCCGAATGGATCAATGTGTGATGGAGCAATAGGGCCTTATGGATCTGTCCACTGTCCCTTTGTAACCGACACAGAGCTTGCGGAATGTCGGAATGAAAGCTAATGCGTTCCTGAGATGGAGCAGTGAGCTCTATTAGGACAGGCCCTGTCACCTTTGTTACTGTAACAGACCTTTTCATCAGCGGGTACAGGGCTGGAGCGAGCAACAAGAAATGGATTCAAGAGTGTGAAGGGGGAGGTCTTCTTCACATTTTCTGTGTCTCTGTACTGTAAGTGTATTACCACACTGACAGCAGAGCCACACACACATACTGTTTATTGTATATGTGTGTATACATTGCATGCATGAATGTGCGTGCGTACGTGCGTGTGTGCGTGTGCGTGTGTGTTGGGGGCGGGTGGGGGGTCTTGCTTGTATTGTATTGCCGTTTTAAAAAGTCAACACAGCCCTCTGCACCAGCACCAGTTCAAGGAGCTGCTTTCCACACAAAGAAAGAAAGCTTTGAGGGGAGAGAAGGGAAGGGCAGGAAAAAGCGGAAGATTTTAAAGCGCGCTACAAAGAACACCCGAGCCAAGGCTCCTCTACACCCCCCCCCCCCTTCCCCTTCCTCCCCGGAGTCTTTCTTCACACACAGAGAAAGAAGTGGGGTGCAATAGGGGGTGGGGGGGACGGCTGAATAGTCTGCAACGCTTTCTACAGATTTGCTCTCTCCCCACCATTGAGGACATCTGACCTTTGAGGAGGGGGGTGAGGGAGAGAGAGAAAGAGAGAGAGAGAGAGAGAGAGAGAGAGAGAGAGAGAGAGAGAGACAGAGAGAGAGAGAGAAATCATAATGAAAAGTGGTAATTCCTTGGAGAGGGGGTGAGAAGAGAAAATGTCCGATGGCCAGTAATGAGATCGTCTGACTAGCAGGTTGCTATAGTGACCACCATCACTATTACTATACAGTGTATGAATGGGAGAAAGACCACCTATTGTTGCTACAAGTGGATGGGCTAGAGACTAAGGACTACATGTGAGCACCATGCGATGTGCAGGACACGGCAAGATGAACACCCTAATTGCTAAAGCAATAGATAAATGTGTTATTGTGTAGAGAGCAATGACTGGTGCTCTCTACACAGGTTGACATGAAGCAGGTTGACATGAAGGATCCAGGCTCAGAATCTGGCTCGGGTTCGACAATACTTTCTCTGCTCCATTGTTTGAAGGACTGGTCCCCCCTGCAGTAGTCTCAGCCTCCTGCGTTCATTAGCACTACGTCACATAGGAAACTCTGTGCTGAACGTCTGATCATATACCCCTGTAAGCTCCACACTTTCTCTCTGACTTTCGTGAAGTGATACCATCGATTTCTTTTGGCTGTTAGCATTGTCACTCACAAAGTATGTCTCCGTAATTTCCAGTGCAACGATAGCGCAGTGCTTTATTAACTTATTCAAAATGTTCTATTTATTTTTATCAGTAACTGCAGCCTACTAAGATTTACAATACTTACAGCCAGCCTGACTGTTGATTAGTTTTCCTTAGTGCAAGTTTAACGTCCGACTTGGTCATTGAGTTACTTAGTTGATCGTCGTGCATGTCAATCAAAATGCCTTGTATGTCAAGTAGGCGGGTATTGACGCAGTTAGCACGCACTGTGTCCCAGACTTAAGGAAAGGCGGTCTCTGCAAGAATACCCCTGCAGTAATTGGGTGCCCAGTGTGGATCCAGGTGATGTTGGTGGTGGTGTGTGTGTGTCTGTGTGTGTGTGTGTGGGGTCGGGGGGGTGGGGAATAAGAGGGTGGGGCTGGCAGGGGGAGGGCTGACCCTTTGCGCGGCTGGTTGGCGGTTGCAGATCTGATTACAGCGGTTTCTCTACCACCTGCTCCCCTACAGCTCTCACCCGACTCCTGATAAACTATCATCACCGCAGAGTGAGACAAATGATGCTCCTTCCCTGCCCAGTCGCCCGCCGGTTTGCACGCGTGTGCGTGTGTGTGTGTGTGTGTGTGTGTGTGCGCGCGTGTGTGTGTGTGTGTGTGTGTGTGTGTACAGGAGAGACAGCTATCGAGAAGCAGTCAGTGAGGGATTACAGTATTCCACTAAAGTGGATAATATTTACATCTGTTTGTGTGAATGTAACGCATGTGGAATGTGAGTTTAAGGAATGTCTGGATTCCTTCCATGAGGCACGCTGATACTGTATATCCTCAAGTGAGGATTACACAGCAGCTCTCCCTAAGGGACGTTGAGCCCAACTAGCACTATTTGGGTCTCTGCGTAGCCGTGTGACTTGGCCCTGTGGGTAACACTTCCTTCCTGGGAGGAAATACTGGGTCTTGTGAGCCCCGGAGACAGGAGCCGGTGTGGCCCAGTGATAATCCTACTGAATGGACAATACGGCAGATAGGTGTGGGCTGGCAAGCACACATGTCTGCTGCAAACAAGCCCACAGGAACCACGTCTGAAAACAAACTCACGATATGGGGCCGAAAAAAGCAAAATGCTCTGATAAGAATGCGTACCCGAAACAAACTAGTAACTCATTTATCAGCTGGTTTAATAATGATTTCATGGGAAATCTCACACTCGCTTTCTCTCATTGCATGTGGAAAACGGGATGCTAGAGGACCAAACATGCCATGGGCTTGTGTGTGTGTTTGCCTATGCCTTGAACTATGTGCATACATGTATGCATGCAATTTAAGATATGCATGCTGACATCTATGTACTGTCAAAGCTGTACATGCAAATACATAGGTCTGATTGTGAATTACCACATAATATATGTATACATTAATATACAACAGGTCTGTCCCACATGATATGGAATGTAATGGCTCAGGAACAGTGTAATATTATGACAGGGATTACTGTATATAATAATCATAACAGATACGTATTTCTCCATATGAAATGTCCAGTACAAAATGAGAGTTCTGGGCAGCGACATACAGTGCAAACATGAGAGGATAAGGAGAGGGCTTGTTAAAGCCATTGGAATAGAATATTACGAGGGAGACTAGTTGGTCTGTTACAATAAGAATATTTTTTCTAGCTGTGTAGCCCTACAAGAAGACATTACACACCATGTGTGGCGATCGTGTGGGCCAAAATATATAAGCCTTTTACATCTGCTACAGGCATTTTACGCTGGCGTAGCCCCCTGCAGTATCACTATTGCCTCTATGTTATCTTTGCTTCTTCCAAGATTTCATTAACTGTTTTATTCCTGCAGCTGAATAATATTAATAAGTGATCAAATAAGGACCTTATAGACAAAATTTTACCAAATACATTTTAGCAGATACATAGTTTGGTCAATTAATTGAGCAGACTGGAATTGATATTGAGATTATGAAGAATGTGAGCCAGTTTTCTTTCTCAAAAAATGTAAAAGAAAGCATCTGGTCAAAGCAGTTGTCACTGGCAACCAGTTAGTTACAACCAATAGCAATGCTACTTTATGCAACTGTTATTTACTGTATGGGTGATAAGCAAGACTTGTGTGTTTTGTGTGACACTAACATGTAGTACACACATAGAGGCATATATTGATTAGTGGTTGTTACAGTAGAGTATATTTCCTACCTAAACATAAATACCAAGTAAAGTACTAGCGTAAACATGGTTCTAAATGTATTCCATACAGTAAAGCTAGGCGATTGGCATCTCATTCAAAAATAATTTGCGGCTTCTAGAGATGCCACTAGATTTGTTTGAAGAAGTACTATATGTACTGGATTTACGTTTTATTCCCCACTTGGCTGTTTTACAGTAGGCCTATATATTAAATATTAGAGTATATACAGTGTGTGTATTATATATTTTCTATTATGTCATCTGGATATAATTTGTATGAGGACATATTCAAACACCATCATCCTATTGAGTGCGTAATTGAATTCAATACGTAACCAAGGCAACTGCAGGATGTTTTTTGAGACAAAAATGCAATTTCTATCTATGCACTTATCAGTCCTGTACCGGAGGACATGGGCTGCCCTTCCTTGTCCCCAGGATTATGGCCTCTTTTAGGAACCTGGGGCCAGCGCTAACCATTGTGCTGTCATACAGGAAGTACGGTTCAGCGCTCACTCCCAGCATTCACTGGGTTTCCTGTGTCAGGTTACCACGTCCTGTGTTTATTTTCTTTGCGTTTCTGTCTGTGACCACCTCATAGGGTTTTTTGGAACATTCAGTAAAGTATACAATGGGGAGGATGGCACTATCTCACACTATTGGGAGGAGGTGAGCCACGTTCAAGAATGCATCTTTATCTCCTCTGGTTTTATTCTCCTAATGTGATTTTGACTTGCAGTGTGACCTGTATTCTAGTGTGGCTTTAACTCGCTACACTTATTTTCAGCCTATACTCCATTTTCTTTGACAGAAATGCTTGTTACACCAAGAAAAAGAGCTTAAGGAAATACTTTAAAGCAAACTCTTCAAAGTAATTATTGCTCTGCTTGGAGTTTATTTTTTTTACATTCGTCTCCTGCTAAATAAACACCTTTGGAAAAGTTACCAGGGCATGATTGATAGAGAGCATGAATGATGTATTAAGTCTATTTTGTGCAAATCAATACTGAATTTCATTTGGCCTACCATTTCCACCACACACATACACTAAAAACTGTGAAGTCCTTACTGAGTACTTTGCAGCTGTTCTACTAAAGCCCTCCGCGTTATATTCTCAATGACAAGGTTTAGCCGGTGACCATTTTCATTCCATATCAGCACCTCTAGACAAGGTGCCAGGTCTTATGCTGACTTGCACACTTGCCTTGATATGGTAAGGCTGGCCACGTGCTTCCACAACGGGTACCCCTGCATGCTAAGCACTGACCTCTCAACCAGAGCAACACACACCCCTCTTGTGAGGTTCCCCAGGGGATAGCTCACCTCTCTTGTCCTTCGACACACTCCTCTGTATTCCTGCAATGAGGACCAGGCTGCTCCTGCATTCACATCTACCTCTCCAGGGGGAGGAGATGGTCTGTGAGGGGAAGAGGGGTGCGATGGGTGGGGGTTGTTCTATGCAGTGCTCCGGCTACACCTTTGTATGTTTGGGGGAAGTAAAATAAAAAAAAGTTTCCCTGCAGCTCCAGAAGAGCAGAAGTTAAAACAAGTAAAAGACCAAACAAGACAAAAAAGTGTATCTGGTATCCATTTCCTACTAGTGTTTATACAGTGGGCCAGTGCTTGTACTCAGACTGCAGTCTGCATGGACCCAGGCCAGACACCTGGTGACAGACGAGGATAGCAGAACTCACCACTTTGACCCGCTTAAATATATTTTCCTCTATACAGAACAGCATATCGTTTTGCACATTTCCCTTGGGCTGTCTGGGCAATGGGACAAACAGGACACCTATAAGGATAAAGGAACACTCCTTGATTGTGTTGCCGTGCCACCGAAACCCTGAATAATCACCCCTGCATGGAAACACAATGTGTGAGTTTTTAGTCCAAAACAACAACTCTGGTTGGCTGAAGAGTGTGAGCCCCACTCACAGTCACGCAGCTGGTACCAAACAAGCTGATAGGGCGGTTGCTTGGGGCTCCAAGCGGATATGTTATCACTGCCACAAAGTGCCCAGCGTGGCCACAACGCGCAAGACGTATCGCCGCCTATCTGTGAACGGAGAGCGTCTGAGCGTGCATTGCACTAGCGTTTTTACGACAGAGGTCAATCACCGTGACCCCTGTGGTCTTGTGTTACATGGCAGGGCCTGAGCAGTAGACCATGAGCTGTAGGGATCTTGTGTGTGCGTGTGTGTGTGTGCGTGCATCTGCGTGCGTGTGTGCTGGATGTTAGCGTTCAGAATCTCATCTCCACCACTCCCAAGGGAGTGCTGGACTGGGCTGGGAATGACAGCTTTAACTTATTTCACTTCTTCGGGTTGGGGGTGTGGAAGATGGCAGTCTGAATAGCTATTGGGGGGGGGTGCTGATGAATAATGTCTCCTTGTGTGTCACCCAGCATCATGGCACAAGGAAACAAAAAGTCTCCCACATTGTAAATCTAAAACAACAGCCCCCGTTCTTGGTGGCGTGTGACAATTTAAGTTCTGGGAGCATTAAAGTTGAGGAACACACAGACAGAAGAGGGGGGGGCTCTGTCATGGGGTACGAGGTGACATGCTCCATATTTCTAATCCCACCAAGCAACTCTGTATACCTGATTCCCCCCCCCCACACACACACACACACACACACACACCCGCGCATCCCCACATGTCATAACGCTGTCGTTCAATGTGTGTGAATGACACCTTGAGTGACATTTTCATATGTATTATACAGCTGCTTAATGTCTCTGTTATTAAATGAGCATAGTAGTAGTGTTTCATTACATACCCAATTGAACAGATAACAATGGTGTTTATGGAGCAGCCTTTCCCCTCTTTTAAAGACACAGCTCTATTTGACAGAGAAAGTGGGCTTGAGGGCAAAAATGCTGTAGGAGTCAGTAGAGAGCAGGCAGGGGAAAGTGTTAAGCTGTAGGAGTCAGTAGAGAGCAGGCAGGGGAAAGTGTTAAGCTTGTCAGCTCTCTCTCTCTCTCTCTCTCTCTCTCTCTCTCTCTCTATCTCTCTCTCTCTCTCTTCCCACACGGTACCTAGATTTGTCTCATCAATGTAAAATGTGGGGTGGCATTGTGGGTGGTTGCACTATAGCCATTTATTGCATTTGTACAGTTATATATTTACCTGATGTTATGTCATCAATACCAACTGTGTTATTTATTTTAGAAAATGTCGAAACACGGTACATTGTTGCCAGTCCTCCGAATTTTTGTTCAACTGCTTTGGGGTCAACTGTGTGAGAGAAAGAAATAGAGCTAGGGAAGAAGAAGGAAGAAAGTACTGTATCTCATATATACCTTGGTATCAGCTGCTCCACATACTCTCTCTCTCTCTCTCTCTCTCTCTCTCTCTCTCTCTCTCTCTCTCTCTCTCTTTCTTTTCTTTTTCCATCTCACTCCCTCTACCACCCCCCCCCCCCCCCATCTCTAGCTACATTCAACATTCCACGCATAAAATATGTGACCCATAAGCCTTTGGGGCCCAAAGAAAGAAAGAGGACAGTTGCCGTGGTAACCTTGAACAACAGCACCACACAACAACATGCTAACAGACAGTATACTCTTGAAGTCTTTTGCACAGGTGATATTTTCTTTGAAAACATTACGAAAGAAAAAATATTAAAGTTGTAATGTTTAAATTGAAAGAAAATTACCTTTCTAAATTGCCATTTTTTTGTGAGGGGCCCCTATGGAATTCAGAGCTCAGGTTTCTCAGTCCAATGGTTTGTCCGGGAAAGACATTACAAGGTTTCTTATCGCTGCAGACGTCTCAGTATAGTTATTATGAGAAAATATATATAGCATTGCTTTTAAACTAAATGTGACTTATGTCAACGTATGTTAGTATTTCCTTACACTGTAAACCCTGTACTGTAAACCAATGTGGAAACATAGAGATCAATGGAAGAGCATAATAATATAGAGTGAAATGATTTCTCCCAATGCACCTGTATACATTTTAGTAAAAAGACAAAGGGAACATACATGCAAACATGTTCCCATTAATCATTTGCTTTTTACATTAAAGTAAACATTATCTCTCAATTTATAAAATGTCTATAAATGTTTTTTACAAAGATAATGTAATGTGTATGTATGTAATATATGATTTCTGTGTACAATCACAACATGAAATTGATTAATGTACAGTACTGTATATATGCAGAAATGCTGAATAAACAAAGAGATTTTACAGAACTTAAACAGTATTACAACTTAAGCATTTGACAGATATAGCGTTGCAGCTTGGTGGAACATCCGATAAAAACAAGCTTTGTGCAGATTTAATAATAAAAGAAGAAGACATGCAATAGATAAGGAGAGAACTAGAGTGGGAGTAGTGCTCCAGGATGTGTTAACGGCATGGAGCGTGGGTCCAATTCCCACCAAACACTTGATCAGCCTAATTAAAAGAACCTTGGCATGATACATTCTGAACTGTGGGGAGTCAGGCCAACTGCCAAATCTGCACTCACCTCCTCTCTCTCCCACACACACGCACACACACGCACACACACACAGGCACAGCCGTCAAGTGCAACAACACCAGGGAGAGACAGGGAGAAAGTGCAAGAGTTTGGAATGAAGTTTTCAACATAGTACAGTGCTCCTCTTTGGGATCCTCATACGGCAGCATTGCTAACTTGTTTTTATTGTATTATATTTAGTTTTGACACATATAAAGCCATCTGGATCCTTGGCCAAATATGTGTTAAAACAAAATACATTTTAATTTTGGAAAGCATTTTCTCCTAGGGACCAATATGTGTGGACATTTTTGATGTCAGTTGTAACTGTACACAGTCAGTGTGCATACATTACAAAGATAAAAGAGGAACACATTCCTTTGCATTCTGTAAATATGTAGGCCTCAAATATATCATTCACCCGGAACCTATTTTAGGAGGCGGTCCAGTGACCTCACCAGCCCTATTAATAATCTATCAAATACAAATCAGTATCTGTCTCAGCTGAAGTGTATAGATGTTTGCTGCTGTCACCGAACACTGCGTCTCACAGCATCCTCCTTATCTTACAGGCGAGCACAGCATCTGCTCCACGGAGTATCCAGAGACCTAAAGTGAGTCATCTTTGGCAAGGCCTGGAAAGAAAGCCAGTTTCTTGGAGCACTACTGTACATATGAATCAAACTTATGTATGTGGAAGGCATGCCAGCACTTAATGCTTTGCACATTGCTGCAGCGTACAAACCCCTATGCACTGCAGCCTAGCACGCAAATACAGAAACTACACACACACTCACACAAACAGCGACATGTTTGTTTAAGTGATTTTTGTCTCCAAAATAGCCACACCAGGGTTGCTACAACAATATTGCATAATCTACAAAACAATCTAGCTAAGTGGAGGAGTATCATTTTACATAGGGAAAATTATACATTTTCTTTGGCCAAGAAAATGGAAAATATCAGAGTAAAGCCTGGACATAAACTTTTACTCTTACTGTAAAAGAGAAAAAATGACAATGTCTATGGACATTATTAGAAAATAAGATTATGTTCCCTTCCATGAAAACATATCTATAACTGCCTCTCTGGTAAACTAATGTGGAAATCCTCGTTGCTCAGTCACCATTGCAGAAGTGCTGCATTATGCATTGTGTTTCCTATATTCTGCATTCAGGCTGGGGAAGCTGTTCAGAACTGTTTAAATTGCCATATCCCATCACAAAATACGTTACATGTTACGCATGTCCAAATAACATGAGGCCAATACCATTCTTTACCTTTTGTTGAAAGAAGAGTGAACAAAAATATCCATCGGAAAAAATTACTGCAACAGTAATTCTAAAAGCATAAAATAAAATAAAAATATTAACTAAAAAAAATATTTACTACTATCAAATGTATTAATAACCTACTTATATTTTTCTATTACTGTATCATTTATATTCCTATATGAAAAGGTGGCTTTCATATAAATCAAATGTAATACATCGAAAGTACCCATTATTTCTCTCTCAGGGTGGACAAGCATTTTACAGCAGTATACTGTTGTCATCAATGTGAAGTTTCATTTAAATTTTGTCTATCTTTATAATTGGTTTATTAACAATTAGGATGCAAGATATTCAAACAGTGAAATGGTCTGGCCACGCTCCATTGGAAAGTGTTAATAGTCATTGCATCTTATTGGGCATAGACCCCTGGTTAATTTTGAAACTATTGGACAGTGATTAACCAATTGTCGTTGCTACAACTGTTTATATCACCAGATCTAGCTCTACCACCATTTCAAAACATGTTTGACTTGCACTAATAGTCCCTGATTGAATCGTCAGTAGGATAAACATTGTAATCATTGAATAAAATCTTAAATATGTTTGTGAAATACAATAAATCACAACACATGTTTCTTTGAATCAAGGCAAAATATTTACCTACCAAAAATAAAAGAAACTACAGCAGTTAAACCTAAAATGCAAAATGGCATTGTGTTCCTCACCTGGGTTACTGTAAAAAGCACAACAAAATATTGATTACTGTATTTCAGTTAACTGTCAACCGCCACAATATCTTCGTTTTCCTCCTCCAACTACTTGACCTTTGTTGTGACCTGTAACACCTGCCAGCTCCATGTTACAGTATCACTCACTATGTGTTGTAGAAAGTGTTGGGCAGTAACTAGTTACAAGTTACGAGTTACTGTAATAGTATTACTTCAATCTTATGAAACCGCGCCTTTATTATTTTTATGGTCCTACAGTAGCAAACTTAGGTAATTAACTAATTGAACCAACCTGTCCAATCATCTGGTTTGAGAGTCTGCAATGTTTTTACTTTGGCTGATTGTTGACACTATGGTTAGTTATTGTTTCAATAAAGAGGATTCAATTCTAAAATGAGCTGGCTACACAGGTTGTCATTTTTTGTAAAGGTCGAGGCAGGGTATTGTGAAAGTAATAGTAATGTAACGAGTAATGTAAATATTACTTACCAAGTAATAAGTAAATTATTATTATTAGTTTTTGAAGCAGTAATAAGTAAATACTAACTTATTACAATTCCTGAGTAACTTGCCCAACACTGGTTGTAGGTGGATACTCATTTCAAGATATATTTGTAATGCAACAATTATCAAGGGCCTGCATATACAGTAATGTAAAATATCAAAACATGTGTTACAGTACATGGGACCATAGAAACAGAGTATGAACCTCTTAACAATTATGAAATATTACATTCATAGATTGTAGTCCAGTTGGTTCATGTTCCACTGCAATTGGTGTCAATGGATCTCTTTATCCTGAAACTTCATGATCTAAACCTGGAATATTGTTTGTCAGTTTCCAGTTTGTCAGTTTGTCAGGGTGAAGTACTGTAGTTCAACAACACGTAAAGCCCATGTCTTTCACCTTGCTGCGGTGAGGAGATGCAAGAGGGCATGCAGGTAATGGAATTGCCACACCCTGTTTTAGTCCAAAGCTCCTCCACTACAGGAAAGAGATGAGCTCTTTGTTTGTTTCAATCTGTGTAGAATATCACCAATGGGTGATAGTTCAGAATAGGTGTGTTTGTGTAGATACATTTGCATGTGCCTGCACGTATGTGCGCGTGTGCGTGTGTGCGTGTGTGCAGGGCTGGACTGGTAATCTGGCATACAGGGCAAATGCATGGTAGGCCGACACACCATTTGGGCTGGTCGAATTTAAATAATAATATGAAAAATAATATAAATTTTAATAGATTTTTGACCAGCCCATATACAGGGACAGTGGCCTATTGGTTAATTTCTTATACTGACACTAGGTATACTGGCCCCACCCCTCCCCCTCTGACCTGTGTTAATTCACCCAATGCAGCTGTTGTGCTGGTGAGTGCGTCAAAATGTAAACATGCAGTGCGGAAAAACATTAAAAAACATTTAAAAGATCAATCGGCGGATGCCGCTAAATGTGCAAATTATACGGACATGTTTGCGACAGGGGCTGCCTTCATCTGCAGTAGGCTCCCGAAAATGAATTGAAAGTCTGCAACAGGTGTACGTTGAAAGAGGAGAGGTGGACAAGGCCACAGAAAGGCTGGAGGGGTTGTGACCCTGGAGGAGCAGGCTTGTGAAGGGGAAGCTGGAGAGGGACAGAGAGAGCAGGATATTAGAGCTTTATCATTACTGTACCAGGGACAGTCTGACAGGGAGGTAGTAGGCCTCAATGTGCAATGCCTTAATGACAATGATGATTCGTTAAATGAATGCCGACTCGATTATAATAGCATCATCGTAAAATGTTCATAAAGTGAGGCAATCCGTATACACAGTAGCCCTATTGGTGATAGTATGACTGTTAGCATAAAATAGCATCAAATAGCATTGCATACTGTATGCTATTTGGCATTTTTTAAAGCTGTAGTTCCCTAATGCAGTTGAAACTTCGGCTGACTTATCTAAACTGCCGTGACTGATGCGATGCTGACAAAGCCTACGCTACTATGGATGACCTATAAGTCCATCAGTTAATTATTAGGCTTAATCAAGAGTTCACTTGATTAAAATGCACATATATAAATAGGCTCTTTATTAAAGGCTACAACAGTAGGCCTACTACTTTGCTAATACGACTGCATATTGTTATACATAATTAATTAACAATAGGCAAATTTTCATATTTCAGACAGGTTTCATTGTAATTTAGGATAGGTTATATGCCATGGATGGTATTGATTATCCTAATGTCTGATTAGTCTCGCAGAGCCAGCCTTTAAGTACGTATTGTCTGGGACACAGTGCGGGCTAACTGCGTCAGTACCCGCCTACTTGACAAGCTAGGTGTTTTGATTGACATGCACGATGACCAACTACTTAACTCAATGACCAAGTCGGACGTTAATTACACTTGCAATGAGGAAAACTAAACAACAGGACTATTTACAGGTATGTACATTTGTAAAATGTGTAGGCTACGGTTACTGATTACGTAAAATAAATGTTTAATTTTAAATTAGCAAATAAAGCACTGCGCTATCGTTGCACTAGAAATTATGGAGCCAATGGAGATGAAAAGTCAGAGAGTCTCATGTAGAGCTTACAGGGGTATATGTATCAGACGTTCAGCACAGAGTTGCCTATGTGACGCAAGAGGCTGAGACTACTTACTGATTTGTGGGTTAGCTATAAACTAGGCTACATTCAGTTTGTTTGGTGCTGCTGAGTGCCGTGGAGCATACACCTCCGTGTGATACTGTAGGTGCAACTGTAGAATCAACCCTAACAAACAGGCACACCATTGATTGAATTGCCTAATCATATATATCTAACTTTTGCTCCACATCTGAATTACTATGAAACAAAAATATTATGTATTAACTGTGAAAACATTATCAATAGCTATGCATATTTGACATCTGTATGAACTGTGTAGTGAACAGCCCCCTGTGCTAATAAAACAACCATATATTTGCCTATTACCAAAATAGCATTTTTTTAAATTGTACAGCTTTGTCCACATATTGGTGTCTAACAATTCCTGAATGGACAATATGTTACAGTAAAGCTACACTGAGTAACTCTTTTTACATATTTTATAACAGAGCTCTTGATACAAGGAATATCACTTTGTAAGAATGAAAAATTTGTTTTAAATGCATAAAGCCATATTAGGTAATATAAATGTACACCACATGGATCATGTACAGGTAGGAGCTTTCCATCGATTGTGATGGGCCGGTGTGTGTGCGTGTGCGTGTGCGTGTGCGTGTGTGTGTGTGTGCTAAATGACACATTTTGTGAGACAGAGCATATGCTCTGCCTGGATAAGTTACCTAAAAGCCAAGGCTTGTAGAACCCAATAATGTAAAGCATATTCCCAAAGCTGGAGAAGGACTTGGTGTTTTACTGTATGCTCAAAATAAAGAAGCATTTTTTAGCATAGTCCTTTAACATAATGCCTGGGCTACAGTGACCAGTTAATAATCAATGAGTCCAAACATGGGCTCATACTATATGATATAATAACAGCGCATGAACTACACCTAGGTCAATGGGTTCGCTCTGTTTAGTCCTGCCTATCCTCTGTGGTGAATGTCGCACCGACAGTAGACACCAGCTTATGAAATAACTGCAGATGGAATAGGTGTGAAATAGGCTGAATCATTATTGCCTCAATAGCGATTGATAACATTAAAATGGCATTCAATGAAATGAAAACATTTCTTGATTGTTGAGTTACAGGTATGTTGACTTTCCCGGCATAATGTTTATTTATGAGTATTTGTTTATATGAGTATATCACGGCTGTATTTGAATAAAGTTTGTGTGTACAGGGTGTGCTTTCATCCCATCTATGCGTCACGCTTGCCCTTCTAGAGCCTACCTTCCACAAAGTGATAAATCCAACAGCTCCACACCATATCCAGCACCCCTCCACTCTGCTTTAACTCCAAAAAAAACTTTTCCATCATCCAAATCCCTTCATCCATGGCCCACAGGTTATCTCCCCCTACTCTAGACATAATCCTGCCCGCTCTGGCAGAGAGGCACAGGCAGGGAGAGACATAAAGGTATGGAGAGAGAGAGAGAGAGAGAGAGAGAGAGAGAGAGAGAGAGAGAGAGAGAGAGAGAGAGAGAGAGAGAGAGAG
>JAODTR010000024.1:3253826-3270135 GCA_025399935.1 Amblyopsis rosae
ACAATTGGTAGGCTTAGCTGTACTTACCAATTCTGAAAGGGTATAAAGGGACACCATATCTAAATGCACAAGTGTATTCGCGCCATTGACTATTTCGTCTTGGTTTATTTGACTAGAATTATTTGATTGGAATTGAGTTGAAGCCATAATTTCTTATTAGTAAATAAAATGTGTCAACTGGGGGTGCTTTCCTCCCATTTTCAGATCAGGACAGCCCTTAACGCTACGGCCCGCTGACGATGACATATGCTGAAGGCAGGGGCCAACTGAGCGCATGTGTGTGTGCGTGTGTGTGTGTGTGTGTGTGTTTGTGTGTGTGTGTGTGTGTGTGTGAGAGAGAGAGAGAGAGAGAGAGAGCGAGAGAGAGAGAGAGAGAGAGAGAGCATGTGACTATTCATCTGCTTGCCAATGCATGTATGTGTTTGAGTGTGCAAGTCTGTGCCTTCGTGTGGCCCCACAGTGCCAGCGGGCGGTATTGGTCCTGTTGGTGTTGATAGAGTCCAGACATCTTTATTTAAGACGGATGTGGCTAAAGCACACTCTTAAGCTGCCCTCTCCACGCCTCTGTGGTCTAAGCCAGTGTGGAGAGGTGTGCTAATCGCTCTGCTAGAGAGAGAGAGAGTGGGAGATAGTGGGGGAGAGAGAGAGAGGGAGAGAGAGAGAGAGGGAGGGGACTGGGGAGAGAGAGGGGGGTCCAGTGGTCAGCTCACTGACTGCAGACCCACCCAGAGTCCATGAGGGCAGCTCTGCTTTATGGAGAATATTAGGTGACATAATAAGTGAGCTCAGATGCAATGATGTACATATCCAAAGAGACATTTATTGGGTAATAATAATATAGTCCTAATTATGTAAAGTTTTCCCACTAAAAAGTTAGAATCGTAATATTTCTTGTACTGTATGTCCATCTCTAACATTGTTAGAGACCATTTCAAAGGAAATTATGCAATATGTATAAGACAACAGTAAAATATATATCTTTTAATTGCTAGCGTTCAAGGAAAGAAATGTCCGTGTCAGTTTGTGAATATCTTTCATACCTGATTTTAGCAAAGATATGGGTTTTTAATGTCTTATGTGGTATGTGGAATAATGAACGCCACAAGATGATTCCCACACAGCGGCCATGTACTGTACGCATATAGCGCTTGTGTTATTCTGCAGCACGAGCGTTTGCCGTCAGAGCTCCTTCACGCTCTAAGACGTACAGCACCTTGAATCCAGGAGATCAGAGCACAGCCGAGATCCAGCGGACAACCTGTGAAAGATTGAGTCCAAGCGGCGTCAACGAACGGTGCCTCTCCACCCCACACCCCCACCCCCCTGGCCGTCTGCTGCCCGAGGCCTGTTGTGGCTGTATGCTGCTGCCATCCAAGCCTGCATGTCAGGGCGAGACAGGCTCTCCCTGACCTCTCCAGCACCGGGGGGCCTCTCAGCCTTGAGGAGAGGCCCCCCGCTCCATCACATCCCTTCCAATTACTGACATCCTGCCGCCTTTGAACATACAGGAGTCATAGTGAAGAATAGCAGAGGTCAGGCTGCAGATGGAGAGGGGTGGAAACGGCAGAGCCTAAGTAAGAGGGAGAGAAAGAGAGAAGGGGGGAAAAGAAGAGTGAAAAGCTATTTGTGTCATTGATGCTTCCACAGCCCCTCCGCCAACCCCTCCATTCTTCTTTCAAAGCTTCTGACTGAACGCTAATCAGGAGCAACTGTTTCAACAACAAAGACCGAGCAGAACTGACTTAGCAATGGCCTCCCAATTGGTAAAGAGGACAAAAATAAGCATTCCTTTCATCTCTAAGACAAGCATGTTCTCAGAGTCAGTTTAACTATATTTAAAACAAATGGTTCGCAATGTAAGGATTGGGGGCCACATTTTGACCACATTTTGTTGGTTAATATTTCTAATATTTTCTTAAAATGTTTATTATTGTCTTTATTTGATTGGCTAGTCTGTAGTGCAACTCACAAAGTGGTTGAAGCCTGTGCCATGTTCATTTTGGGGGGCTAATGGGTATGAAAGGCTGAGAGACTGTTTTGAAATCAAAATGGCCGCCTGTTCTTTTATAGCGAACTGTGTGAACATTTATCTATTCTCATTTCTCTCATTAGACCAGTCCAGGAGAAAATAATCCTTTGGTAATTCCAAGGAAGAAATTAATATGGCATTTCATTTGCAATAATACAGATGGGAATCGTAGATTAGAGGGCTGTCTGAGAGAGGAACCCATAAACTAGAAGTCGGGTTATGGGAACGACATGACAAACACAAGCTGCCATTGGTTTCAACAGACATTGTGTTTTACTGCTGAAGTCACAGTGCTGTGTTTGGTAGGGAGACGTGCATGAGGACATGTGTGTGCATGCGTGTATGCAGGCCCTAGCTGTTTTACAACAAACGACGTAAGACATGGGTTGATGTGCTTGGCAAGGGCCCAGTAGCATTAAACCAAAATTAGCCTTTCCCAACCCATATAACCCTGGCACAATGGGAACACACACACACACACACACACACACACACACACACTGTTCCAAACACATAAACACACAGTCAGATTCAAAGAAGTGACCTCAGAGCCCAAAGCGTTTTGTGTACTATGCTAGAAACCCCAGAGGCTCACTCTTCAGACTGTTAGCACAGAGTTGCTGTGTAACCATATTGAGGGTCAGAACTGCGTCAGAATATGTAGTTTTTTAACTACAGCAATCCTTATAATGCCAGCATATAAAACTCTTTAAAAAAAACTTTTACGGCAAGAGCAGTACCTCAGACTAGTTTGACATGCTCATTGTAGAGTGGAAGGTATAAAAATAGCTGCTCTTTATGAAATAAACTTTTGTATTTTTGCTTACAGTATTCTTTTTTCTCTCTGAGCAAATGAGTTACAATATTTTGCTCTCTCGATTTCACTGAAGTTTATGGCATGTGCGTCTGTTAGTGTGCATGTGTGTGTGTGTCTGTGTGCGTGCGTGCTTGTGTGTGTATGTGCATGTGTGCATCTGTGAAAGAAGGGTTTAAAGGGTGTTGAAAACTATTAGCCTGCTGTGGAGAGGCACTGTACAGAGACTGAGTGATGAATTATTGAAGTGGCTGTTTGGTGTGAATGAAGTGTTGAAAATGTCCATTGCCACGGAGCACTTTGGCGTTCCTGCGCCGGGCGTTCAGTGGCCTGCGTTAAATCGCCCGTCAGTTTATTTGACTACCTTTCTGCAGCCATTTCTTTGCAACATAATCAAAACACAGACAAGAGGATACTTTACTTTGCCCATCTTTTTTCTAATCTAGACTTCCTGTGCTTCCTTTTGCCTCATTTGTCACCCCCCTCCCCCCCATAATCTTCAGTACTTCCTCTGGTTCTTGTACAGTCAGTGAGTGAGTACAGTCATTCTGTGATTCCGTTCTTAAGCCTCTCCCATTTCAAAGAGTCGCTGCCGTTGAGGTGGTGAACAGGAATGTGAACTGATTTCTTTCGACAGCAGGGCGGCTCCAGCGCTTCACACCCCGACCAGTCGAGCGAGGGAGGAGGATGGGGGGAGGGGGGAATGGGAGAAGGTAGAGGAGGAGGAGGAGGAGGAGGGGAAGTTGGGGGGGGGGGGGCTCTGAAACGCACACACATTATTTGAAAGTCACCTCGCTCACAATCACAGGGCGAGGCCTGTGAAATCCTCGCCTCGCATGGAAAAGGATAAAGCGACCGCCGGTGCTAGCCGCGTTGCTAGGAGACAGGGAAGCGCAGTGAAACATGGACGGCTGGACCGTTCACTGAGATGAAGCTCGGTGACACGTATACACGCCTAGGGACGAATGTATGCAATGTTGTGATGTTGTGATGTGATTCCAAGGCATGCAAAAAAAGAATTGATTTTTACAATCAAACAAAAGGACCATTTATTTTCAGTAGAAATACCATTGAGATATTTTGGTCAAAATGCACCCAGCCCTCTAATACGATATCTAACATATCTAAATATAAATGTGGTGCTGTTCAGAACCATGTCAGCTGGATGGATGCAAAGACAGTTTGCTGTTCAGCAGGGAGCTGCTTTATTGCTGTGGGTAATAAGACGGCTGCTCGCCTCTCTCCTTGACCCGCTGCTGAACCTGCCTGGCTGACATGATGGCACCAGAGAGATGTGAGCCAGTGAGGAAAGTAAGGAAAGTACGACCCCTGA
Organism: Amblyopsis rosae; assembly: GCA_025399935.1. Lineage (NCBI taxonomy): Eukaryota > Metazoa > Chordata > Actinopteri > Percopsiformes > Amblyopsidae > Amblyopsis > Amblyopsis rosae. Next base: position 3,258,003 of record JAODTR010000024.1, read on the forward strand.
CTTACTCAGCCACCTCATCTCAAGCCTCCTGGTTTGGAAGTATGAATCCCCCCTAACCCCTAGCTCCAGAGAGGACACCGTACTGGGAATTAGTTATATGTGTTTCCGATGGTACTGTTCCCCCAGTATGAGAGATGCTCTGTGGAATGAGGCGGCCTTGCCACAGATAGGGGTCTAAGAGGAGCAGGGGGAGGCTAGCTCGCCTTATCTAAAGTATTCGGAGGGGAGGATGAGGGCACTATCTTCTCCATTATATCATTATGTAAACATGTGGATATGCCGTGGGTTGATGGACAGTGTTTCACAAGAAAGCAGAGAACAAGATTCTCTTCTCACATAAATGAATCAATCTGGATAGTTGTTAGGTTAAGGATGTACAGGGCAATAATGATAAAGAATTAAGCTTCTACATTTTGCGACGCATGCCAAAAGACTAGTTTGGAAAGTTGTCAAATCGTTAAATAGAAGGTTGTATCAACTAATCATCTACACTACAGTCATAACAGTGCACAGTAGAAATGCAAGACACTGTAACGGCTTTAAAGGCTGTCATCAAGTCAATGATACTGTATAATACCACAGAGGACTATAGGTTGCGTGGGGCTCATATGTGTAACTGACCTACTTTGCATATGAGCCTTTCCTCCATCGACAAAGCAGCTTGGATTTATCTCACCCTTAACTGTTTCTACGTCACATCAGCCATTTTAGCATTCATGACAAGCCTCGGCATGGCACAATAACAAGTGGTCTATTCAAATTAAATCAGTAATGGCATTGTCTATATTTCAGGCAGGTCATACGTTTTTATTTATTCAAACAATGAAGACAGGTCGGTTCCTCTCACAATTATCTCTTTTCATTTAAAGAATGAATGTGTGTGTCAGGACTCTGTTTTTTTCTCCCTTTCTTTCTATTCGGAGTACCAGCCAGCCCCATACACCTCCCCTACACATGCCCCAGTCATCAATGGCCGACAGTAGAGGTCGTTAGTGGAAGAGGGATGTTGCCAAACTTGACTGGAGTCGAGTTTTATCTCTATTCTTTACACTCTCGCTTTTGTTTCAAGGGCTTTGTTTGCACACGCCCCATTAATCACCTCCTGCCTTGCCACAGTCCCACAGCATTTAAAGTGGGGGCTCGTCCCGGGGACAATGTGCAGTACAGGTGCCAAAGTAAATCTCTCTTTCTTCTTCCCCTCTAAAAGGAAGGAAATGGAGATTCCCAGACCTCTGGTCTCGTTCTCCTCTGAGGGTTCCGCATTATCTCCACTCTGTCCTCGGTCTTGATTGTTATCTGGACGCTTCGCTCCAGCTCGGCCCCAGCAAATTCTCATTACCAAGCGTCCACAGCTGGGGCCTGCATGGGCGCACCCTGAACAAACACGCACGCACCGCCGCTAAATCCCGCCTTGTTTTGGTGACTGACACTTAGCCTTGTGTCCCGAACTGTGGGCGCATGCAGAAACGGGCTGTTGTTTAGGAAGCATGGATCATATGAAGCGCAGGATGTCAAGAGGCATAGAGGACGGGGTGAGACCAAACGCAGGGTCACCCATGACAACTTCCCTCCATCTGCCACATGTTAGATTGGAGATGCTCAGTCCCACTTGTCTAGCACGCACAACCATCAAGACATTTGCTAAATGGATGTAAAACCCAAATACAACCAATATGATTGCTCCTGACCATAGAGTAGCACAGGTAAATCATCCCCCAATTCTAAATAGCTGCACGGCACTGTGTTGTTAACAGAGACTCATTTGCACTTTTGGTTGACCTCCTTGAATGAATGCTTCCTGGAAGCGGGTCACAAAAACTCACTGTACTCAGGTAAGGATTCAATTATGTTCCCCAAAGCAATATTTACACAAAAGAGGTTGCAGGGAGGAAGAAAAATAAGCCAGAGGAACGTAATGGTGTTTCAAGGGAAGGGGTTGGGGAAGGGGTTTATGATGGAGCTGTAGGGGAGCCCACGTTAGATTAATGGTGTCTCACCCTTAAATATACAACAGAATGAGCTCTGCCAGAAGAGCTGAGTGGGCGTAAACTGAGGTCAGCTGCTGGCAGTGCCAGCTAAAGCAGAAGTATACCGACCTGTCCTCCAGCGGTGTGGCACGGTGCAGGTCAGGGCAACAGGGCGTATTTCTGCGTTGTCTCCACTAGTGGTGTGAATGGCGTATGCGGTTACCACTGGATGTATAGTACAAACAACAGCAGTAGTCGGACTTCAGTTGCATGTTTCAGATATGGGCTGCTATATCAGACATTATAATAATATAATAAACCCTGAGGAGGGAGCGTGAGTGCAGAGATGTCATGCGTAAACCGTATTCTCTTCATTCCACAGTCGTACAGTGACAATATAGCATCAAAGGCTAGCAGAAGCAAACCATACACCATCACCTTGAAACCTCTTGAATCTACATTGAGACCAGTTCCTACATTTCTGCTCTACCTCTCCCGGTTCAATATATGGGGCAAAACCGTACCATAAACACCAAGGCAGACCTAACCAGTAGAATGAAAGACTGTAGACTAATAAACAAAAATAAACCCATAATAAACGAATACAAACTAAATAAATCTGTAGCCAAAAGCTCCAAGTCAACCCCATGACGCCTCTGAAACCCAGCTGTTAGCAGCTGCTGTATTTCAGGGCGTAAACACGTGCGGGTCTTGCGTGGTTGTTTGCATTCTGCGTTGCTCTGTGTGGGTGTCGTAGTATGTGCTCATCTTGTACAGGAGTGCTCTGGGAGTGCTTTAATACATAGCCCTGTTTAATTGCATAGTCAATGCATTCATCATTTGGAATGCAGAGCCTGGCTGAAATGAATTGAATTATCTGGCCGGGGAGAACAAAGAGATGTGCATTGAGTTTGTGTGTAATTTATTGTTGCAGAGGAGGCAGGGAGAATTACAGACAGGGGGGGTGATAGAGAGACCTGGAGGAGGAGAGGGGAAGAGGGGAGAGAGAGAGGGGGGGGGCAACAGAGCGAGGCAGATATGGGGGAGGACAGGGAAGACAGAGAGGTCTGCAGGAGGAGGGGGAGAGGGGGAGGAGAGAGGGGGAGAAATGGGAGAACGAGAGAGTGAGAGAGATGAAAGAGCAGCCTAGAGAAAAACAGAGAGAATAGAGAATTAGAGGGAGGGAGGGATGAACAGAGGAGACAGTGAGGTTGTGAGAGGAGGAGGTGGAGGAGGTGGGGGAGGTGGAAGGAGGGGGGGCAGAGATAGACCAGAGATAGACCTGACACCTTCCTTCAGATTCCCAAGGGGATAAAATAAGGATTGTGCTGTGCGCGTGTGTGTGTGTGCATGTGTGTGTGTGTGTACGTGCGTTTGTGTGTGCGTGTGCGTGTGTGTGCGTCCGTGCATGTGCGTGAGTATGCGTGTGTGTGTGTGTGTGTGTGTGCGCATCCATGCATATGTGTGTGTGTGTGTGTGTGTGTGTGCGTGTGTGTGTGTGTGTGTGTGTGCGTCCATGCATATGTGTGTGTGTGTGCGTGTGTGTGCGTGTGTGTGTGTGTGTGTGTGTGTGTGCACTCGCATGCATGTCAGCACATGCATGGAATGCAACAGCAGAGGCCTTCTGGATGTGTTGCCGGTGTTATCTGTGATGGTGTTGAGTGAGCAGGGCCAAATAAAAATAAAAACATCATTTCCCAGGGGGCACACCTGGACACACACACGCACACACACACACTGTGACATGATAACCCCAGAGCTCTCACACAGACAGAAAACGCACACACACACACAGTGTGTACAAGCACACGCTCTTGCTCTGCCAAGTCCTCCTCCCTCTCTCCCAGTTGATTGTGAAGTAATTGCACCGAGTATTGGAAGAGAAAGCTTGTGGAGGCCGTGGCCGGGGTGGAGGGGAGGCAGGGCTGTCGGATGCGCAGGAGAAAATCTATTTCCCAATACCGTCTAAACTGCTGCTCCTCTCCAATGGACTTGCATTCCTGCTGCTGGCTGGCTCCCATTGATCCTCCACCCCAGCCCGACAACATCATGTGAAAATCTATGAGGATAAAGGGCAGCTACAACCAGAACAAACCACATAAGTGCACATCATGCTCCACATCCAGCAGTCTCTCTGTATGAAGGAGAATCTCACTTTCACCCCGCCACCTAATCCTCCCTCACTCTAAACCCCTTCAGTTTCAGCCTCCGTCCTTCCTATGGCGCGTCCCGGAGAGGGATGCATCCGGTGAGACGAGGAACAAGCATTGAGGAAGGGCTGTATGGATTACTTGGTGCTGGTCCTGACATCTCCTGACACTGCAATAAAGAGGAGAGGACCCGTTACCACGGGAATAGCTCACTTCCACAGGGAAAAAAACAATTGTCTGACCAAACAAGGCCAACCGCTTTATCTAGATCAGAGCATTTTTCATATCACCTTCTTGCTGATTATACAGGATTTAGTTACGACTGTAGATTAACCACCCTGTCGTACGCTGCAGTGCTTTTCTCTTCCACCCACACATTGCCTGAACAGTGTTTACAATACAGTGCATGTAGCAGGCCAGAGCACATAAATACTGTCTGTATAAGGTACCTTAGGCTGAACCTCAATGTCCTACACACCGAGGCAGATGGAGACGGGAGTCAAGCCAAGCGTCTGTGTATAGACAGAGAGTAGGAGGCCTACCAAAACCCTTGCCAAAGGATTTTCAAATGAGTCTAGGAAGAGATACACTCTGTACTGTATGCTTTAGGAACATCTTCTGGGCCGAGCCCAACCTTGGAAAACACCATCTGGAAGCCAATATTAAATAGTGAGATATGGAAGGTGCTGGTGGTAGTGTGTGTGTGTGTGTGTGTGTGTGTGTGTGTGTGTGTGTGTGTGATTGGGGGGGGGTTGTCGATGGAGGAAGAGGGCGTTCAGACATTCTTGGAAAATTGTCAACGTTGAGTAAGTGTTTCAAGGGGCTTTAAAAAACATTGGCGTGTCAATCAGAGACCTCGCTATTGATCGGCAATACACCACGTGCCACCAGATAATGATGATTATTTCCGTACTGCAGGCTGCCTCTAAGGCATTATGGGGAAAATATAAAGAGCACTCAAATATTTATGAGTCAGGTGGTGGAATACCTGCTGCACTGGTCAGTTACCATGCCAGATTGGGCCTACAAATATGTCCGCCTGCCTGCATACTCTACATATTTTGCATTTTACTTTACTTGGTATAAAGAAATGGTATAAAGTGAATAACTACTTTATAACAGTAAGGCTTTGGGGCACAAACTGGAGAATGCAATCATTTGGCATTGGGTGAAAAACTGTAATGATCATGATTTGTCACGTCCACAGATTGCTACAATGTACATTCTCAAGGAAATATGTCATTGAGTTCAAAGAGTTTTGCTACATTCAAACTAAATGAATGCATCCCAGGTGTTTTCATGTCTTACTACATCTACTGAAGCTGATGATCTTTGCCTGGTGTGTGTCAGACATGCTTTTCTATAGCATGGTTGTGTATACACTAATGTGAATCCGTATCAACATAAGAACAAAACAAACAAACACAATAGCCAATAAAGGACACACGGTTGATACAATAAACTAGTGTAAATTACATAATGTTGATGTTTATATCTTGAAAAACAATTAGACAAACTGACAAATCCTTTATTGAATTGATTTGAACATTAAAATGTAATATTGGCATGAGTTTACAACATTATCAGATAAATTTAATAACAATGTATGATTTATCTTCATTGTAGCTCTTAAAACGTTTGGCAAGGCAGTGTGCAAAAAGTGCTTACTGGTATGCAGTCAACAGTGACTATTAATAAGTCAACATAAATTTGAGAAGACAAGTACAAAGCTGGGGCTGTGGTTCATTCACCAGTGTTCCCCTCCTATTTTCCTAACAGCCCTTGTTCATTAATATCTGAAGAAACACACAGCTAGGTAAGCTGAACTCTCCATTAAACGCAGGAGCGATCTTTAGCTATTTTTAGCTGTGCTGATGAGATCATCTCATAAGCCCATTAGAGGAAATTAAACGTATGCGCCCATACCTCTATCTCCATGACACTGCTAATTAGTGACATCTGAGGCCATGTGGAGGCGTTGGAGCTGTAAACAGGAGCTAGATGTGCATGTATCTTCATATGTAACAGGATGCTCACAGAACAAACCAGGGGTGGGCGATAAAATGATATAAATCACCGGACTAAAATCTAATGACGATACATTTCACAGAAACATTAATCATTTAGATATGGAGTGTTAGATTGCTACACACTGCTTTCTTTACATATCACGATGCATATTACTGTATGAATCCTCATAATGTCTGAAAGGTGTTCTGTGATCACTGGCCTACAGCATAATACTCTATTAAGAAAGAGCAGACACACACCCACACACACACACACATCAACCCCATCATCACTCGTTAGACTGGGGGCTGCATATGGCACTGAACTGTGGCCGTTCGGAACAGAACAAAATGCCTGGCATCAGAGCATTGTGCTGCCTGAGGCTGTGTTATGAACAGACAGATGCACATGCACGAGAGGATCACCGCTCTGTGGCTAACAGGTCACAGGGCAGCAACCAGGTGTGTGTGTGAGTCAGGAGCACGTCACACGCAAAACCTCTCAGCCTTTACTAATCAGCTAGGCTACTGTATGTGTGTGTGTGTGTGTGTGTGTGTGTGTGTGTGTGTGTGCGTGTGTGTGTGTGTGTGTATACTGTATAATCTTCTGTATGTGTCACGGGTAGTCTGACTGGTTTCATGTCGAAACCAGCTCAGTGTGGCTCAATCTAATGATCAGTCACCTTAAAGACAGTCCGTTCCTGGTGAATCACTCTCACTGTTAGCATTGCTACCCTTCACACTTATGCAATACCCTTCACATATACCCTGGACAACATTTTACATAACCACCTCTAAATACACCGGGAAACCGTTTATTGACCAGCTGCCCCCGGCCATGCACTCACACACACGCACGCACGCATGCACACGCTCACGCACACGCGCGCACACACACACAAGCTTGTGCGACTTAACGAGGTTTGACACACCCAACATGCCCATAAAAACAACCCCAGCGTGCTTCGCATAGAAGGCTTGCGATGCGCCGCCTTGAAATGTACCTATACGCTCAAGCAAACAACATCGGGCGATGTCCACATCTGCCCCATTCACCCAGCTGGTCCCTGCACGCCCCCACAAGGCAACGCATCTGCATCAGACACCGTGACAACGCTGTGTCATGCATGGCTACAAGCTGGAGTGGGGGGAGATAGATGGGCGCGTCTTGGACGACATTAATACACCGCCTAAAGTGAGATGAAAGGGGAGAGGAGGAGAGGGCAATGGGGAAAGAGAAAGAGAGAGGGAGAGGGAGGGGAAAGGAGAGCAGGGGTCAACGTGGACCGTGACAACCGTTGGCCCCTGTCGTGAGCGCTTAATCTGTCCGAGGAGAGAGAGAGCGTGCGGCACATGCAGGTTAGCCGCGCTGCATCTCCACCGCTAGTGCTCCTCCTACTGCAGAGGCATAACCTGCATTCTTCTGTCTTCAGATAGGATTCGATGGAGTCTTCTTTAGGAAGATGGGAGCTGGCCAAAGCCTGCTGCAAAAAGAAGACACTGTTTGCTGTCCCTTGATACAGTACACACACACAACAGTCTTTTCAGCAGATTCTCGGAGACAGACTCTAGTCTTTGTTCAGCTAATAGGCAGACCTCTCTAAATGGGCTGTTTTTCAACCCTCTGACACAAAGACACTTTTTCATGACTCCTCAGTGCCATAGTTTTCCTGCTCCTCTTCTTCAGATATGTGGAACAGAGCTCCCTCTGTGTCTCTGGGTGTCTCTCACACGGCTCAGGAGCCCTGCGCAAACTCTCACACGGCTTCCCGTCCTTGGTACAGCCTCACAGACACATGCCAGCATTGACAAAACCAGGGGCATCCCCACGGGGTCGCATAGAGTGAATATGTGAGATATTAAATGTACAAACAATGGTCAGGCATAAAAAAAAAAACATGGTCTGAAGTCAACATTTAACTCTTCAATAGTAGGAAACAGTAGTGCAATATTGGTGCAAATGTATTGAGACGTTCTTTAACCAATATATGTTTTAATGAGGTGTAGCCTACAGTATATGGCCTCTGCTCCTTGTCAGCTGTACTGTATACCTAGGGTTGGTTAGAGTTGTTGTTACATGGCTGCTGCTAGAGCCTGTGGCTGTTTGGTACACACTGCAGGTGAACTGAGTTCATTATCTAATAGAAATATCCGCTGGTGGCTTTAACACTATTTTCGCTCTGCATTGCATGTAAACGGTAAACAGACAAGCTCAGAATGCATACAGGAATAGAGGGGGGAAAGTTTAATAACCACATCCATATTTTACAGTTTCATCTTTACCAGTTGGAAATAGACACTTTCAGGAGTAAACTAAGACAACAGTGTTGTTATTATAAATGTAATGGCCGTCAATTGGGTTTCACAGTTCTTGTGGCAGTGGAACTCTCTCTGAATGCAACAATGCGTAAGCTTTAAGCATAACAAATAATCGTATTAAAAATGATTACAAATATGTTTGTATATTTTGTTTTGTTTTGCACGAGAGTGACAGTATATGAGTTGGATGCAAATAATCTGTGTCTGGGGTAGTAAATCAATTTGTTGCAAATTCTTATCTTTTAATTAAATTAAAAACAGGAATCTTACACAAAGACAAATATTGTATTAATTGTATTTTTTAAAGGGAAACCAACATGTAACTAAGTTCTTGTTCATGATGAATGTGTTCTGCCTGCCATGCTCGGTACATGCAACTTCCTTGGCTCCTGTTCCATAATATACGTTGGACGTCAAACGTCACACACCAGTCTGTCTCTAGACTTTGACGGATCAATCTCTCCTCCACCAGCTGCCCCCTTGGGCTTTCATTTCCTTATCTCTGACCACTGTCTGCCTGCCTGTCTGTCTGCCTGCCTGCCTGACTGACTGCCTCACCACTCATTCACACCGGCTCTTCAGAAAGAGCCCTGCAGACGCGCTTACAAAAAAAAAACCTACTTGCGTGCCCCCGATCAACGGCTCCAGCAATTAGCAAAAGCTGACGATTGAACACATCTCTCTTCCCCGATCAGAATTCATACTTTTATGTTTGCAGATAGATGTGTGTGAGTACCCTGTGTAGTCTCACAGCCGCTAGAAGCATTTTGGGCCCCCCTCAAGCTCATTCATGTCCTCTGCCAGCGGAGTCATACATGTATAAGCAATTTGTCATCCTCCCACGGAAATTGGGTGAATTCCATGCTCCCCGGGCCCCCGGGGTTTATTAGCAACACAACCATTATTTGTGGCATCTTTATGACTATAATCTGCGCTGATAAACTCCTAAGCATGTTTGTTCCATCTCTAATATGTTGCTATACATTTTTTTTTTTTTTATCCCTACTGCTTTATCTTGCTCATGTACAGTTTGTGTCCTCTGTGATACAGTTAAACCAAAGCAACTTATAGCCCTCGCTCTGTACGCGCTTTGTCTCTGTCTCTCGCTACTCTGTGTGTGTGTGTGTGTCTCATAGAAGTTCTAATATGGGCTTATTTACATGTCCTACAGAGGCGCATACTAACTGTGACCGGTGCTGGAAGGCGTTCCGCCTTCTCCAGAGGGTCTTTTCAGCCCCGTGGCTGCTGTGTGTGTGTGTGTGTGTGTGTGTGTGTGTGTGCGTGTGTGTGTGTGTGCGTGCGTGCGTGCGTGTGTGATGGGATTAGAGGAGGCCTGGAGCGTGTCCACGGCTGGAGCCAAGCGGTGACCGTGCTCCTGCCACCGACCAACCTCCACGCCTTTGTCCCACTTCCCAGAGAACCCGCCCCAGGTGCCAGTCAATGGGAACGATGCCCCACACTTTCCCAAGAGCGGGAGGCAGACCGGCTGGAAAAACGCAGACCCCTCTCCCAACCCTCACCCACCACACACATACACCCCACGATCCTCCGCGCTCCTCCGCTTAGAGGAGTTGAAAGGGGCACCATCTTAGCTCTTCCTTAAAAATAAAGACAGTTTGGAGGGGAGGTCCTGTCCTGCTCTCCCTTTCTCTAGCTCTTTCAAATCTAAATTCCCCTCTTTCTGAAGGGTTGTGGGGTGTGTGTGTGGGGGGGGAGGGGGGGCTGTGGGAGGATAGCTGTTTTGTCTCCCTCCATTGGCTGATTTACATCTCCACAGTTTCTCTATCAAAGTGCTCCATTGTCAGCGGTGACCTATGAAAATTACAGAGGACACCAGGGGCCTTCCTGCTTTGACAGGCCAGCAAACACACACACACGCACACGCACGCACGTACACACACACGCACACACACGTACACACACATGCACGTACACGCATACGCACGCACGTACACGGACACACACGCACGTACACGCACACGCACGCACACGCACGCACGCACACACACACGCACACACGCACACACAAGCATGGACACACACACACACACTCTAGGCCCACCCAAACATAAACAAAGGAAACCCGTCAAATACAGCAAATGCACACACCTGCACCATATAAAAATAAGTACTTACTCCCAAACCCCTGCACTGCTCTCTGCTCCTCCTCCTGGGCCTCTGGAGGGAAGGGTTAGTGCGGGGAGACGGGGGACGCACCGAGGGAGAGGCGTCCATTTGCACACCAATTGTTTTTCCTTCTCCAAGCCGGAGAGAGGAGAAAGACCACGTCTCTCCCTCTGAGACCTCCCCCCACCTCCTCCTCCCTCCTCTTTGAAAGCAGCATGAATGGGGAGCCACATTCAGTGGGGATGAATGGGATGGGATGGAAATGGTGTGTGTGTGTGTGTGTGTGTGTGTGTGCGCGCGCTCTGACCCCCGCCAGCTCTCCAATGCCAGAGCCACATGTGCAGCACATTAATTAACATATGAAGCCCTGTCACAGTTGCGTCCACCCTCCCAACTGACCCCATTCACACTCACGTGCACGCTCACACACACACACACAGACATTACACGCACGTTAAGAACACACACACACACAACACACACGCACTGGAGTCAGGTACGACACTGTTGCAGCCCCGCTAGAGCCATGAACCGTAGAAAGCATTGTGTGTCTTGGCTCGGTGAACGTATGGGCATGGGAGGGCATGGGGGGGCAGAGAGTGTGGCTGAGAGGGGGGGTAGAGCAGGGCGGTTGGGGCTCACGCCAGACAGGCTGAATTAGCCCCACAACGGCAGTAGGAGGCGGAGCCTCCGCCGCTGGAGCGAAAATAAGAACCGCTCTGCAATCTGCAAAATCCCAAAAAACCATTGAACTGTAGTTAAGCAAATTGGAAAAACAAGTGCAAAAAAATGTGAGGAGAGGGCCAAAGAAAACGTACCTTGGGCCCGGGTTGTACAGGGACCTTTTTTAGACTGCCTTTCCTGTTAAACTTTCCCTCAACGAGACAGTGCGTCACGCACAGGGAGTCTGAGAGCCCCGCAGACGTTAACCCTTCGCTGGCGAGGCGCTCAGCTCTCCGGGAGGAATGCTCCTTAGGTCCTGTTCACAGAGGCCGTGTCTTTACAATAACAGTTCTCACAACGTCTTGACGCATGTCCGCCAAAAATAATGCTTGGTTGCTCACTGGGCGGACAGCAGGCAATAGGACCTGCGTAAATGCATTTAAACACACAAACACTGGCCAAGGAAGTACCATACTGTACCAACTGAAATATATGTACAGACTAAAAAATATAAACGCCGGTTAAAAATCATATTTCGCGAGAGCCAGATTTGGCCTGTTGGGTCCGCTATGTTTGCATTAAGCCTCATTCCATCATGCTGTTTTCAGGCCTTAATGTGTTTTACAGCGCAGGGGATTTAATGATCGTGTTACAGTTTCTTCCTCTGAGGAGCCGTTGTCTAGTATATTAGCAAAACAGATTTGGTCTGTGGCCAGCAGGGACATGTTGAGCAGGCACAGCCTCCAACAGCTGTGTGTTTGTGGCATAATATGAAAAACTTGCACCTATCGCCTCCGCGCGCCGCGCCGACGCTTAAACATTACGCTGATTGTGTTAATGTCTGTGTGTGTGTGTGTGTGGGTGTGTGTGTGTGTAGGGGGGGGGGGGGTAATAAACA
>JAODTR010000024.1:3270145-3303507 GCA_025399935.1 Amblyopsis rosae
CGGCGCAACTAATCACTGCCTGAGAGCTGACATCAGGCAGCCAGTAAACGCTTAATTAGGACCACCCAATGGCCGGGCCAGTGTCATTAGCTAATTGAGTTTGTTTATGTGTTTGTGTTTAAAGGGACGGAATGGGGAGAGAAGAGAAGGAGAAAAAAAAAAGAGTTAGAAGAGGGAGGGAGGGGGGGAGAAGGGAGAGACACTGGCTTGTCTTATTCAGTGCCTGTTGTGGTGACATGTCCTTCAGCATAATCCATAGGGAGAGAGAGAGAGGGTGAAGGGGGGGTAGAAATACTGACCCCCTCTCCCCCTCAGAAACCTGAGGCCTTGCAAGGAAAGGTTCTCCACAGGCAAGCAATGGAAAAAATACATAAAAACAAGACAACCCACTTTTTTTCTGCCCAGAATTTTCCCAGAATTCCAGTAGACACGTTGTAGTATGGATCCTCACTACAGCTGTATGTTTGCGCCCGCGTGTATTAGGCTCTATCTCCAAAACGTGCACTCACACTTTCTCACGCATACACGAACAGCAAGAAGGCATGTGTTCACATAACCTCCCCCAGCCTATCCCTGGTGTGTGTTTCACACACGCTACCTCTGATGCCTCCCCGGGGCGGTTGCAGCGTGGCCGAGCGCTGGTCTCAGATGGCCCTCTGTGGTTGGCTGCGGTTACGCCTGTTGAGTCCACCTGACCACTGCATGATGAATCACACTGAACTCTGTCCAAGAGGACAAACAGCCCCGATCCACGCACTGCGATTTAGCGTAGCAGAAACAGACGTACATTCCCCCTGCCGTCTATACACCAGATTAATTTTAACAAGCCACGTCTGAGCGCTCAATAGCCGCAACAGAGGTTCTGGAAATGGAGAGAAAAAATGTGGAGAGGAGGGAGGAAATTGATTTGCAGTCAACTCTGTGTCAGTGTTCTTCTCTTTCCTTCCCTGTGATTTCATTCCCTAGGCCAGGTCCAGTTCTTGTCCCACCTCGTGTGTGCACCAGTAGGCTTGTTATAGTAGTTACATGAGTGCCTATAAGTAATGATTGGGCCCAAACCTGAGCAGAAAAACAACAATAAGTAAAGAAATACAAGTGAGGCATGGCCTGGTTTGTTTTACAACTTCTTGCAGTGTTGTAGCCTATCAGGAGCAAACGTCACATAGATCATTGTCATCTGCAGATAAAACCTAATTGTTTAAAAATAAATATTTGAGCCTAAGAAAGCTGTATTGGCAGAGAGCAGAGCCAACCACTCAGGTGTGGGAGGGGATTGCTCAAAACAACAGCCGTTTTGTAATGCTGGTTCATCACCCCACCAATGATTAAATATTGTAGTATTTATTTGCAGCCATATTTGTTTGCCACACTAAGACCATATTACATCTTAATTTGAGAGAATAAAGACCGTTTATGCCAACTAAATGACTCTTGACAAGCTACACACTGTACCAAACAATAACTGATTCAGTCAAATGAACATTGTTTGCATGGTACACATGTGTCAGTACATACATGCACTTACATAGAGCTGCTCTCCTTGTTTGCCCATTCACCAGCTGCGTTTGCTCTGGGTGTTGGTCTGGCCCAGTTCTCCTCCCAGGTTTACCAACAGACAGCGCTAACTGACTTACTGTAGCCACGCTACTTTACATGGCTGCCTGTAATTGCTAAGAGACCACCTGGGACTGCGCCCAGCCAATCACCTGCCAGCTTGTACGCTCCTGCTAAGAAAGGCAGCCATCAGGGTGAACCGTAGAGCAAAGACAAACAAAAGGGGGGTGGGGATAGAGCAAACCCATGGCGGCAGAAAGGTAGACTCCTGTTACCATGGCACCTGTGTACGGTTTAAAACCATGCAGCTCAGAGCTATCTTTCCTCCCACTACAATCCCCCCACCCCCCTCCCCCAAACCCCAAGAACACCTTTTCATGGCCCCGAGGTGCGATGGCGGAGAGCGTCCCGGAGAGTGCATCTCCAGGTGGATGCTGGGATACACGGGAGAGGCTCTAAAATTAGCCCCAGCACACACACACACACACACACACACAGTGACAGTGTTGCAGAGAACCATGGCAAGAGATATGAGTGATGGCTGCTGGGAAGCCTCCCTGCACATGCACAAGGCCGTGCATGGCAAAGCGCATGAAGCGGCGCTTCATAAACATAAGGACAACACACGCGCGCCTCTACGCGCACAATTATGTGCGCTGATAACACCGCGCACGTTCGTTCACTCGCACATGCGCGCGCGCACTCACACTTACACTTGCGAACAGACACAGCACATCATCAAGTGATTTTCACATTGGGAGATCACTGGGCGGGCTCATGCTGGAGCTTAACTCCCTCCCCCCCCCACCTCCCCTTTCACACCCGCCCCGTGAATGGTCCAATGTCACCCGGCATCTGTGTCCCTGTGTCCCACTTAGTCTCATGCCGCGGAGCCCAACCTGCTCCCAGTATGAGTGCAGAGGGCAGATGGGCAGAGTCCAATTATAGAGTTGTCTGACCTCTCTCACAGGCAGCGCAGTGTGGCCTGTGCCCAGGGCCTGCACAGAAAGACTGTTTGTTGTTGGTATTAGGGGCTAAACGGCTTAACGGTTAGCAGACGTGCTTCTGGAGGGCTGAGCACACAGTTTTGACTCGCTGCCAGGGTGTGAGAGCCAAGGCGATTCAGGGGCCCTTCACCGGGGGGAACAGTGGGAGAAGGGATGGGGGAATGGGCTGCAACCTTAAAGAAGAAAAAAAGCACAGGTGTGGAGGAGTAGAAAGTCATGTTTCGGCATGAGAAAAGAGTGTTTGCTCTCTTCTTCAGCTGAATTCCTGCACCATTATGTTGGAGCATAAAAGGTCATTTATTTCACTTATGGACCTCATAAACCTTGTGTCTCCCAACCTCACCTGGACTGATGTCTGTTGGAGATGAAATAGTTGCTGATGTGGTCTGGCTATCTTACAGCCTCTTAAGTTCCAGCAGTGTCTAGTAAAGCAACACTTTTACCACCGACGGGGCAGCGCAGCGAGCGTAAACCTTCTAGAAGCATGGTCGTGAAGTTGTACATTCTGTGGCGCTGCTCAGTGACCACTTCCTGCAGGGACCAAACTGGTTAGCATGTTGCTTCAACATTCACTTCCCTTTGGGGTGCTCTCCACTTCCTGTGAAGGTTTGGCGACCCTCTGCGCCGCGAGTACGCGGCTAATCGGAGACCGCTGCTGGAGTTCAGTTCATTTAATGCTTCCTTGCCCTGTGTTTGCGTGTAGCTTAGTGTTTGTGAATGTGCTCAGATGGAAGTGTGTAATGCTTGTTCTCTGGAATAAGCTCGAAAGTAGATGAAAGCCATTTGTTATTTTTTACATTAACCTTAAGTCTGTGTACAAATCATTGCTTAGTTTAGTACACACACTAAAAATACTGAACTGAGATTAACTTATAACAGACTGTGTCAACTGTGAGTATAGCCCAGGATAGCTACAGTAATCCCCTCTACATTTCCCTAATCTTCTGCTTTTGTTGTTGCTGGATCCCAGAGGAGGGTGTGACAGGGTCAGGGGTGAAAGTTAAGAGCCTAGATGGATGGAGGAAAGGGGAGAGATGAGGTTTCACGCCCGGAGAGGGTTGTCTGCCTTTGGCTGAAACTTTCCGTCCCTTATCCCTTACGCCCGTCGGACTGCAGATAAGAGAGAGAGAGGAGGACGGCCTTGCTGGAAACACAAACAGGTTTCTGACTCACAGGGGTCAACGGGCAATGGGAGAACTTCCAGCGGTGAACACCTACAGTGTATCCCTCTTGTAGATCTCATCACATGCACGTACACGTCCTCTGAGAGGACCTTTGGCTTGTCACGCGTTTACCCGGGCTTCGTGTGACATGATCCCATTGAAATGGCAAAACGTTTCTTTTTGCAGAATATTCTTTGCTGGAAATGCAGGCTGTGTCTGCGTAGCACTGCTGCCCCGTAGAAAGAGTTTCTGAATGTAGTCCAACTGCTAACAACGAAACAATAAACGGATCTTAGACTCTCTCTCTCTCTCTCTCTCTCTCTCTCTCTCTCTACATACAACAGAGGTGAGAAGGCCCCTCCCTCCAGCCAAATACCTGTAGGATTATTTCAGCGCAGTCTTAAACATGCCCGGCCCAAACAGCTGCCACAAATCTGGGTAAAAACAACACCAGAGTCGGAGTGTTGGAGAAATCCCCTGCCTTTATGTGAGGGGGGACTGTACGAGATGAGGTTGCACTAGCATGTCTTCTCCTCCATGACCCCGCGAGGGGCATGGGGAAGGGGGAATGGGGTGAGAACAGTGGTTTGCATTGTTTGCCTATACCACTTCCCCCCCACCCACTCCCTTCACTCTTCGGCACAGCCTCCTGTGCCCCACCCAGCTGAAGATCGAGTTAACTCATTGCCTGCGGTCACTGCACCTCTGTGGAACCCGATACCTTGCCGCGTTTGTGTCTGTGCCATGCCGGCCTGGGAGAGGTTAAAGCGCCGCTCGTTTCTCATGTGATTTACTCCCAGCACAGCCTAGCTGCACAGAGCCCAGCACAAAACGTCCATGCACATGCTTACACTGTACCTATTATTCACGTGACAATATTCCCCAATGTGTCCACATTTGGAATATTCTGGTATTAGGGGATTTCTAGATATTTGGTATATTTCATATTTAGAATCTGAAGATATTCAAAGGAAAAAAGCATACAAACATATATAGCCTATTACTGTAATCAGCACATGCCGGTTTTATAATACTGTGACTCGCACTGTTGGAGCACTTGTCTTTATGTAACGCGTGAATCCATTTTCCATACATTGCTATCTGATGCGTCATAGCTATGGGTCTCAACATAAAGAACAGTTTGTGTGTGTGTCTGTGTGTGTGTCCTACAGTAGGTAGATTCTTTGTCTTGTTCTTGTGCTAAGGGGCAGAGCAAGGGGAGCAAGCCTCGGCCACAAACTCATAAATCACCGGAGAGGATAGAGAGCAACAGCTCAAATTAAGATAAACCCCCTTTAATTATCAGCTAAACAGCCCAGTGTCCCCCTCTCTCCCCAGGCTATCTGTCACCCAGCAAGCAGGCCTATGCACCAGGGGACAGACTTTACTGCTCCCCTGACGGAGAAGAGTCACACACACACACACGTATAAACATACATTTTATACTACACAGACACTGATTGATACACTAGCACACCAAAGCACACACCCAGCAATGACGAGTATGTATACACATACTTTAGACACACACCTATACACACACACACACACACGCACGTGCACGCACACACACACACACACACAATGCTTTTCTTTCATACTCATACGTGTATTTATATGAGAAAAGGTCTTGTATAAATACACACGTCAATGGGAACTGTGTAAAAAATGCTAAACTTGCAAAACGTCTCCAATGCATCTGGATTACCCTAGAAACACATGGCTGTCAATCACCTGGCCCCATAACGTGTCCCCTCCCCCCTTCACCTCCGCCCCACCCCCTTTTCTCCCATTGCTTATTCATCGTGCCAATTATCATTAGCCTAATGACATGTCAATGGCCCTCATGATGTGCCTCTTCAAAGGCTATCTCTGTAGCCCCTCCCCCTCTCTCTCCCCGTTGGTGTCCTAGTGAGACGCCCTGACATTCCAGTGTAGTGGCACACGCACACACACACACACACACACACAGAGGCTGTATGAAGTATAGATGGTTGGAGGCCTGGCTCTGCTCAGAGCTGGAGAGCACACTGAAAATGCTGTCTGTGTGTGTGTGTGTGTGTGTGTGTGTGTGTGTGTGTGTACAACTGCCTGTCTATGTGCATATGTGTGGGAATCAGCAGACAAAGGACACACACGTGCACGCACGCACACACACACACACACACACACACACACACACACACACAGAAATGGAGAGAGTAAAGAAGTCTATTTTGGCATTCACAGTGTTTGAACATTCTTTTTTCCACTAACTCTTCTTTTTCCCCCCAGTTCTCTTGGAAGTAGCATATTGATTTTATATTAGGCCTGAGCTGCCATCTGGCTGTATTTCATTCCTCTGTTTTTATAAAGCAAGTGGAAGATGGAGCGAGAAGGAACAGAGGCGGGGGGAAGAACAAAATTCATTATGCGTTAAATAAAGACTGAGAGAACGGGGAGGATAAAGAATAGTGTGCGTGTGTTTGTGTGTGCCTCAGTGTAAAGACCAAGGAGTGTGGGCAGACAGACAGGCAGACAGACAGACAGACTGCTGACCCTAAATAGTTATGGTCTCTAGTTGGTGATCCGCAACAAGCCCCCCAACCCCGCCACGGACGGCCTCATCCTTAAAAAACTATAAATACAGACAGTTTCCCAGCAGGAACGTATCAGCGCTTGTGGCTCTGAAAGCCCTGCTGCCTGCCTTCAATCCGTTCCTTCCTTCCTTCCTTCCTTCCTTCCTTCCTTCCTTTATCCTCTCCCCTATCCTGGAATAGCTAGGTAAACAAATCGATCCCTGCTACTATCATACATTGATTTGCCTCATCGACGTGCGATCGTCTGATGACAAATTGAACACCCTGCCTCTGTATTGACTCAATGATGACATGTGTCCTCAACAGCGAGGTTTATTTTATTTTGTTTTTTAATATGCATAAAACATGGTGCCAATTAGAACACTGGTTATGGCCCACAAAAAGAAACCCACAAAGTTATTTTTAAAACTTTAGCAATACTGTAACAAAAAACAAAAATGTGAACTGTTCCTTGCTAAATACATTCAAATAAAGATTACTTCTTGATGCGTACTGTATGTCCCAAGAGCTCTGGGGTCCAGAAAATGTTGGATTTGACATCATGTTAATTGATGAGCATTGTCTGTTGGATCTGGTCCATGAATACAAGTTCCAAACAAAGTGTGGTGCAGCACTTTAATCTTTGATGCGATACACAGCCTATGACTAGCATCCTTTAGCCTATGGCTAACCGGCCAAAGCCTGTGGCTTACAGCCTATAGCCTATGGCTACCAGCCTAGCGGTGTGAGATGATGGTGAGTTGCGGTGAGCGAGCGAGGAGGGATACAGGAATGGTGGGCCTGCTCTGTGATTAATGGTAGGGGACGTGCCCCACTAATTGTGGTCCCTGACACAGGCACACGTCCCCAGACAAAGCCGGACAGGCCTGGAGCACGGTGCCATGCTCAATCACCTTCCAGAAGAAAGCCTGTGTGGTCCGGAGGAAGGAGAGGTCACAGGACATCAGGAGATGACAGCAGAGGACTAACTGGCTAGCCCAGCTGAGCTGACGATATACAGTGTGTGTGTGTGTGTGTGTGTGTGTGTGTGTGTGTGTGTGTGTGTGTATATATAAGCATATATTCAGAGGCTGACTGGGGTGGAGACAGGTTTTTAGCACAGAGAGAGGACAAACACTCAAGGCAGACTGACCTGGGATGGAAAGGAACAGATTTACTGGGCCTACGCTGTCCTGAAGGGATTAGCCTGATTGGATTTGAATGTAAATCTAGTTGTTGTAATCACATGCACCTGTTGCAACATTGTTAACAGCAATTACAATTGATAATTAACATTTTTAATTATTTTCAACTGTGTTTAATTCACACCAATGCAAAGTAATACTTTAATATTAGTAGTAAATAATTATGATAGTATAGTAGTAATTAAAAGTATACTTTTGCATTTGAACTTTTATTCATTTAGCAAGACACTATTATCTAAAGCAACTTCAACAGAAAATTCTAATTTCTTATTCTTGCAAGCACAGCATTTATATTTTCCTTTCACATGCCACACAAACAGCCACCATGTCCTGGACAGCTCTCTCTAAAGGCAAAAAGAATTACCCCAAGACGCGGTTACTTTGTGTGGCTTTCCCACCTGCCGGCATCCTTTGTGGGCGACCACAGATGGAAGTCATGAGTGTACTGCAGACAGTCAGCTCTGTCATGAATACCCTTCTTTAACACAACCGGACCGCTCAAATCATCTCTATCTGGAAGTGAGTTGCGTGATGGAAAATAGTCCCTCACAGTTACGAGCTGTCTGTGATGGGTCACCAGCTGGATGAGGCAAAGGAATTCTGGATGATGATTATTGGAATATTGTGGTTTCACGCTGTATTATACAGTTCCTCACTTGGCTCAGTTCAGCTGCACTTTCGTTTACCAGTACTCTGATTCTCTTATCTGCGGTCAGTATTTACAGCGCTCAGCTTTTAAAGGCTGTTCTCTTAATTCAAATATTTGCACTTAGGGCGTGCAGTGTAAATATGTGTATGCATGTGGGCTATATGAAGATTCCTCCAAATGACCTTGGTCCCTAACGTCCCTTCATCCTGGGTCAGTCATTCAAGCAGAGCCCCCTCCGTCTCTCCATGGTCCCCTCAGGCCTCTGTGAGTCTCCCACAAAAAGTCCACAATGCTGCTCAAACAATAGGCCAAGGACAAAGAGCACATATACACAAGTGGAGCTTTCTTTGAAAGCAAAAAGGCACCGTTTGGAAGTCTTCCAACCCTCAGTACACCCCCCACCCCGCCCCCGCCACCCCCCCCCACACACACCCCCCCCCCCCATAAAAAAAAAAAAAAAAAACAGAGCTCCCCTCCTAAACCCCCCTTCTCTCAATTTGCCTGGAAAAAAAAGAAACGTAGTGTGCCATTCCAATGATGGAGACGTGGGATCCAAATGTACAACGGCAAGCCTGATCCCACCCCCTGAATCCACAAGCACCCCCAATTTGGCCAAAACCCCTCTTTTCAGGACAAAAGGCCTTTACAGGCTGAGTGGATGTGAGGCTCTGGTGGATGCCATAGTGGCTTAAAGACTGTGGACGCCTCCGAGAGACACTTCTTTTACTGCCTTTATTCCTCCTTAAGACCCCATGCATGCCCCCCCCTCTCTCTCTCTCTCTCTCTCTCTCTCTTTCTCCCTCTCTCTGACACTATAGAGCTTGAGCAGGCAATGAAAAGTTCAGCAAGGAGAGAGAGAGAGAGAGAGAGAAGGGGTGGGGGGACAAGGAAAGGGGAGGAGTGAGAGAGGGTGAGTGAGAGGGGGAGGGGGACAGAGGGACAGAGGGGACAGTAAGGCGGGGGTGGGGTAGGGGGCAGTGCAGGGGTTGCTCTTGTGTCAACAACACTGTGGTATTTTCCCAAAGATGCATAAGGCCTCTATACAAATAGGAGCAGTATTTATAGGAGCACAGAGAGTTGCATGCGAGGGGAGTGCTTGTCTGCTCTGTGGCAGACAAGCACTCCCCTCGCAAGGCAGACCCACGGCCTCACGGCCCCGCGGACCCACGGCCTCAAGGACGGTCTTCATGGCTAGTCAAATTGTTATTCTTCAGATGCGTGTTGGCTGGGAAACACGCAAGTTCTCAGGCGACCACGCAGTACATCCCCCTCCAAATATGGCGGCCGCGCAGAGTAGCCCATTGAAGCAAACAGGCCAAGCCCATACATATTTTACCAGAGCCAATATCCCCAGGTCTCTCTCTCTGTCACCGTGTCCCGCACGGCTGTGCTTAGGCGGCTGGAATATTCTGGGAAACATGGCAGCCCTCTCCTTCCCGTCCAACTAGCATAAACTACATGGCTAGATTAATCTGCTCGGTTGTTTATAACCTGAGCGTGGATATCAAACATTACTGCTGGCATTCCAATCCGTTACGGCACTACATTCTGTCTGCAAGGTTTAGAGTTTTAAATCGCATGACCTTTACTTTAATCCAACAAAGCTGAACTAGTCATAACTGCTTTTTCTATACAGTTCTATACAGTCCTCTGTAGTCTCTGTAGTCTCTGTGACTACCTGAAATCTGTGACTACCTGAAATCTGTACAATGCAAAGAATATCAAACATAACAATTAGTGGATATAGTTACACTCTTGAAAAACAACTGCGAGAAACGTTTTAAATGTATTGTGTTCCATAACGTTTCTTGAACCATGCAGTAACCTGCTCTGCCTTATTTCAAATTCTGGTCAAAAAACTTGATTAAATAACTATATAACATGTAGATTTGCAGTGTGAGTGCAGTATAGTCCTGCGCTCTGAAAGAGGTGAGCCAAACCAGACAGACAGGTAGTGTGTCACAGGAAAAGTTTGACAGTTGAAGAACATTTGGCACCTTGGCATGAGCAAACACAAAGAACAAAGACCATCTTATGGCTTAGTCAACAATACAGAGGCACTTGAACTCTGCTTGATCTGCAAGCAGTCACACGACCTGGTCTTAAGAAAAGAACTACCCTTTGATCTTTTAAATGAAGGCTACCAACAGGCAAGTGTGGACAACATTTTCAAATGCTAGTCAAAGCTATGCCACTTTACAACACTGTCTCCAGAGTAACACACACACACACACGCACACGCATACCCAAAACTGCCCTTCCTAAACGGATGAAACCATGAACCATGAACACAAAAGCCTTGACAAACTATTTATATCTAGAAAGCATTTCCACCCCTAGTCTAACAGTAAGCCATTGTGATTCCTCTCCCTGGCTTCTGCTATTTAGCTCACTAAACAGGCCCTCCCAGGTGACACGCCAGCCTCTCACATAGCCTGCCTCTGCTGTTAGCTAGTGCTAACAGCTCTCTATGTGTTGCGCTCACGCCAGGACCAGCAGCAAGCACAAACACGCTCAACACAGACTGGTTCCTGTGGGGAGCTCCGGTGCGTGCGTGCGTGCGTGCGTGCGTGCGTGCGTGCGTGCGTGCGTGTGTGTATTCGCGTGTCCTATGATGGTCCTAGCCCTGTTAGGCAGCTTTGCCATCGCCACCTCAGCATTGGCACACTAGGGACATATTGATTAGCATTAAGCAGCCATGCAGATGGCCAGCATAGAGGTGAGTGGCAGAGGGCCTGTTAGCTACAACATAAGACTAGACCAGCAATATAAGGAGCTAGACCAAGACAGCTGTTAAATAAAATAGCACGCTGAGAGATTGAATGGTATGATAGTAGTACAGTAAATGGTAAGAATAGTGGACATTATGGGTATTGTGCAACACAGTGGCCCAGTGGATAGCACTGTGGCCTCACAGCAAGAAGGTCCAGGGTTCAAACCCCAGTCAACCTGTCCTTTCTGTGTGGAGTTTGCATGTTCTCCCTGTGTCCCTGCGTGGGTTTCCTCTGGGTGCTCCAGTTTCCCCCACTATCAAAAACATGTCAGGTTCACCCTCCAGTCAGTGCTGTTGACCAGACACTGACATCAATCTGGAGTTGGTCCCTGGGTGCCCACTGCTCCCTTCAGGGATGGGTTAAATGCAGAGAATGAGTTTCTCCTAAGGGGGATTAATAAAGTATGATTTCTATTCTGTACCTTTTGTTACTTTGGATAATATGTGAGCTACCAGAATACATTTAAGATGTTTATTTTGTGTGTCATTTCTTCTTTGTTAGACGGTCGGCAGCGCAGGGTGTCAGATATGATGAGGGGGATGAGATGTAACAGAGGTGGCGAGCAGGATTCAAACACGCCACTACATGAATCGCCTAAGTCTCCGTTTCTGGTTATCCTGAGGCTTTTGCATGCCTGTCAGGTAGCACGCGTCAGTACTGCACGTCCCTGTCACACATGTCACTTGGAATGTTCTGGAGATGCTTGTGTAATTCATTGATCATGCTGTGGATTCACACACACACACACACTGAGCAGTCTGAATACTGAATGTTCTGAGTATGCGCTGAATAACAATATCCAATAGGCATATAATAATCTGTATTCATGCTACAATATATAACCTTTATTACATATTCCTATATGTTTCTGCTGTTGTGTTTATTAGTAGCTCTGATGAATAAAATCCATTGCAATGATCTCTCAGAAGGAACAAACGATGCCACCTTTAACGTCATATTTATTGTTATTTAGTTACTCAATAAAACATATACAGATATATACAATATGCAGGAAAACAGACGACTGCACTTTACATATTATTAAAAAAAGGAAAACAAAGAACAAAATTCGGTTCGTAAATTGCCGCCAGTCCTCCACCTATTGTTTCAGAAATTCAAATTCAACAGAAGCTTTATTTAAAGATTACAAGATTGCCTAACACACAGCAAATGTTCTCTTATTTTACATGTGCAATACCAATAGTCGCTTTTTCAAATTCCCTTTTACCTCCATTTCAGTTCCCATTGGCTGGATTGTATACAAGTGGATGAGCATCGAGGTGAGGAGGGTATGGAAAAAAGAAAAGGGCCCGAAAAGAAGAACAAAGGAGTTTGTAATCCATGTAAGGAAACGAAATATCTATACTACAGAGGCAGAGCAATAGAAACTAATTCCCAAAACAAAAAACAGCAGCAATAGAGACCGTTTTAAATTTACTTCAACAAGCAGAAATATGTTGTTGTTCAGTTACATTCATGCGTATTCAGCCCTCTCTCTTCAGTGCTGCTTCTCTGGGCACGGAGCTTCATAAAATAAGGCCAGGAATTAGCATATTTATGTATATTTGGTGACTTTTAAAGGGGAGCACGGGCGGTGTCCACATGCTAAAGGCATACACTTTCACATCAACAGACTCAATACTGGTATACCATCACAGCCAATGACAAATGAGTATTTCTGTGTCTTCTGGTTTTGTTTTCTCCTCACTTGACATTTCTAGATTTTTCTTCAAAAAAAACAAAACAAAACATAACATAACAAAAAAACAAACAAACAAGAGATTGACTTGAGGTTTTTCAGATGCGGGCGTCGTTTGGTAAAGCCCGAGCTGTATAGTCCAGCAGTGTGTGTGTGTGCACGCTTGTGTGTATCCTAAAATGCATGTAAGAGAAAGAATGTCGTATTTTCATGTGTGTGTCATATATGTATGCGCTTGTGAGTGTAAATGTGTCCTTCTCCCTGAACAGGCAAGAGCCACTTGCATGTTGCCTCGTCACCATTAGTCTTATCTTCTCCTTCTTCTCTCTCCCCAGCAGGCCTGCCATCTCTTCAAGTCAGCGCCGCTACGAACGTCCCAAAGCGGTTGATGTCGGAGTGGATGGAGCGCCAGGAGGACACGGGGCCCCCTCGGCCCTTACTGTCTCCCAGCTCGTCTGTGCAGTGGACAGACAGGCACTGCAGGTGGGTTCCTCCGGGCCCTCCTCCTGCCCCGGGGGCTCCGGCCTTGCTTTGGGAGAGCTCCGATTCTGCCCAGACACACACAGGGAGGAAAACGTCAGGCTCAGTTTGGAAAACCATTTGACCATTAGAACTGCATCCTATCGTCCTGTAAAACAGATTAATTAATCCGACGATCTCTAGTCGTTACTGAATGTTCTGCTTGTCGGCCTTTGTGCGTTCGTAGTACACACCCACACATGACCGTACCCATATTCATTGCCTCCGAATCGACCATACGACCCTCCCCCTCCAACACCCACCCCCTCTCCCATGCCCTGCATAACCTCTGGTCAAGGGGTCATAGGGCACGGAGAAAGGTGACCTTTAACCCTGCTTGACCCATTTTACTAGTATAACGACAGTGCTGCGGTATCGACCACGTGTTATCGAGGTGTCGGGGCCCACATTAAAAACGTTGCAACCAGGTTCGGAGAAACGCACACAGCGTATTTATAAATAAATAAATAAGTAAATAAATAAATAAATAAATAAATAAATATGTAAATAAATAAATATTTCAAGAAATAAGTAAGCAAGCCATGGCACACTACAAAGTGGATGATGTACAACTCATCCATTGAGAAAAATTACTTTGTGCCATGCAGGAAGAATATTACTGAGACAGGAGATTGACGAGGACACAAAGTGCTTGGCTAAACCATACGTAAAAGCACAGCGCCCCGCATCACCTGCTGACATATGATATAGACTGCAGCGTACGAGATGTAAATAAAATCACTGAAGACAGATAGGGTGAACAAATTAGACGAGAGCACGGAAATGAGAGAGAAAGTGGTTTGAAGCGGGTGTTGTGACACGTTATGACGCCCTTATTACATCGCACGATGCTGGCTTCACCTCTAAGGGCGCCCACGGCACTGTGTAGGAGAGTGTATGAAGATTTGTTCATTGGCAAAAAAAAGAAAAATAATATATATATATATATATATATATATATAACAAAAAAAGTGGCACAACATGCCTTTGTCTTGTTTCTCAGGTGCCTTGTTTGAGATAACCCCATGTAAAGGTATGCTGCCACTTTGTGTGCGGCTAGAAAACAGCTCTAACACGATGAGTAACGTATATCACAGCAGGAAGAGGCTTTTAACTCACACACACACACACAGTCATTGGCTGTGTAGTCAGACAAAAAGGAGACAAGGTGTCACTGTGTTTATGGGGTCTGTGACTCCCCTATTCTGTCTCTCAGGCATCACTAACTGCACAGCAGGAATGACCCTGTCGACAAAGCACAGCCAAGGGAGAGAGAGCCAAGCCAGGCCAAGCCAGGCCAGGCCAGGCCAAGCCAGGCCAAGCCAAACCAGGCCAGGCCAAGCCAAACCAGGCCAGGCCAAGCCAGGCCAAGCCAAACCAGGGCAGGCCAGGCCAAGCCAAGCCAACCAGGAGAGGGAGGCAATCGACACACCCTCCCCCCACAAGCCCGTCTGCGCTGCAACCAGTGGAATGGAAAAATGGAAGGGATTTGGCAAAAGGTCAGGCAGCCAATCTTTCTGTGATTCCCTGTGCACCACCCCCACCCCGACTCCCTGACTGTCTCTCAGCCTGGCTGTCTCTCAAGGGGTGGGAGGAAGTGTGTGTGTGTGGGGGAGAGTGGGGGAGGGTTGAGCTGAGATGCTGTTGACTAGTCTAGCATTCGCCAGAGGGTTTAGTCATACACCTCAGCATGGCACACCCCCAGCCATGTGCCCTGCAGCAGCAGCAGCCCCGGCAGCTCATGCTAGCTTGGCACAGCAGGGTCTGCAGCGGCCTGGATAGGCAGCCAAGCGTTCCCCTGGCTCTCTGCTGACACGCAGCAAACTGACAACGCACAGCGCCAACAATGCACGCCCAAACGCCAGCCACCTCCTCCGTGGCCGCAGCCACACCAGCCTTCAGCTGCTGCTCACGCACACACAATATCAACACAGCTAGACATAGCCCCCAGCCTCATAAATGCAAGGACAAATATGGAAACGCAGATATACACGTCTCAACTAGAACACACTCATATTCTCTCAACACACAGTCACGCACACACACACACACACACACATAAAATCTCTCAAAAGCCCTAGCAAGGCATGTCATTTACTGAAATGATCTCATGTGAAAATCACATTACTGGATAATACTATGAAAATAAATAAAATCATTGCAATTAAAGTAACCAATCACATAATATTTACCACATTATTTTACAGGCTTGTTAATTTGTGTTATATTACAGCTAATAGCATCTCTACGGAATCTACCCCCTTTGAAATAAACCAAACACTTGACCACCATTGCAATATTACAGGATTAGAATATCCATGGGTGTTATAAAATACCCAAAGGGGACTGGAGGAATGAGATTTCTATGGAAAATCAGGGTGCTACACTTAAATGTTAAGCATTATCCATGGCAGCATATTCGTTCAAAAGTGGAAGCGGCAGTGTGAAATTCTACATCGCACAAGCCTGAATCCCAAATCACCATGACATTTTACAAGCAGCAATTTTTTTATTTCAATAAGATCTATCTTGTTAAGGTTGTTCAATGACTCGCTTTATGTTGCCAGCGCACAATTCATATCGACTGTAATATCTCTCTGATAGCCTATTCATCTGAGAGCAATGAGCATTTAACACCAACAAACGGGGAAATACCTAATATAAAAAGGGAACAATAATAGCACAAGCAGCCTGGCTAAGCCGCAAATATCCCTAAATATGCTAAACCACATTGCAGTCAGAAGAGATTACCTCTCCGACGTGTTAAGCAAATACTGAATTTAATGTGATCCACTTAAATCACTGAAATCGCTCTCCCCTGGTGCAATATATGTTATTTAGTGCTGGGTGACGCGCACAGACTAGTCCAGTGGGCTTGTGGCATCATCTCGCAGACACAGCGAGAAACTATTTACATAGATGTGCGGCGTAAAAGGCTGAGAGCGCACCGCATTGCTCCAGTTGTCTGGATGACACCAATGTGTCTACGAGCTGACAGCCTGACACCGGTTTATATGTCACACCATGCACACTCACAACATTGTCTGTAAACACTAGTGCCTGAACAAAAACAATAGCTTCTTGGGACGAGTATAGCTTAATGATAATTTCAATAGTTAGGATTTTTTTTTAAATAACCAAACTAGCACATACTAATTCAATTTGTGAAATAAACAGATGTGGCTGATTTATATTGTATATGCTGTAAGAATAAAATAAAGTGCATAAAAGTGTTTGATCCTATAAAGAGCTTTTTGAAGTAACTTTCACAGAGCTGTCACATTGATTTTCCAGCCTTCAGGACCCCATTGCGGTAGGCCTCTGCCCTTTCTATCCCAAGCTCTACATCCATGACGCCACTTCACCTTTGACCTCGGGCTCCCTGGGGCTCGACCCCAGCATCACTGAACACAAACCGGCCCAATCAGAAGGCTGACAAAAACACCCAGACGGCCCTGCTCCTATGACAGTGTGTGACTTCAGGTCAGATTCTTTTAGCATAACAACTACCACCGAAGCCTTATGGGAAGATTCAGTCTTTGTCAGCATAATGCATTCATCACAACCTGCAATACAGATAAAAACTATTTCAAAACAAAACCAAATTAAGGTTAGTAACATTAGTTCAGTTCACAGATTTAACTTACAGGAATCAAGGCGTTCTGATTAAATCTAACCATGCATTGTAATAAAAGTGCATCCCTATAGGTGTGCAAGGATTGTTGGGGGATGGGGTGCTGTATCGGGACTGAATAGAGCTTTAGACCCAGGTACTGCCCTGCCCTGGGGTGGTTGGTAGCGGGGTAGCAATAGGACAGGCATGCGGGGCCCTCCACGACATCCCCCCACCCAAGTGCCTCTACGTGACCTTTCCCTCAGAGCAAGGAGGATGTCTGCATGGAGAGGGAGGACATTTCTCAGGTGAGGGCGCAGGGGTATTTTGGCTTGAATTCCCCCTCTGTTCTCTGGTCTGCAACAAAAAGAAAAAGAAAGCAAAACTTGTCCGGGCAGGCTTCGCCCCCACCACCACTGCTCGTCTCTGCTCGCGGGCTGCACCACTCCCCGCCCATTCCTCCCCCCGCCCACCCTTCCTCCACACACTCTCTCTAGCACACTTCCCCCGCGGGGTGGGAGACGCGCTTAGGAAACCAGACACAAATCGGAACACGGGAAGTGATTTAGTGCCTCCTGCATGAATCAAAACCATGTCCAGAACCTGTCCGCCATGCCATCCAGGAGGTGACATATTGATCTATATCCCATCCTCTTGTTTGCTTTCAGCGTGTTGCTACACACGCCCGTTTTGTATACGCTCGTGTCTGTTTGGTGACGTTGTCGCCAACGATGGGAATTATTGGATTAGCAGCATCTGCAGGGATGGAGATGGAGGGTTTTGATTCTAGAACGCGCACACACACACACACACACACACACACACGCACGCACGCACGCACATGCACACACACACACACACACACCCACACCCACACACGCTTGCCTTGCTCAAATTCATTTGGTGGTCGTCATGCACAGAAATAACAAAAAAACTATATAAATATTGGTATTGATCATTCATCTATTTAATTCTAAAAGTATATTAATTTACAAATGCATTTAAGCATTGATATAAATTTAAAGTTTGATTTATATTTTTTCCAATGAAATGGGTTGTCATTTGACAGTTTTATTTTTATGTGTCCATAGAAACATGAATACACACGTACAAATGTAAATGTAAACAAATGTATAGGCCTGTATGAACAATTGGAATCTGACTACTGGAATGGAACTGAGGGAATAATAAAAAAACATTCTCTCACATTGATGCAAATGTGAGCTATTACCAATCCACTCGCCTTAACAGTGATACCTCAGATGAAAAAAAGAAAAATAAGCTTGCGCTCTCTCTTCTCTTTTTCTTTTCTCTCTCCATCTCTATATCACTCCAACAGTCAGTACTTCTCTCTCCCAGGAGAAACAGATCCGGTGTCATAACTCATTTGTCAATTCTTCAATACAAATTAAAGGCGCCTGACGACTACCTGGATGGCAAGAAACATTACTGCTGCTGGCAGCATGACAGCATCTACACATCTAACACACACACACACACGCACGTACACACGCACACACACAGTGTGTGCCCATTGACACTTAAAAGCAGTTTTGGTGTACAGTGCAAAAAGCACAAATGTGAGACTCCACTCAGAATATAGCCTAACAAAATAACAGCAGTAAATCAAGTTTATAAATAAAACCAAACTGTATTTTTCACCATATTTTGCAGGAGCATGGACATTGTGTGGAGCGCGTCATGTTTGCAGGAAACCTCCTGCTTTGCATTCTGTGCATCTCCCACTTAAACTCATCTCAACTGAATATTTGCCTGCTGAGACAAGTTTCATTTTATTTCTGCTCTCTTCCCCGGGGAAAACAAAACACCGGATGCTCTGGTACTCAGAAGAGTTAGAAATGCAGCAAGCAGGCAAGGGGTCTCACACCTTTGTTCATACTTCTCTCACAAACACACTTCTTTCACAAACATGTTTCCTCTGACTGTCACTAGTGCTCAATGGCTTGAAAAAAGATCACATAGGCTACAAACACACCTAAACACACACACACACTTTGACTAAAGTCCAAACGCATTCCAAATAATTGTCTTTTTGTTCTGCAGTATTTACACGTCGAGTAAATACTCGACTTAAATATTTTCAACACGTTATAATTAAGTGAGCATGTTCTACCAAGTGAGAAATCTGAGATGAGGTATGACTGTGAGTCTTCCCGCATCCATAAATCAAACATTATGTCTACAGCTGACAAATACACACTATCACGTTGCAATGTCTACATATCTACCCTATACAGACACACACACTTAGCCACAAATATTTGTATAATTTAAACTTTTATAATAAATAATATATTTTCTGAATAAAATATATTTTAAACATTTAGAAAACACTGAACATTAACTTTAGTATAACTCTAGTATAAAATGTTCTAGTAAAAAAAAAAAGTTTTAAATAGTCTAGGCTATATCAATTTAGTAACTAGGCTCTTTCTTGTCTCCTGTCAATAAATCTGTCAATAATCATTATCTTTTGTCTCATCAACTGCCACTTTTGTAAATACAATTACCAGAGCTAATTGCCTATGATTATGAAAATGATTATTATACTGCTGCACAGGAAAATAAGCTTCTTTGGATGTGTGTTCATAAAAAAGTCAATACAAAACACCTTGTAATGACAGGTAGGGAACATGGACTGCCCCAAGCTGGGATCTCTTTTTTTTCTCTCCATATGAACAGATGTCAATCTTTTTTTTCCTTCCAGAAAAGGAAATAGAAATGATCACCATGATTTGATAGGCTGTAGTCGTACTGGAATGTTGTACTGAAATGTCAATACTGTAAGTGTCATTTTAGCAGATCAATAGGGATAAGAAAAACAGGTCTCATAGGATTGCTGTGAAGGTGAAATATCAATATGCCTGTTTCAGCAGATTAAACTGCTTTCTAATAAGTGCAGTGCCAAGTTCTTTCTTTGTAAACCTATCTATCAAAATAAGATCTACAAACACAGCTAAACCATTACGACAATGAAGTGTAGAGTGATTATTAAGAGCATAGAAAAACAGAGTTCCACAACATTAACTGTCACGTATGCTAACGACAGTAACAAAAAAATCATACATGTATAAATACACTCAAATGCAGCAAAACAATGTCTAAATAATAAAAAAAATTATATAAAAACACCACTAGACATGAATAAAAGTGACTGAATCACTTCCTACGCCTGCTGGTTGCCAGTTATCAAGTGAACGCACTCCTTGGCTTTGGCTTAGATAGATAGACAGTAGAGGGAAGGAGGAGGAGACAAATTATTAAAAAAGGAGAAACAGTATTAACTGACAGAGGTCAGTGTATACCACCATGCCTTCTCCTAACTACTGCAGAGACAGACAGGCTTTACAACAGCATGTATGCGACAAAGTTTAGCAACATGCAATCACAGACAGACCAGGGTGAGCAGAGGTCTGTAGGGGGCCATTACAGCAGCACACATCACTCTAAACAGGCACGCTGGGACCACTGACAGGGTGAGCAGGAATTAACACAGCTATTTAACAAATACGCACAGCCGAGCTGCTCTTTGCTGCACTGTAGCCTACACAAGCCTGCACGTTCACACAATGGGTATACCTAGAGAATGATATTGGATTTCTATAGTGTCCTTTTCACATTGACAGACACGTAGCTCATTAGACGCTAGATGTTGCCTGTAGCACCGACCGGCTCCATTACCAACACACCTGACAACAAAATGGCCCTTGAATCCCACTGAAACCGCTGAAACGTTTTCTACATCTGAAGGTTGTGTAAAAAATAAATAAAGCGTGGGCCCTGCTGAGCGTAGACGAAAATGGTAACCTGCACCTCACCTCTATGACCTTTCCTTTCCACCCCTCTAACTTGAACTGCCACAACCTCATAATCACGCCAAGACCATGGCCAAAATGTCACTGTCTCATGTGGACCGGTCAAGTAAACTTCACATAAAACATAAGATGGTAGTCTATAAAACAATCCGCTAGCACGATCATGCAGGACATTCACCAACGAAACTGTCCACATGAGTCCACCAGTAACCCTGACGTGACTAATTCTACTTCAGGAATCTATATAATTTTAATTGAGCAATAATTGCCACAGCACCAAACGCAGCCTATTTAACATGATAAAATAAACAGGAAAGTTATAAATATTTACTAGTATGGTATACTTTAAATACATGTAGCAGAAAACATAATTCATTATTTGTTCATATTTTGTTTTTGTAGAAATTGATATAATGCTATGAACAAAAGAACGTATCATATAGCCTAATGATTGCAGCAAATATGTATTAACCCACTAATGTAAACTAATAGAACTACTGTGGCTCTATGTGTGAGGAAGAGTTAGGCCTAATTGTGTGGGTTGTATTTTTTTTTAATGACAGGCTAAATTCAAGCATAGCCAAAAAATGTAAATGCTATATGCATGCATACTGTACATTGGCTGCACCATTCGACCTGTGGGGTGCATGCTCTTAAATCACTACACAATTACTTATCTGAAATGATCATGTTATTTTGCAGGCTTTATGTAGCCCAAGCATCGGATTGAATCTAAAAATCCCCCAAATACACCTCCACCCTTTTTCATCTTTCCTGTCTGAAGCACTCAAATGAGAAACTGTCAAGTGCGGTGATTTGTGCTAACTAGCTATCGATCGCCAAAGCTGCATGCGTCGTGCTCGGTCAGGGCGGGGGAGTGGAGAAGCGCACTGAAGAAAATGTGACAAAATAGGCAGTCGGGCTTTAAAGTCGAGGGCATCGAGCAAATGTCTGGTTAGAGGGTTTTTCTCAAATATGGGCAGTGCTTTTTTGTTATCAGCCCTGGAGAAATTAAATCAGCGAGAGACCGTGTCTGAGACTGACTCGATCTTAAACAATGCGTCTTGACTCCAGATCCTTCGCCCTGGCTGCCCCCTCCCCTCCCCGCTCACACAGTTAGCCAGAACAAAGAGACGCTGGAAACGCGCTGGGGGCCACCTATTCACGTCCCCTGCCTGGCGATTGAATTATGGCTCACACAGGCACCGCCAGTTAACCACCTCTTTATGAACCATAGCTGTTTGGCTTTAGAATGTCCATTTTCTTAAGAGATAGTCTTCATTTAAAAATAAAATTGATATGAATTCAAATATAATTATCACATTATTATAATCAGTATTTATAAATTGTAGAGCAGTTATTATTATTAACATTATTATATTCAAATAGCAGGCCTATTCAGGTTTGCATAGGCTACGTGAACATTATAAATGGTGAAGTTATGTTGCCTGCAAATATCAAACCATCAATGAAACTACGTGCAATCAAAGTCAGTTTAGCCTGTACAGTGTAATAATACATAAATAATACATTTTTTCCAGCGTTTCTATTTTTTAAGATTTTCTTTATTATTATTATTATTATTATTATAATAACAATAATAATAATAATAATAATAATTATTATTATTATTTTTATCATCTTTAATATTATTTTTATTACTGCTACTATAATAATGTTTTGTTTTTTTACATTCTAGACGTTGGCGAATTTTGGATGGTAAATCATACTGTATACTGTGACTACTACTGTATTGTTATTATGGTGTTATGATGATTATTATAAAATCCTATTATTATTATCGTGGGCATATATTAAATTACAAAAACACATTTCAATAGATGATTTGGCCTAATGACTGAAAAGTGTAATACTCGCGAAAAAAAGGTAAACCTGGTTAACCATTAGCGCATAAATCACTAATCTAAAAAAATCAATCCACTTTCCCCGTCCTTGCATATATTGTAATAACAAAAACAAACACGTAACAAGGCAAGGGAACCCCCGCAGCGAAAACGCATATCCTCAAACAGCTATTAATCTCCTCAATGCCGTTGTTCACCCTGAAAACCGAGATAAATAACCACAGGAAATGTTTACTTTTCTCGTGCTGTTCTTTTGAAGTAACTCCACAATGAAGCAACTTCTGAAAAAAACACACCATAGAAAATGTACTTTGTTTAGCAATAGCCTATACTTAATTATAGGCTATATGGGTATCTACAATATATTCGTTGCAATTATCCAATAGCCTACGGCCGAAGAAGGCCTTAACATCGTTGTCCCTAATATCTCAGACATAAAGCTTAAATGTATTTACCATTAGCTACACCAAACCTGAATGATAAAAAAAAAATCGAACTATTAAGCGGTAACAAGCCATTAATAAAATAATTACACTCGGCTAAATGGTACTGCTTACAGATTCATTTTCTCCTCTCAAACCTGGGACAAAAGCATTTAGATCTTAACAGGTGAACGAAGCAAAGCTCCTGTAAATCTTTTGAGCATCTATATTTGCAAATTAAACCGTAAATATCATTTTTATCTAGCCTAGAATTCAGCCGACTAATTACTTATAACACCAGGATTAATGCGCGTTCACAGTATAGTGTGAGAGGAAGGGAAAAAGCAGCAGAGCAATAAGGAAAGACAGACGTTGATGAAGAAAGTGTGTATACAGTATATGAAATAATTACATATTTTTGTTATATTTGTATGTAAAATAAATGTGTTTACCTTCTTTGCTGTTGTTTTGGCTCTTATTATTTTTTTCCCAGGGCGCCATGGCCTTGTCTTCTTCTGCCCCATCCATCATGGCCTTGTCGCTGGGCACGTACCAGGTGGCATGCTGCTCTGCCATGAGGGTGTCAAGGTCAATAGTGCCCATTGAGCCCTTCCCAGCATCCGGGCTGCAGCTCGCCAGCTCATTGTCTCCGTTCTGAGAGGGACAGTCACCGTTCTTTTTGCCATTCTTCATGGCCAGCGGCTGGTCCTCGGAGATACTGAACTGCTGCCGCTGTAGCTGGATCTGAGCCTGCAGAATCTCCAGAGGATGGATGTCATCCTGGCCAGAGGTGGAGGAGGGAGTGCGTACCTGCTCCATGCCAGGCGTACCTGGGTGACTAAGCCCACCGCCCCCTGCACCCCCACCACCGGTCAGTCCGTAGCTGTCGGGTGTCGAGGTAGTGTGATTGTTAATGCCCATGCCCAGGGGCTTCTGTCCGTTTATCAACCCATGCTCCCCCCTCTGCAGCTTGGGTGATCCGGTAATCATGGGGCTGCGGTTGGGCTTGTTGGCCGAGGCCCCTCCTGCATCTGAACTGGAGGACACCTCGTCCTCGTTGCCATAGTGGGTGCTGACGTCGTCAGGGAAGTCCACGCGCGGTGAGCTACCGTCAGACTTGGTGACACTCTGAATGCCACTGTCCAGAGACGACATCAGGTCCGCCTGGTCCCCCAACATCAGGTCGCCTCCTTTTCCCCACGACGGGGACTGGAGTGGTTTCTCGTGGGGTGTCCCCCCACCCCTCTCCCCAACGCCAGCTGAGGGGGTCTGCTGGCCTGGACTTACAACAGGGTTACCATTGTCAGAGGAAAAAAAAATGCCAGGGCTCACGTGACCGCTGTCTCTTTTTCTCCTCCCTCTCCCTCTCCCGCTCCCTGTTGTTGCCTTCCCGTCACTGCACGGGGTAGCGTCCATGTTGTAGTTTGGGGAGAGGGCACTGGCTTCCCCCTGCACCGTCTGGTTTTGACTTGCAGGCTTAGCGTTGCTATTCCCAGTGACAGGCATCTGGCTGTTCTGGGAAGTGCCGCTCTGAAAATATTCAGGACCGGCAGCACTGCCAGTCCCGTTAGCTGTGCCGCTATTAATGTCCTGCTCCGTCTGACTCAGTTTTCGCTTGCCCTCGTTTTGGTTCTTCTTGTTGAACGTTACGTTAAGGTTGGGGGCCCCTAGGCTAGCGATCATGTTCTGGCAGGCTGTGGAAAGAGCCGCTAGGCAGCTCTGGCCGAAAACATTGTCTTTAGTGCTGGCTTTGTTGAAGTTCCCAAGGGAGAGAGCTCCAAGCTTACTAACAGACGACCGCTGGCCTGAGGGGAACTCAGATTGGGGAGGATAGCTCCCTGGTGAGGTGGTCACCCCCTGGGGAGCGCTATGGCCTGCCCCCTGCCGGTTAGCCCCTCCGTAAGGAAACGTCGGCTGCGCCCCCATAGGAGGCGCGGGGAAGTCAGCCGGTCTCCTCTCTGTCGGAGGGTTGGGATGGCCCACTCCGGCTCCCGGAGACTGCATCTGGGAGAGGTTGCCCATGTTGCCGGGGAACTGGGAATGCATGCCCGGGGAGTGGAGCGCCTGCACGTGGCTGTCTCCCGGCAACCGCATGGGCTCCTGCATGCCCATCCCGGACCTGAACATCATGCCAGGTCCGTTCTGGTGCAGGCCCATGTCGTGGCCCCCTGAATCATTGCCTGCCCCGGCCATACGCCGTGACATCATCTCCCCTGGAGGGTGTGGCCCAGGGAACCAGGGGCTCTCCTGAGTTACGTGGGGGTTCTGGCCGTCAAAGCTGGGCATCCTGCCGCCTGTCTCCCTGTCAAAGGTGGGCTGGGGCATGCCCCCCACCGGGCCGCCACCGTGAACCATGGGGCCGGGAGGTACGTCGCCGTGGTGACCCAGTTGCTGCAGACTGGGCTGCCTCATCCTCTGCTGCTGGTTGCGAGAGGCCATCTGCTTGATCATCATGGCGGCGTTCTGCCGCTGCTGCAGAGACTGTTGCTCGGGCACCGGGTGTTGCAGGGGCCCAGGGGGAAAGCCTTCACTCACGGGTGGGGTGAAGTCCCCGGGCAGGCCAGGGTAGGCCGTGGGGGAGAGGTGGTTCTCCATGCCTCCGCCCCAGCCCTCTCCACCATGTGCACCGGGGAAGTCAAAGCGAGGCCGTTTAGCCATGTTCATATAAGGAGAGTCAAAGTGTTGCAGCCTCTGGTTTGGGGGCTGTTGGGGGGGAGGAGGGGGCGCCTGCTGTTGCATATTAAACATGGGGTCCCCATAGGGGTGCAGGCCCCTATTTTCCAGTCTGTGAATGGGATATTCAAACTGGTTGTGTTGGCCTGGCATCATGACCCCGCCGTCCAGAATGTTGGGGTTGGAGGAGCCGGGCTCAGGCTGCGGGGGGCGGGAGTTCTGCCTGCCTATCAAAGCAGCCTGCTGCTGTTGCTGCTGCTGCTGCTGCATGAGCGGATGTCGAGCGTTCACCCCCGCCTCCATTCCCACTGGCACTTTCCGGCCGTTTCCGAAGCGCTCAAAGAAGACGCCGTGCTGTGGCGGGGGCTGAGGCTGCTGAGGCTGTTGAGGTGGGGGCTGGTGTCCTTTGGATATGCCCTGCATACCTGGGGTGCGCGGCATTCCAGGGTTCCCCGGGAAATTCCCACCGGCCACGGGCCGCCCAGGCCCGAAATGGGGTAACTGAGATTCGGATTCGGACGGAGAGAATACAGGCACGTCAAAGTGTCCAGATGGAGGCTCGTTAGGGAAATTATAGTCTAATGCTTCAACGGCTCCCTGGTTGGGCATCCGCCGAGGCTCCAAGCCGTGCGACTCAGACGACGAGGACGAGGAGGAGGGCAGGCCGTGGAAGGATGCGGCCCTGTTAGGTGACTGGTCCAAGGGAAGGCAGGGGGCAGGGACAGCATGGTTGCCACTGGGAGGGCCGTGGTGTTGGAAGTCAGGTATGTTACCAGACCTCTGCTGCTGCGGGGGGAAGCCTTCCCCTGCCTGGCCCTCAGCGAGGGGATCAAACCCCTCTGCAAAGCCCTGCTGTGGTCCCATGCTGTTGTTGTTGTAGCCCATTAGCCTGCCGCCATGCAGGCACGATGACCCTGACTCTGGGCCACCGAAATTACCACCGAAGTGAGGATGGTGTTGGTGGGGGTGTGACTGGTGGCCGTGGGGGTGTCCTTGATGAGGCTGGTTGTTAAAAAATCCATGCATGGGTCCTTGCTGCTGAAGTCCGCCACCTGCATGCATGTCCGAGTGGCCCCGTGCTTGAAAGCCTCCGTACTGCTCTCCGTTCATGTTCATGTTGAGCCCCAGCATTGGTGGGTCATTTAGAGGACCCATGCCAGGCTCAACAGCTCCAGGAGGGCCACCAGCGTGAAACCCAGGGCTTTTGTAATGGGAGCCCATGTTCAGTCTTGGTTGGTTTATGCTTCTCTCTGACTGGCCAGGGTTTCTGCTATTAATCTGAGAACCAAACTGCTCCAGCCCAAACATACTCCCTACTATCAATCCCACATGACAGCCAGTTTGCCAGGCAGCGGCGCACGGATTCTTCTGTCTGTTTTTCGGTCTGCCCAACAAAAGAAAAAGAGATCACAAAAAATGCACAAAAAAACTTGCAATTTAACCTGTGTATTAATTTTAAATAATGTCACTCACCAATATATTCTGATTGTTTTAGATTATCTGTTTTTCCAACTTGACACTGACAAAACAGAGAAGAGCCTGTATGTGTCCAAACGCGCGTAAATAAAAGGTATGCGATCCGGGTTTTTCTGTTCTTCTTAATCCGTTTGATTAGGCAATTTATAAAGCTAACTTACTTATTTGTCTTGCAGCTTTAGTGATTTAACGTATTCCAAAGTTTCCCGTGCGTAATTTATCTTAGCGAACATGACACAAAGCATATATAACTATAGCATACAGAGGGGGTTCACGGAGCTGAAGACGGAACAGGACAGCTTCTATCCTCGTATATATTATTCCAGTCCGATGTCAAATGTCCCAAGACGCCTGTTTGAAGAAAGGTCCCATACTGGAGACGACAAATGTCCACCTGGTACGTTATTATAAAATCGATCTTAAATGTCGTTTAAACGGTTATACAAAAGACAAATGTATTTTAAAATTACGACAATTTATGAAAAATCATTCAGTCGAATGTCCCGTGTGATAGAAAGTCCGAAAGATTTGCTATCCAAGCCGCGCACCGGAGACTTGGCGAGTCCGCTCTCCGTCCGGAGCAACGGGCGCGCTACCCGCACTCTGCCACCACAGAGCGGCTTGACAGCATCTCTCATTCGCTCCTAGTCAAGTGCAATGTAACGACGCAAAAAGCGCTCAACCGCCGTTCACACTTTGCTTCACCTTCTCCCTTTCTATTATGTGCGTCTCCAACTCCCTATAGCCTGTGTGGTCTAGTCCAGCTGGGAGTGATTCACAGATAGATCACACTCCGTTCTGGCGCTTGGTGCTGTGTGAGATCAACGCGTCCAGGGAGCCAGCAACAAGTTTTGCATTTCTGCAACCACTTCCATCCATGAAGTCTACGCCAATCAGAGAAGCCACAGAAAGGTTGAAGGCGGGACAATGATTTAAGGTAGTCCAAGGAGTCTGTGAGACTAAACCAATAATACACCGTATCTTTTAAAGTGGCTCGAATTTAGTTTACGGTTTTTATTGAGCATGCCAGAAGCTTGTCTTCAAATCAAGTAATCAATTGCCATCGATCACTATTTCTGTTCATAATAGACAGCGCAGATTCGCAACATAGCTGTGTAGGCTATATTTGACAAGCCATAGACTTATGCTTATGACATTCAGTAGCCTATAATAGGCAGCCGTAGCCTATAGTCTAGTCAGTTCACAATAGGCAATAATTGCTGGTTTTAAAAGAATGCAAGTATTAACTTATAGTACTTTATAGTACTAGTTACTTTTTTCCTGACTGATTTTAGTAGCGGAAACTATTGTTAAATAATAGCACTGTGTTTTTAGCATGGGCCTTTGAATCACTTTAAAGCAAACACGGTACTACTAGTCATAGGCTACTGCATGACAAGCTGGCCTAGTGGTTTACAGCAAATATGAGTAGTTTTTTTGACAGATAGATATGATGCCTATCAGATTTTATAAATATGCTACTAAAATAGTATTCAATAGACTATGCAAAGATATTTTGCTCAATCATAAATCAATGGTTTCGCACGGGAGTTTGTGTGCGCGCGTTTGAGTGCACGCGCGAATATGTGTGTGTGTGTGTGTGTGCGCGCGCAAGCACGCGCGTGTCTGTTTGCACTGCCTGCTTTTATAATATATTATAGGAATAGGAATCTATATTTTGCTGTTAAATTCCACTTTGGGAGACCTTTTACGATTTTACAAGGCTATACTATTGCTTGACCATTCTCTCAATTAAATTAAAATGCGCCAATATACAGTACAGTATATCTAACACAGTAAAACCATACGTAGCCTACTGGTAGCCTATTTATAAAAACGATTAAACTGCAACGACTCTGTGATTCTCCTAAGAAAATATTTTTGATAAGTATGAGAAAAAGGTAAAACGAAGAAAATGCAGGGTTACTTTTTTCAATTTTGTTAAGTCTCTGCAAGCACGTTAGGCCTAGTGATAAAGATACTTATATCAAAAAGACACAGTGCCACCTAGCGACTAGCAAGTGAGGGGACGTGAAACTCAGAAATATTTTTATAGACGTCCATTATAAATCAAGGTTGTATTCAATTTTGTACTATATAAAATTAGTAGGGCTATTTTTGTTTTATTGTTTGAAATTATAACGAGTCTTGACTTTCTTTTTCTCTTGGGCACACACACTCCCTGTGTTTTCAAATTGTCTTTATTCCATATAAAGGTTTTTGTTCTATTATTTTCTAATTAAATTAAGTCATTATCAAACAGTATTCTGTATTAAAGTTGGCTGCAAGAAAAAGCATGTGTAAGGTTTGCAAACATTTCTGTCAATTTGAAAACAATTATTTCAGAATATACAGTATATGGGCTATATATGTACACACACACACACACAATACATGCATGTATTGTTTATCATTTTTTAAATAGGCAGTGATGCATTTCCTGTGGACGTTGTGCAGTTTGAGGACATTGGTCAAGCTGCCCGGAAACAACACAAACTAAAAAAGTCAGACTATTTTCTGTCT
Organism: Amblyopsis rosae; assembly: GCA_025399935.1. Lineage (NCBI taxonomy): Eukaryota > Metazoa > Chordata > Actinopteri > Percopsiformes > Amblyopsidae > Amblyopsis > Amblyopsis rosae. Next base: position 3,299,682 of record JAODTR010000024.1, read on the forward strand.
TTCACCAATAAGAGACAGCACAGCTTCTGACAGGCTATGGCATAGCATTGATGATCCATTCTCTATAAAAACAAGTGTACATGGTTTTGCTAAGCTGAACCATTTAAAGGCATGTTGAAATAAATATAACCTCCAATTCTGCTTGTCTTAATTGGCCTGGGCCAAACAGTCTATGGCTGACATGCTTGTTTATGGTTATATAACATCTTTAACAGTCACAATATGGATTCCCTACAGTGTGTATCATTTTCCACCAGCATTGGTCTCCAGTGTCATCAAATTCCACTATCAATACCAGAAATAGCCTAACTGAGCAGCAGAAAAATAAATGTAGACATTTGCTACCCTTGTAATGTTTTGTTTGACTAATACCACTGAGATACATTTTCTTTCAACCTGTGTCTGTATTCGTTTCAAATAAAGACAGACGAGTTAAGTATGACAAACCGATGGTCCCCTAGAGTCTGCAGTGATGATGAATGTATGAATGTAGCTCAGAGCTGCTTCACAACAATGGGCAGTCTAGTAGTGGCTTTCCAGCACTGTCACAATACCACTCTGTTCTACCGTGATTTAGTAGTCAATTTGTCTCAATATGTTGCTCAACAGGACAAGATAGCAGAAGAGAGTCTTCCCTAATTCACGGTGTTAACAGAGCTTTTGCTCAGATAGACATATATTGCCACTGGGGGGGTTGCCCAAAGCGACATTGTCCTGTCCAGAGGGTGTGTGGACACAGCCTCTGTGTCTCCTCCACGGGCCTGTCACTCATCGGAGACATCCCAACTACCCGGGTCGGGGGGTTAAGCAGCATCTGTCATCCAGAGGAACGCTATTGTATTGAGGGTAGGGGTGTGATACAGAGCGCCTCCTCCACCCTCTCCACCGGTCAGTCGATTCCACACCTCTCCCAGCTATCCCAGAACAACAACAGGAAAGGACTCAAGAGATTCTGTGGGACTAGACTTGACCTGAACTGGGAAGATGAGGAAGCACTCTGACATCATTTAGCATTGCACGCAGGCCAAATATAACTAGATCTCGTGGTCACAGGGACAGTACAGGCGGGGCTTGAGTTGGTAAAGACTTTGTCACTTCCTTCAATAACAGGGACAATATCAGTCTTGCCTGGCTGGTTTACTCCATATAGCAGAGGATATAGCCTAGTATTGTTTTTGATTTGTTATTATATGGGAAAAACTGTGACTTACGTAAGGGTAAAGTAGACATGTTTTATTTTTGCGTTTATGAAAAACCAGAAGATACACATTTATTTTGTTCTTGTTTTCGATCAAATCAATAATAGTCTATACTTCCGTCTGTCGACATTGTTGGGTCTGCCTCCAGATACAAGGCGTGGGTGGGTGTGTGTGGCAAGGCATGAGTCATCACAATACATCTGTTGCCTTGTTCATTTCAACTACGGAGTCACTCATGACATGTCTCCGTCTTATCCGCAGTAGACACATGGATGGACACACGCCTGCTGTAGACTAGACTGCGAGCTGTCACTTAACAGGAGGTGTGTGGGCGAGTGCCCGTCTCCACTTTTAGAAACAGGATTATTTGGCTGTTTGGGGGCAGATATGACTTGTTTCCTTGCGACGGGCACGTTATCGGTCCCCACAAACAATAAAACAGTGGATATCTCAGTGAGCAGACTAGCTCCACTTCCTGCTCTTCAGCACCAATTCCGTTGTTATGTGACACTAGCGACCTACTAGGAGACAGATAGACTAAGACATGTACAAGTCACCAATAAGCTATGCTATAGAAACCTTACAGAATGTGAAAGGCAGTCAGTCTTATCTGATATGGACTTTTGTCATATCAGCAGCAAATATATTTCCAAATGATTTGTCAAGATGAAACCCATCTGACTCACATCTTTGTAGATAAAGGTATACATACACAATGGTTACTGTACAGCATGTCTGAAACAACTTTGCATTCAGGTGCTATAGGTGGAATCATGTGACCCTAGTGGCGCAGGGTGCGGAGTAGAGCTCCACTCAGCACATGGGTGGTTTTTTGCATGCACGGTTTAACAATTTCTCTCACAAGTTAATGACATGTATTTATCCATATGGGATACATATAAATGTAAATATACAAATATACCCCCCCCACCAAGTTAACATTTGAGAAAATCCACAATTCTGACCATATGTCAATATGCAACAATTAATTGAGCATTAGATTTTTCTTGCCTCCTAATCCATAAAAAAACAACATACAAACAGCTAAGTATGATACACACAAATATGGCAGAACGAGAAAAAGAGCTGAGGTGAAAATTTATTCAACATGTAGATACAATGCATACTTTATGGCACACAAATCTATAGAAAGAAAAGGCACACATCATACAATCACTACAAAGACCCCTGAATTTCAAAATCATGATCGGACACATTTAAAAGCAAGCTTTCAGAAAGTAAACAGGATTTTGAAAGAACAGCATTCATAAATGATCACTGGATTACAGTAATCTTCCCTGATCATTGTTTTGACAGATTGTAAAACAGTGATTTAGGGCTATATTATTTATTTTCAACAGACAGCAGGGGTCGTGAAAATTGACATGGTGACATTGTTCTTATTGAACACACACATCTCTTAGTAGAGGTACTCATGAAATATTAATACAATTACAAAGACCAACCATACTTACAATGTTATACACAACGTAACATTAGAGCCACAACCCTATTGCCATATTGCCCACAGAAAGCATGCAGTAGAGGCGTTGTCTTTTAGGTCAAGTGTCATAACACTGGTGTATCACAAATACAGGCACAATGTATATACAGAAAAAAAGATGTTTGCCTCTGATAATTGGAATGTTGCCTGCCCTGAAACACCTCTGAATATCAACTTTTGCTGAGGACGTGTAAATCACTCCTAAGAATCCATTCAGACTCTTCGTGTAAGCAATTGCCCCCACTATTGACATTTAGGTTAAAAAAAAACAAAAAAAATAAAAAAAAACATTAAAAACATGACAAACCAAAAATTATATTCATTACATGTGTGGTGTACAGGTCTTGGTGAAACACTGTTGTTGAACAGTGATCTAAAACCTATTTTGGTCACACACATTTAAACAAAACAAACAAAACACCTTGAAGCATAAAGGTTCATGAGGACATTGTGTACTGTGAAACAAAACAAAAAGAGATGAGGCATGCATCATTGGCTGAGGCAGAGGTGTGCATATACAGCTCTGTGCATTGGCTGCAATTCATTCTCATACAAACCTATACTCTCATAAAGAGCTTCTAGGCGGACACTCGTGTTTGAGCGGTATAACAGGAGGAGACACTCAACACAGAATTGAATAAACTGTATTCATACACCCACGTTTGCAATGGCTTTCTTATTAGACGACTTGGCTGCCTAAGCACTGAGACGAACATCTGGATGGGCTGCTAACCGGGGCGTAAAAGCTACATTGCTAGTGCTAACCGTCAAGACGGCAGGGATGACCCAGTCTGAGACAACGGAGGTAGAGCTAAAGCATTAGCTGGCTGGCTGCAGAGGTACACAGCGGTTTCTATAGCAAAACGGTTCCATTAAGGCAGGCGATTGTGATGCTGGTGTTGCCAACAGGTCTAGCATAGAGCGTACTCACGCACGAGAGGCCTTGAGAAGACAGTGGACCTGTGGTCCGTGCACGAGGCCTCACCAAGGTGCCTCAGAAGCCCGCTGGGCTAAAGCAAACCTCTGGGGTGGCAGTCGTTTGGCTTTGGCTTGTGTGGGTGTGTGTGTGTGTGTGTGTGTGTGTGTGTGTGGGTGGGGTGGGGGGGGGGGTGGGGGGGGGGGG
>JAODTR010000024.1:3304907-3318417 GCA_025399935.1 Amblyopsis rosae
TTATTTTAAAGCTACCCGGTTCTTGACATTTTGTTTTCGGTTCCAACTTGGAACCGAGTTTCGGTGCCCAACCCTAAAGGCAACCCTCTTTCAGGTAGGAGCACTGCACGTGCTCCTACCAAGGCACAGGCTTTTACAAACTCTACTGGTGGCTGAATCTGACAGCAGACCCCCTTAATGGGACAGTTCAATCTGTGGGCTTAAAACAGAAGAAAAGACAGACTGATAAAACGGCATGAGAATTCATGCTACCACCTCTCTACCCATCCTCCCCTCTTCTCTATCACAGCGCACAGCCCTTTTCAACTGCAGAATTCCATTTGTATGTTAATGCTGGAGCCATCTTGAAAGAAAGACCCCCGCCACAAGCAGCCCCCCACCAAATGACAGTATGCGCGTCGCCTCCACAATGTAGTCTTGATCCTGAGTGATGCTACCACCATGGAGACCTGGACACCAGTATGGATGGGAACTACCTGTTCAACAGGCTTGAGGAAGAGGTAATAGACGGGTTTAGTGTACGTCTACCTGGGGGCTCGCCTATATCTGCACCTCTACTTGCCCTTCAACACTTTCATGGCACCTGCCATTTTTGTTAGAAGAGTTAAATGGGAAACACATGTCCTATTCGGCAAGATGTGAAGGTTTGGGTTGGGGTGGGGGGCTTTATGTTGGGAGTACGCCAAGAATGCTTGAGACTGGCCCACTTTGGCCAGTACAGCCCAGATTCCTAAATTTTTCTCTCGCCTTGTACGGCAAAAGCTCTCAGGCTGATATTTACAGAGGAGCCAAGGGGAACCGATACCAAGGCCTTACAAAGAAACAAAAGGCTGCAAAGCCAAAGATGGCTGTTTTGCTTTTCTGCCTCACATTCTCCATGGCAATTCTTCAGATTGCAGGTATGAGGCTTGAAAATGCCTACTCCGTTTGCTTCTGACTGCCAACCAGCTAAGATAAGACCTTGTTCTGGCTCTGAGATCAATCTACAAGTACGCCTGAATGTTCAGAGGTTGAGAAGGCACTCAAATAATCCAAGATTCCTGTTCGACACTGTTGCAGAATTAACACAGAAGCGGTCGTTTCCTGATTTCCTTCACTCTCGTCTGGTACCGTCCCTATAGTTTTAAACAGCAGTGATTAAGCCCTTGCTTAAAAAAAACCTAGCCTTGGTCCTGAAATTGTTAAGAATTATTGGCCGGTCTCGAATCTCCATTTCAAATCTAAGATAGTAGAAAATAATTGTAGCTAAACAAATTGACCATATGACTATCAACAAATTATTTTAATTATTCCAATCAGGATTTAGAGCACCACTCTATTGAAGCTGCTCTTATAAAAGTTGTTAATGACTTATTGCTTACTATAGACGCACATACTTATTACTATTGGACTTAAGTGCAGCTTTTGATAAAGCGGACCATAACCTGCTCCTTAAGCGATAAAAACATATCTTGGTGCGAGTGGTGTGGCAATTTCACGGTTTAGTTCTTATTTAAACCGAAAGGACACACTGTGTAGCTCATGGTAATGTGACCTCTAAGGTTACCTGTGCGGTCCCACACGGTCTGTGCTGGGCCCTTTGTTATTTTGTATTTATATGCTACCACTGGGTGATATTATACATAAATATGGTATTAGTTTTCATTGTTATGCTGATGATACCCAACTTTATATGTCCCTGAAACTCAAAAACCAGTCTAACCTCAGAAAATTTGAGTCATGCCTTTTGGAAATAAAACAATGGATGTCTTTACATTTTTTGGCTCCTAAACCCAGATAAGACTGAAATGTTAGTTATTGGACCAGCCAGGCACAGACACCTGTTCAAGGATGCCACACTTAACTTTGACAATTGTAATATTATTCAGAGTAACTCAGCATAACATTTATGGGTGATATTTGACTGCGCTTTTTGATTTGCACATTAAAGAGGTTACTAAAATTGCATTTATCCCCATCTTCGCAACATTACAAAGATTCGTCCGATTTTATCTTTGATAGATGCAGAGACCAATTCATGCGTTTCTATCTTCACATTTGGATTACTGCAATGGCTTACTCTGGCCTTCGGAAAAAAGAGTATTAAAAGTCTTCAGATGGTACAGAATGCTGCTGCCAGAATCTTAACTAGAACTAGAAAATTGTATCACATTACTCCAATCCTTGCTGAACATCATTGGCTGCCAGTTTATTTGAGATGTGATTTTAAGATTCCATTGTTCACCTATAAAGCATTACATGGATTGGCACCTTCCTATTTATCTGACCTAGTGATACCATATGTTCCTGGCTTGCTATCTCTCCCTAAAGTTAAAAAGAAATCAGCAGGATTTAGAGCATTCTCACATAGGGCCCCACTTTTGTGAAGTTCCCTACCAGATGATGTTAGGGGTGCTAGTACTGTTTCAACCTTCAAAATCAAACTTAAAACCTATTTGTACAGTGAGGCATTTAGTTAGCAACAGTGAATGTTCCCCTCTGCTCACGGACCTAAATGGCTGTACATTAGGCTCCTCTATGTCATCTGTGTGTTTCTGGCCCCTGGTTCTCTCTCTTTCTCTGAGTGTGGTGGATGGGAGATGCTGTCACGATCCTGGAGGCTGTGTGCATGGTGCGGCTCCAGCCCGGTGATGTCATCAGGGGAAGTTACTGCCTTGGTCAACGACAGCGTGTCAATGTTCCTTGAGCTGGGAAAGAGAACTGTGTGCAGAGCCAATGGATGTGTGTTGGTCATCTCCTGCTCGGTGGAAGAGATGCTGACATTGTCCCGGACTATGTATGGACGGTGGTGGCTATTGCTGAAGAAGCCAAGTCTCTTTTCCTTGCCCGGGGGGAGGAGCAGGTTAAGGGGGTGTTGTGGAATGGGCAACTTTACTTCCCCCACTTCTCAAACACACACGCGCCACAGAGTCAGAGGCACAGTATAGGAGGATGTAGTCATGCAGAGAGGCTTGAGTCTGTCAATCTGTGCAATACATCTATCACACCTGCATCTGCTGTAGCTACGTGATAACGTTTGGTTGTTTGCTAGCTGCTTTGCTAGCCATTTTGCAAGAGCGCGTTATTGCTATTCTGCATGTGTGCGCCTACGTCCATCTTTTGCGTGAATTATATGAGGACAAATCCTGCACACACACTTCAGAAGTGGCTGGGCTCCAAGTAGACTACTGCCACATAGGCAGTGGTCCCTTTTTTTATTAACTCATTATGCTGACGGAATATAGGCCTAAGGAAAGACCGGGTGAGTAGGGCATAACATATAACCGTAGTCTACTGTCGGTCTATAGTAATGTTTATTTACTACTTTAGTTTTACATACAGTCGTTAATTTCTAACTAGTCATATTCTTTTTTTTGGGGCCAAAAAGTTTTTTCTTTAGCCACTAATGGCATTGTCCATCGCGATGTTTCACTAGAGACATCGTCCGACACCAATTTGGTAGACATCGCCCAACCCTAGAACGCACACACACAAACACAGACACACACACCACAGTGGCCCAGCAAACCCCGTCAACACCACTACATGGAGAGCAAGCAGTGCAGCAGGAAAACCACAAAAAAACTAAAAATGGTGAGACTTAGCAAAATGGCTTGTGGCAGACTGCTGCATGTCAGACTTACACAGCCACCTCCACACCCTACTACTGGCCATGCTAGTCTTCTGCAGCTGTCAAGCCCCGCACAGAACCCTTGTTACGCATCTAGACACAAAATCAGGCAATCAGCAAGCCCCAGGAGGCAGATGGGATTAGGAGGAGCCGTAGGGGGTAAAAGGCTGCAGGGTTCCCACTGGGTGGCATAGTGTGTTGGTGGGCATTGATTGGCTTGCGGCTTTTGCCCTCATACATTTGTATTTTGTTGGTTTTATATTATGCACAATCAAATTCCTTTTTAGAAAATGTTTGGTTTGTTCATATTTAATGTTAATGTAGTATACACAACGCATGACTACTGTACATATTATGTATACAAGCTATATTCACAGTGGGAGCCCTGTGGGGAAGGGTCAATCATGAGATCAAACAGACTGGAGAGAGGCACAGGGGCTGGCACATAAACACGCACAGTTCAACTTTTTCCAAAAGCAAGCTTATACATGCACAAGGTATATGACATTAGACAACATCCTAGAACAGAAGTGCCTCCACATCAGGGATAACCTGACAGAATACAGTACTGTACACTGCTCAGCATTGCTGCGGCTGTTCATATGTGATTGCTATGTTCAACATCAACTGGGACGGGTAAAAGGAAGGTGCTCGGAGGTACAGTGCTGATCATTTTGTCTGCAGCAATGAAGAAATCCTTTTGTTTGAATGAACTGAGTGGGGGCTCGTAATTAACGACAAAATAGGTTGCGGATGTTATTTGTCACGCTACTTAATTGGCACACCAGGATTAAATCATTGCACATTAATGTCGGAGGCGACATACACTAGAACAGCAGCTTGCTTGAGCACAGGTCTAGTCTGTGTGAATTGGTTTTATGGCTGCCGTTTAGTGCGCACACACTGACCTCCTCCAGCTCTCTCTGCGTCTCTGCCTCCATCCGTCGGATGTCCTCCATGGTCAACTCCACCCATTTGTCAATCCAACAGAATAGCTGGCGATGAAAGTTTGTGAAAATCCTCTTCTCTTGCTATGGGGTAAGCAAACAAAGTATGACTCTCACATGAATGCATCTCTGGAACCGGCCTCGTGTGTTGTTGGGGTTTCAGTGCAACACAAACGGTGAGGGGGGTCCTAACCCTGTGGATGAACTGCTCCATCTTGGCCTGCATGCCCCACCATTTGAACTTGACGGTGACCAGTTTGTAGGCACACATTCTCGGACAGTCGGTAGTAGCCAGCTCTTTCTGTTAAGAAGTGGACAACAGAATAGCCAGCCCGGGTTAGTGACCCGTCACTTTCCAAATAGGCAAGAAAAGACACTTGGACAAAAACTCATTGCAAACTTTCCACCAAGTGGGAACGCTCCTACGAGGGGAAGGGGCTGCGAGAGCATTATTTTACACTAATCTCAGCTGTATTCAAAGCTGAGGTGGCATTAATACATAATGCTTTGGGTATGGCGCTTGCTAAAATAGTTATCGGTATGAGGATGTGCGGCACACAGATAAAAAGAGGGGGATGCAGAGCAAAGTGGATAAACTCCAGATGAAGGGACCAGTCCTCCGTCTCTGCCCTGACAGTGACACCGTTCCCGACAGGCTTGCCTTTGTGGCCGCGGCAGGCGGATAAAACGGCGCTCGCGCTGCGATAACGGTGCCGCGGTGCAAATCTGGCTACATTATTAACGCCCAAGGCCTGTTCCCCCGCCCGCCCCCTCCCCCCAGAATACAGAACACCTGCTTAATTAATCACTTCATTCTGGCTCGGCATTCCTCGGGAAAATGCCATAGACCTGCTCTCAATTGACAACCCCCCCCGCCCACCTCCATGCCTTTTGATGCTGCGATGGCAGAGGGGAGAGAGAGAGAGAGAGAAGGGGGGATGAGAAACATTTCTACATTTTGCGGTGGGTTTAGAAAAGTTGTCATCGCTAAAAGGAGAACTTCACATGAAACAGATTCCACATCAAAACACTTATGGTGACATTTCTTCTCTCCCTCTCTGTGCCCCGCTCAAAGGAGCAAGAGTGTTCAGAAATACAAAGGGTAGCGATACGCAAGCATGTGTGCATGCAGAGATAGACAAGAGTTGTATTGCTCCGAGAAGCTGGCAGAAATTGTGCCTCTGTTGTCACATAACTACAAGCCCCTCCACCACCCCCCCCTCCTCCATCCCACACCTTTTCAAAAACGGTCTTTTCCCATGTCCACAGTGGATGGGAAAGTGGTCTAATTAAAATAAAATAAAAACGCTAAATAAAAAGTTGTGCATCTTTATTCCTACTTTTTAAAAGCCGCCTGGCTGCCTTTAATCTGTGAAAGTACTTGCGGAAGAGGAAAGTTTCCCCATGATGAATTCGGAGAACCGGAATTGTCTGAGGCACTAGACTAGGGTTAGGGCTTAGAAAACAAAACAACGGCTCTATATTTAGAGGACACTGCCATTACTACACACAGTCTATTCAGAGTACCTATGCAATCAGCCTGAGCTGCTACAGTGGCACATTTAGAAATCAACGCATGCACTTTCCTGTGCCTACTTCTAGACATTTCCCATACACACACACACACAAAACACACACTAGGGGTGCAAGATATTGATAAAATGTGATACTGATCATGAAAAATGCAAGATTTATATTCTTTGATATTTTTAAACACAAGTAAAAACAAAGGTTATGGGAAAATGCATCAAAATATATTCATAACAAATCAAAACGTTTTCAACTAACAGTAATATTGGACTTGTACAAAAACAGTAATTCCAAGCTAAAGAGGAGGCATTCTTTTTGGCCACTAATGTTTACTCTTCGATGCCATTATGTCATTAGCTTCCACAGCCACATATCTTGCTTTTTGTCTAAATCAAACAACTCAGATCTCTCCACTAAATAAACGGAATATTGCACTTCCTACAACATATTCGATATGACATTGCAAACACGACACTGAGTCGATATAGTATGCACACGTAAACCACATGCAGGTACTTGACATGCACTACTGGACTGGTTCGCATCTCTACCACATTGCCCAACATGTTCTCCTGTCCTACACAGACCAGTTCCAATAGTGCTACGTTGCAATGCTGAAGCAATGCAACACATTGTCACAACCCTAAATGCAATTCATTATTATCCAGAGTCATGCTGTAATAAAGTGACCCAGAATCTTTCTTTTCACCCTCTCACATTAAAAAGACAGAACAGTACCTTCCAGTTAGGTCCAAGGGGTCCCCTGCCAGTCTTGGCTGACTTGAACGTAGCAGGGTCCTCATCTGGTTTATAGTCCTGCAGAAACAACACACTGCATTGTTAACAAACACATCCCCCAACACTACTGACTGACATTTCTGTACATGGTGCCCTCACCAGTTAAACAATCACCTGAACAATGGAAGCTGCCCTGAGACAGTCACTAAAGCAGCCCCCCCCCCCAAACACACACACACACACCTGAGTGCAAGCCTTAAGAGACCCACTTCTGGTCCCCACTCTATAGCTGAAGCAGCACCAGGCCATGCACACTGGCAAACCATGTCTGGTGGTGATGCCACCAGTAAGTATGCATCATTGCCTAGCATGGGTGCTATTAATTACATGGTATGTCTCTATACACATGCTAACCTTTCTGCAGTGGTGTGAAAAGCAGCACTTCAGCAGAGAGTATTCCTAGCCCAAGCGCAGATGAGAGAACACCTGAATGTTCCTTTGCGTGTGTGTGTGTGTTCAACTAGAGCTGCAATACACTCCAGCCAATACCATAGACGCACAATAAATCCTGATAAACTCACACCAGTTGAGTCTCCATAATGGCGCTGAACATACTTCTCACCGAGGAGAAAGTGTTTCAGGAATACAAATAAGTAATACAAATGTCATGCAAATCACACATACATTTGTACCTTCCATCTCCGGCAGCACAGTTCAATTGGAAGAGCAAACGAAACGGCAAAGTTGAGGTCGTCACAATACCGGGCAGGAAATACGTAATACAAATAAATGAAATGTCTTTTAAATAATAATCAGCTCTAGGGCCTGGCAATTTTAAATAAACCATGATGCGCCTGGAGCCAAAAGCTACTTCTCAGGGCTATCTGCCGACAGGAGGGTGCCAAACGCGAAGGCGATAGAAAAAAAAGAGAAATGCATGGACGCACACACACACTAACAATTTGGCTGTTTTAATTCTGAAAGCTCCATCACTATAACAATACACTTGTGCTGCGCTAATGAGGTCTGTGAATCGATGTGCCATGGTGGCGCTACTCCTAGAGTAAAAGAGTCAGAGGGAGGCAGGCAGTGCACAGAGCTGTGTATTTGTCTAGTTCAGGCATACGAAGCACTGTGAGCCTTAATTACACTAACAAACTCATCTATGCTGGCGGTACACCCCAGGCCCTGCAGCCATGCCTGGGGCTGAGGGCTGATAGGGCCCTCAGACACGACATACTCCTCCAGCGAGGCAAACACGCCGCTCGTTAACCACCCACTGCAAACAAATGCACGCAGGCACACACACACAGTACTAATGCTGCTTAAGCAAATCATCACATGCCCACGCGCGCATGCGCACACACTGGAATGAGGCAACGTGATGTTAAATAATAGCAATAATGTGTAACAAATTAAGATTCTTTTTTTTTCTTAATGGGAGATTCACAAAATTCTTTACACATTTCCATGCAGTAAAATCACTAGGGACCGGGCTAATTCATCTCAATTCAACCCATTGCTTTTCAAACATTCTCACTATTCAATCTGGTTTTGTGAGGCAGAAAATGTAAGCCACTCACCTTATATGGTAGCCATGAAGCACTACCTATGCATTTGTAATGGTGTAGTTAGTACACATAATTAGTTTGAGCCTCCAGAATCTACTTGGGAATACAATAAAAAGAGGTGGTCGGGGGGGAAGGGGGTTAAATTCCTGTCGACTTGTATTGATTGACCCGCTAGAATCTAAATCCCATTGGGACGTGCACTACACAAATATCAACTACTATATTCTAACTGTATTGTGTGACACACACAAATAGATTGCACAATTAAAATATTGTTACTGTATGATGTACTGCTGTATAACACGTGAAAGTAGGTCAAATCGTCTACCATTCTATAGGATCCTAACAACTAAAATAAAATACTCATGTTAACTTGTTATTATATTAGTTTCAGTCAGAACGTTTTATTTGTGGTAAATTACAATTCTGTCCCCCCACCATTTATATGCATCCAAAATAACACATCATGGGATAAATGTCAACCATGGTTCACAACTTATCAAATGTCATACACTCTTGTAAAAAGTACAAGGGTAAAATGTTTAGTATAATGATCATTTAGTGCAAACAAATACAACACGTCTAGAGTCAGGGTTAGATTTGGTTAGACGTGTGTGCATATGGAGGTGCCAAACTTGATCTAGCACTGCAACCATGCTACAATAGGCTTTACTTACACTATAGGACACATTACTCCTGTCTGCAATGTCAATAGGGACAACTTCTACAGTACTCCATGTAGCCTCGTCCAAGTTGTGCACCTGTTAAATGCAAGGAGCCACAATCACAATTCAAAATCTGTCTCCCCACAGGACGTGTCCCTTTCAGGAACAATTCAGGTGAGGAGTTACCGTAGCAGTGCAATATGAGGTACTCACATTCTCTTGTGTTCCAATGTCAGGTTTGTGCCATGTCTCAATCTTAATGAAAAAGTCGTCTTTCATATACTCATTCTAGAAGCAGGGCGAGGTTACAATAAGAGTCAGCCATCAAGTATAAAAATCATCAGAAACCATTTAGTTGGAAGTATTCTGAGCATACTCACCGTTACAACTGATCACCGTTCAAGCCGAGGAAAGAGGAAAAAGCATCATTAGATTAGAATATGAAAACATACTATGTGAATATATACCAACATGTATTACACTGTTGAAACCAGTATATGCTTTAAGTGGAATAGAACAAGGAATATCAACTGGAACCAGAGGAAACTGCCAGGCTGGGAGAACACTCACTGGTTCGGCAGTAGGGGTAAGCATTCCAGGCTTTTTCATGGAAGACCAGGGAGCCATCAGGGGCAAGCATCTGGACATACTTGGGGACTTTACTGCAGCGGGGAGGGTGGGAAAAGGTGTGTGACTCCAGGGTGAAAAAACAACACAACAGTGCCACAATAGGCACTGGATGCACACATGATTTAATGAGGGATAGCAGCAAGCTCTGTAACTTAACTTACAATTAGTAATACTACACTGCCCCTATGTGGCATCAAAATGCTATTACACAATTTCACTACTGTCATCTAAAAGAAAGAATAGAAATCAACTGCAACATACCTGGCTAGGTGGTAAACTTTGTGTGTATACTGTCCTTTCTCGCCTTCATTTTCATAAGGTTCATTCTTCAGGACCTCAATGCCTTCTCCACCACCGGTCTCATTTTTACTGGCCTCAGCAACAGAAAACAACTGGCCCACTTGGTACTGTAACACAAAGCAACATCAGCCACCTTATACATTAAATGAGGAATATCAAATGCCCTGGATTAATAAATGGATTAAAATATGAATAGCAATAACATGGTCTACAGGTGGAAGTACTCATTAACCAATTCATGTCGTGCTAAAATTAGATTCATCTTTATATTAAGTGGTTTTGAAAATTGTGCACATTACTGGGGGCCTTTGTTTTGGGGATTTTGATGAACAAGTTTAAGTGATTAAGTCTGATGTAGTAGTGATTGTATGCATCACAGTATGTGTACAATCACAGCAATGATACAACAAAGAAATTATTATTATTATTATTATTATTATTATTATTATTATTATTATTATTATTTCAACCACAGTGCAAACATAAGGTCCACAAGTACATTGTAGAATACCCTGGCTCTACAGATCATACATAAAAATGCAGACCAACAACAAGCCCATCTATGGCCTACAGTATGATGGGCACATCAAAATTCCTTGATATTTCCAAAATATGTGGCAAGACAGGCCTGGGTTTTATTTGTATCTTGTACTGAAAGCCTGTGCTGGCAGCCTGGCACTAGGCCCTAGTTTAGTTTGTGTCTCCAGTAATGATGGTGCGGAGCTAGGGTGTTTGTTTACTTATCCCACAGCCACCACAAAACCTCTGGGAGCATTCCTCCCCTGAAATATGGATTTGACATTATGTGGGACGAAGATTCAAAATGTGGTCTTAATTGTAGAAACGTTTCATTGCCATTTAAGGTCAGAGTATGAGACTGGGCTTCATAACACAATCCTTTAACAGAAGGGAAATGATCGCACCTTCACGTAAAGGAATCACATGAATTACAAATTATGTCTTATTTGGAGGGACGTGCCAGCGCTCCTCATAACCAGTAGCTAAATATAGACAAGAAGGAGGTCAGTAGCCATTATTGATTATGGTTTCTCACCGGTTATAGGGCTATTATTTACTTAGTGTGTGTGTGGAACAAAAGTAGTTAAGAGGCTGGAGAACTCACCTCCTCGACGCTACAGGGCAAAACCACGCGGCTGGAAAAGAAAGCAGACAAGATTAATAATAAATAAGGACCAAGTGTGACCGGGGGACAATACAGTATGTGTGCCATAAGCTTGAGACCTCTAAACAATATACAGCTGGTTTTAATTGAAAACTATGGCCACTAAAGATTTAATTATCATCTTCCAATGCAGTCATTGTCTCATAATCAGCAGCATGCCCTGACTTTGTTGTAGCCCATTGGGTTTTACAGCAGTGATAACCCGACAATGAGTCACACCAAAACGTAAAGCAGGATTAAAAGGTTGAGCAAGTATTGAAAACCTGACAGACTTTGTGTACGTCACAATTACAGCATTGAGCCAGGACTTCCCAAAGTAGTAAACCGGACTGGATATAAGACTGGAAAAAGCTAATTTTGGCAATAACACTGCCTGACAGAAATGGGCACTTTAAACCTTCTTAATGTTCAGGCTGAAGAAATAGAATATTAAGAAACATAGCTAGGGTTATTTGCAAAGTATTTGTACTCATTTGGAGAAAATATCCGATGACAAACTGGATCAGAAAAAAATGTATATCTTTAAAGAAGTTAATTAAGATGCTGTTATAGATCTCTGGTGTGGTGCTCAATACAACATCTTCAGGGTGTGATAGGCTATGCCAATACCAATTACATTCATCCCAGCTGATAGGAAGCACCACATCTCCACAAATCATGCAGGGTGAGATAAAGACCTCTGCAAGTGGTACAGTGTTTTAAATGTACCCTTCAATGTTACAGTACCTTAGTAGTCATTCTCAAGAACGTTTGTTAACTTTGAGTTAAAATCAACACCAACTCCCTCAGAAGCTCCGTTCCACACACTGAAACGCATTGCAAAGCCTAGGGCATTGCTGTGTGCGGGTGTGCACACTTTGTGTTCTTATTTACAGAGCCAGGACTGTGTAGAAAAAAATATTATTATTTCAGCATGCACAGAGAACAATAAACTAGCAGAATGTGAATTTGACAAAAAATTATTAGTTAATCACAGACGTATACGTTTTAAATAGCATTTTAAACATGGCCGACTCCATGAGGGGGAAAGGGGGGCAAATAAAATCTAAACAAAAAGGCAGTTCATGGTCTCTTGCCATCAGTAAGACATGGAAAACGTATGCAAACATTTACCGTGTTTCAAGAATTGTGTGTACATCGTCTCAGTATTAAGGAGGACTTTTTTACATTATTCAGACAGAGCACCTGGGGTGATGGAAATCAGATTAAATAGCATTAAATGTACTTGAATAAACTAACACACTACAAAACAATCTCATACATACATACATACATATATAAATACATACATACACACACATACATACATATATATACACACACACACACACACACATATATGTATATATATATATATATATATATATATATATACATATACATATATACACACTGTATTTTTGTATTTATGTTTCTAAACTATATTTATTACTGTATATATATATATGTGTAATTCCCAGTGTAATTATGTGTAATTCCCAGTATGGCCAGTCACATACACAGACAGCAGTACCTCCTATGACCACAGGTGGCAGTATACTACAGCACCGTATAAGGCAGTACTATTCAACTCGGGTCCTGGAGGGCCGCACCCTGCATGTTTTACATCTCTCCCTGCTCCAACACACCTGATTCAAGGTTGTTAGAAGCCTGACCCGTTCATTTGAATCAGGTGTGTTGGAGCAGGGAGAGATCTAAAACAGGGTGCGGTCCTCCAGGACCGGAGTAGAACAGCCCAGGTATAAGGTGTCAGTAGACAGCAGTAGCAGTACCGTCTATGACCACAGGCGGCAGTATACTACCTCCTATGAGCATGGTGCAAATGGAGAAGATCTTCTCGGCGTCGGTGTTTGCTGACACGTTTCCGAAGCCGACGCTGGTGAGGCTACTGAGGGTGAAGTAGAGCGACGTGATGTACACGCTGCGCACCGGTGGCCCGCCCACCGAGCCGTTGACCACGCCCAACGCCTCGTATGGCGCCTCCAGACGCTTGCCCAGCTCGTGGAGCCACCCTAGTGGTGGGAGGGCAGAACGCAGGTAGGTGCGCTGATATAATGACACACCTATCAGACCTCATGTCATCCCTAACAACAGTATATAGTATATCCCTATATAGGCTACACATATCATATAGATACATGCTGCATATACACTATATATAATAATACAGGCAATGTAGTGTAGTTCCAACACACTGAAGGTCTTTGGTTCGAGCTCTGGAGTCTAACCCCAATATGCCTGCCTAACCTCCTTATACTGACCTGTATCACTGTAGGTCTATACACTGTAACTGTATCACTGTGGGTCTATACACTGTACCTGTACTCACTGTGGGT
>JAODTR010000024.1:3318779-3335021 GCA_025399935.1 Amblyopsis rosae
CGCCCCGCTCTATCTGCTCTATATATATATATATATATATATATATATACACACATACATACATACACACACACACATACATACTGTTACTGTAGTATACATCTATAAACATGACAAATGTTCCACCAACGAATCATTGACTACACAAACATAAAATTCAAAGGATGATTAAAAATGCATTCCTTTCAAACCCTGTCCAAGTAGGGAAGTACAGTTTGTGCAGATTGAACATTGAATCACATTGATGTCTAAGAACAGCCTTCCTGAATATGTCAATGATGAGGATTTCTTACAAGCTCTGATCCACAGAAAGGTCATGGAATCCTTTCTAGTCTACACTAGGCATGGGAGGATAAGATTTGATTTCTTATCATGATGAAAACATTGTGATACATTTCCATTATGGAAATGGGATAATAGTGACCATCAATAATATCTCACTAACGCATAGTCCTATTCATTCCTTAATTTATTTATTAGTCTGCATATTTCATTCAATCGTCACCATGTATGAAGCCTAGGCATGCCCATTGAATCCCTAAAAAAAAGTTACAACACTAGCTAGGTTTATCTAGATTATGATTTGTTGTTATCACAAACAATCAAGAAAGAACCAATGAACTGAAGCCAAATTAGTAGACCTACTAAAATTTGCATAACCTGCTGGAAGAAGGCAAAATGGCAAAAGCAGAGGATATATAGACATAAGCTCAAATTGTTTAGAATACTGTACTGTGTGTTAATATTCCAAATAAAAACACAAAAGGTTTTGTGTGTATTGTGTGGAACGTGCTCAGAATTCCCACGTTTTAATTTGGACACGGGGTTACTAACACTCATAGGTTGTTGACTTGAGCCTTGTTTTAATTAATGTCCCAATCAAATTTCTTTGAAAACATCTCCTGGACACAGTACGGTACTTCTGTAAGGTCTGTACGGGTACCAGTACCGTACCGTCCAGTAGCTGTGTGTTTAGTAAATCACATTACTAATATTCTGAAAATAACACGATTTGTCTATAAACATTCATGATGAAGCAACACGTGGTCTGTTTGATATTTTATAAAAAAACATAAGAAAAACATTACGGTAATAATGCACTGTTCATCCTTTGCTCGTTCTAAATTGATTGGAAACCAGTTCTATACGGCTGTATCCTGGCTTGATGGGAATTAGAGTACGGTAGCTATATTATTCAAACAAGCTAACTCCTTTAGCATGAATCATGGCATGTCAACGCTGTGCTTACTGTATGTTAGCTCACCATAATGTTGACTAAAGACGAAAAGCGAAAACAAAAGGTTCAGATCATTCAAAACAAATATCGTATCAGACTAATCTAAGAGGTCTTTGAGACAGACATGGGTTATGTGTATTTATTTTACTCTTACTTTGATGGTTTCCTATCCCTGTTCTGCTAGTTTTTCCGTTAGGTTAGCAGGCTACCGTACCGTAGTTAGCTGAATTCTGGTAATTTAATTTAGTGGTGCAACAAATAATTCAGCCACAATGTTTGTCAAAAATCATACTAACAATCATAAACTTGGATTTACATGTGTATGAAAACTTTTGATGTGATCTGCCATACAGCGTCATACCGCTGTCAAAGCCGGTAGGCCAGAAGCTCTTGAGCAATCCCACCCTTTCCTCGTGTGTTTCATACACATTTTCTAAATAAATAAAGCTCACATTTATGTTTACACATCGAACTAATCGCGGTTGATGCTTTAATTAGTCACTAAAACGAACGCTGACCCTGAAAACACAACATAATGTGGTTTAAAGACAACTATTAGACTTACTATTCCTTGATGAGAACCATCGTCGCTTTTTCAGCTACGGCTGCTTACTCGACGTGGTGACGTCATGTGTCCACTGTCCTTATGAGCAAGCCTCTCGTTATGCCTCTTGAATGTAGGAAGATCTGACGTTTGTGGACGTAATTACTTTCATAAAAAATCACATTATTCAGAGGCCAAATATGACGCGTAGGTAGGCCTAGGGCTCCCATCTGATTTAGCCTATTGACACATTTCTTTTTTGTTTATGGTCAAATATTTTAAATCCCCACTGGTGGAGAAAGTTCATATTTAAACTTCATCAAAACAGCACCTCTCAATAGGATGCTCCCTCAGAAGCTCTGCCCCACACATTGGACAGCATTGCCAAGGCTAGAATAGTGTTGTGAGGTGAGGTCTGCACCTATTTGTTGCCATTTACAGACAGCTTTGGGCAAATTACTCAGGCATTGTAATAAGTTACTATACTTATTACTCCTTCAAAAAGTAATACTATTACTTTACTTATTACTGGAAACTAAAAGTAATTAGTAGTTACTAGTTACATTACTTTCATAATCACTACCATGCCTCGCCCCTTATGAAAAATGACAACCTTTGTAGCCAACTCATTTTAGAATTGAATCATCTTTATTGGAACAATAATTTCACTCTCAAACCAGATGATTTGAAATATTTGTTTAATAGCCTACCTAAGATAAGAAATATTGGTGCTTTTATTGTCACATACACATACACATATTGACATTTGTTCTCTGCATGTAACCCATCCCTCACGGGGGCAAGGTGGGCAGCTGCTGTGCAGCGCCCAGGGAAAGTAAAGTAATAATATAACAGTAACTAGTTACTAGTAGTTACTGCCCAATACTGTTTACAGAGCCTGTAAATCTGTGCAGTAGCGCTGGATTATCTATTCAGTGCACACACGGGACGAGCTGGTGAATGTTGCTACAGGCAGGGATAGACTGGGCTGCTCTCACGACCCTGTTGCCTCTGTGACCCTAGAAGCGGTCAAGATAACGGATGGATGGATAGATGTATTATCTTATGTTTGCTGATTCCACCTTTAATGGAGACAAAACTAGCCATGGGTGTGTGCAGTTTGACAAACTGAAGGACTGATCGTATAGTTACATAATAATAGTAACAGGGTGCAGTTGTTTTGGATTGTGTAGCACACTTGGTCAGTGTGGCAAAAAACAATTAACCTACAGTTTGTCATCAGTCACATTCACAAAACCCAGCGACAGTGACAGATTACTGATCCTCCACCAGAACAAGACAATTCCTATAGACAGCAAATGCCAAGGCCACCCCTCCCTTCCCACACACACCTTTCTAGGAATGGGGCCTTGGTAAAGGCCCATTACTTGCTACACAAGAGCCCTCTAGTGGGTTAATCTGGTGTACACTGTTCAACACTTAACATCATTGAGCTCAAATGGTTATCTAAAAACCTACATGCATTCCATCTATAGTCAACACACCATACATTTTGTCTGCTTACATTACAATGACTAAATAAGGCATGTAATTGCGACCTTTTTATTTTGCAGTCTTGACCTTTAACTGGCATAACAAGTCACATCTGATTTAGTTGATACTTTTTTCTGCATCCTCCCTTTCAAAATAAATATTTATCACATGTTGCAGAGATTTGTCCTTACTAAGAAAATAAATGAGATTTGGGAAAGGGCATTTTGCTTAGCATTAGCTGCCTATAGAAGTAGGGGCAAGTTTTCTTGTGCTAAAATTTGACAGCCCATTCACAGTATACAGTACAAAGACCTTTCATGGGGCCTTGGCAGCTCGGCCCCTTGAGGACCGATGTGCCAGGTCAGTAATTATTTTTTTTAATTATATATGAGATTAGCCCATACAGAATTTGGTGCTTTGCATTGACATTGTCTTGTTTTTCTGCTTATGTATTAATTGTGCAGGCTGCCAATTTTGGATGCAGTTGATCCATGGAAATTATGAGCCTTTGGGATGTTCTGGTTCTACAGCTAAATGGGCAAATGTTACATGTTTACAGTATGCATGTCCGTTATGTGTGTAGACTATGTGTTTACTGTGTTCTGCATAGGGCTTAATGCGCTTATGTGTGCAATGCATCTATCAGCGTATTGCATTTATGTTTGCTTCAAAATAACACAAATCCAAATATACAATAAAGCAAACATGAGTTTTTTTATTGAAACAGTTTACTGATAAATGACAGATGGTTGTCATGATAGTTCAATTTTTAATCTAAAAAAATCATGGGCTAAAAAGTCATACATGGTACTTAACATTGAATAGCAAGAGAACCCATGCTTTGGAGCAGACACTCAATTCACAAAGAAATCAGGCAAAATGCCCCTTTGATTTCAATAAAAAATATTAAATCTTTTTTTCCACTCTAACCATCTTTACATGGTACAGGTTTGTTCATCTTTTTAATAATATAAAAACGCTTAATACTGATTGTGAAACACTGGAATTAATTTACAAAACATAATAATTATAATATTAATAACAATAACAAACAATAATAACAATAAGCATTATATTTAAAAACAAACAAACTAAAAATAATAGAGGAAATCAGTTACAGCTGTTGCATCTTGGCCCATACAAACAGCAAAGTTTGGAAGAAATACCGATTGGTATTTACATCTACCTGACACAGTTAACACACAAACACAGTATCAGGTCGTTGAGTATTTCTCATGGCCATTTACAGTGTTATGGGCAGAATGACAAGACACTTTCTTAAGCATTCATGTGCCTCTGCTCTGGGTGTTCACACTCACTGACCAATCAAATCATTTTCACTGATCGAGTTTGGTGGACTGATAGTGGCCCTCAAAAGAAGCACCCTACTCCTCCAGCACACAGGATAGTATATAACAGGTAAGTATGGGACCATTTAAAGTGTCTCAGCATTTAGAGGAAGGGAAAAACCTGCCGGGTGATAGGAACTTGTATCCATTGCCGGCTGGTAGTCTGATAGATCTAGCACCGGGGCTACTGCTAGTAGAGATAGTGGGCGAGGGGCCCACCTTTCTGGGGTGTCCGTTGGAGGAGTTCTTGCCCCTTTCCAGTGACTGCAACCCCAGCTCCCGCAGCTCCAGGCTGTCGTGGGTGTCACTGTGGGAGAAGTGTCGTGGGGAGAGGTTGAGGAGGCTCAGGACATCCCTATTGGCTGTGGCCAGCGGCCCGGGGTTGCCATGGACCGCCCTGACAGGACCTAGCTGATGCTGATGCTGCTGCTGGGCTGCGGCGCTAGCCCAGAAGGTCTTCAGGTTGTGGATGGCCTGGACCTTCTCGTCAATCACCCCCCTCCTGAGCCGGTCTAGGTCTGGGACGTCAGTGGAGGCGGAGCAAGCAGAGCCCGTGGAGGAGTACGACAAGGCGGGCGACGGGGCGCTTCCAGCTGGGGACTGGTGGCCGGAACTCGGGGAGACGTTACTGGGCGAGCGGGAGATGTGTCCGCTGTACGGGGAGCTGGGGTACTTGAGCTTGAACTGTGCGTGGCTGTCCAGGGAGGGGGAGGGGTGGCTACCGTCCCTCTGCGACGACTCGGACGCCGCCGGGCTGTTGTAGCCGGAGCTGATCTTCTGCAGGGAGGAGGAGCGCGACGGAGGCCTGGGTCTGGGGGAGGACTGGGCGCGCCCGCTGGCGCTGCTGCTGGGACGGCTGAACGCGCTGGTCTCCGACGAGCGGAAGGCGCTGCTCCGCGCCGAGGCGCTCCCTGTCACCGGATCCACCGCGGCGGCCCGCTGAAGGCTGCCCACCGCCCGCAGGTGGCTCTGGGTCTCCTCCAGGATCTTCTGGGCCAGCTCCTGGGGGTCCAGGGGCGCCGCCTTCTCCTCCTGGGACTTGACAGTGCTGTCCGTCTCCGTGCTGGACTGGTCCGACTCGCCCGTGTCCGAGCTGCTCACCTTGCCCACCTTCTGGAAGGGCGAGTTGGGGCCGGGCACCAGGCACGTCTTGACGGGCGACGTGGGCGTGCTGACGCTGCCCCTGGTGGACAAGGACGCGGCGTAGCCCCTCCCCACGCTGCCGAATCCGCCCCCCGCGCCCCTGGCGCCGCGGTGCCGCTGTCTGTGGCCCGGCGGCAGGGGCAAGGAGTCACAGTGGCTCCCCAGTGGCTCGCTGCTGATGATGGAGAAGCCCTCGTACTCCTCCTCCTCCCCTCGCCCTCCTGCCCCTTCTCCTCCGGCTACTCCTCCTCCCCCACCGACGGCGGCGGCAGTGGCGGCCGCCCCGTGCGGCGAGGAACGGCTCCGGGGAACGTGAGGGTGCTTGTGGGCGGAGTAGTGGGAGGAGGCTCCGCCGCGGTGCCGGTGCCCCAGGAAGTCGCACTCCGACTTGGACGCGAAGCTCATGGAGGAGGCCACGGAGCTCAGGCTGTAGACGGAGATGGCGTCCGAGGCCAGGCTGTCCAGGCAAGGGGGGGAGAAGGGGAGGTTGGGGTAGCCCAGGGGCAGGGGGTTGGACACGGACTGGGCCGAGGCCAGAGACTCCAGGGAAGAGGAGCTATCCAGGCTCAGGCGCTTGGGCAGCTCTGTGGAGTCTGGGGGAAGGGGAGCAGGTGCAGCGTTATATCACGGCCAATGGACAATACCAACATAGAGCATGGCGCTTATGTTGAGTGTCTTACCAAACAGCGCCAGCAGGGACTGGAGGGCAAAGTGCAAGGTGCGGCGGTTGGCTAGCTTGCCTGTCTTTAGCACCACCTCCTCTTGGCCTACCTCACACAGGTCAAACCCTATATAAAACAAACACACCGAATCACTAATATTGACCACACATTGACCTCACTAGTAAAATAAAGTGCCGCGTGTGCGTGTGTGTGTGTGCGCGCACGCACACGTCTCCAACAGTCCAACTCACCCAGGGCAGCGAGGAATTCATGGCATCCCGGCAGTCTCCATAGCTGCACACTGATGGACACCTGAATGGGCAGCAGGGAGAAGTCCTGCTCTTTGTCTCCCGTCTGCAGCTGGACCAACACCTGGTGGAGCTGCACATGGTCAGGAGCGCAGGGAGGGCACGTCAGTCACTTATGTTACAACATCACTGATGGTGAACAGACTAAATGCATTTGGGTTAGTCAAACATTTGTAGTTGAAATATTTCATGAAGAAAGTTGCTTCACTTCCCAATGCACTACAATGCTAAATCTCTAATTAATTAACCTATGACCCCATGCCTCGGGGAAGACCCAGGACTAGGTGGAGAGATTATATCTCCACACTGGCCTGGGAACGCCTCGGTATCCCCCAGTCAGAGCTTTCCAATGTGGCTCGGGAAAGGGAGGTTTGGGGTCCCCTGCTGGAGCTGCTGCCCCCGCAACCCGACTCTGGATAAGCGGATGAAGATGGATGGATGGATGGATGGATGGATGGATGGATGGATGACCCCATGTGTGAAGCTGCGGGTTATTCTACATACATTATATTCTGGGCAACAGAGCCTTTACTAGGAGGCAAAGCTAAGCTATCTATCTTAATAGAACTCTCCCCCCATCCTGCTGTGCTGGGGTTCAGACGTAGGGCCACACTCGCTGTTTTGTTTTGGGGATTATTCGTCTTGGAACAGCGACAACTTTGTGAAAAGTGACCTAACTGATTAGAAAAGTGATCCATGGCTCCCTCTCTTCCATTCTGTCCACTTTAATCATTGGCTAGTTTTTATCACACAGTTGTATTCCCACACTGACCCAGAGTAAACCTCTCGGCATGCTTGATCTTTGCAACAGCTGCCAGCTCACATTGGGCCCCTTACAGACAACACATCCAGAGAGGCTGGCAATATGGTGCATTGTATGCAATGTGCTGGAATAGCAGGACATGAGTGTGATGAGTGTGATTGTGAGCATGCTGTACATAAGTAATAGAATACATGTGACATTACGTTATGAAACCAATCTGAAAAAGTAACTGTACTGTAACTACCACAGTTAGCAAAACAGACCCTAATGGGATTTAGCATAGCCATATGACTTGGTGATTACTTGCAGGATTACCTTTCAGTATTTCAAGAGAAAATCCTTACATTTCTTATGCGGTTTTGCATATGTACTTAAGTATACTGTGAGTATTCTGTCAAAAAACATGCTAGCATACAGTACATGCTAGTACACATATGTGAATTAGTCTCAAACCAATGATCTTCTTCACAACACGTAACGACATCGACTTTTATGGACAAACTATGACCATTCATTTTGAACAGGTCATCAACTGTTCACGTGTGTGCATGAGGAGGGCAGAGGACATGCACTAGAGACATGGAATGCACATGCCAGGGGATCATGGAACAGAAAGGAGCAGGTAGGTCAAAGCACACTTACCATTCCCACCATATTTTTTACAGCCTTCAGAGCGCAGGTTAGGGGCGGGGGAGAGAGCATAGGTTTATTGCATGCACACAAGCAAAAGGGCTGAAGGGTTCAACACAACACAGCAACGGAGACTTTACATCAAATCTAAGCACAATTGTCTGATGGCACCACAATACATGCATCTTTTATTCTGTGATGTAACGTATTTAGGTGTGATATCAGTGAGACGTGGATCTCTGTGATGCTACACGTGTTCTCGTGTGACTTAAGATGTTCAGCAGCAAGGCGTCAATGGTCTTGTGTCACATGCTACAGTACTGCACTGCAAAAAATGGCTCTTCAAAAATAAGTAAAAAAAATTGCTCATATTAAGTAAATAAATCTGCCAATGGAACATGTGAAAATTTGCTTGTAAGATTTCTTGAAATAAGACATTATATCTGGATAGAAGAGCTCTTGTTAGGTAATTGTGTCTTATATTAAGTGTAGTTAGATATTTTCATTAGAAATTAGACAAATATACTTGTTAAGATTTCGATTTTTTTGTAGTGTGTTCGACACAGAAGGTGACGGCTAAGGGTTTGGCTCGTGAGCACAGCTGCACTGCAGCATTCTAATGCAGATTTAGCAACAGCTTTAGCGGCCAAAGCGCTCTGGAATATAAGCGGCCCTGACGTAACAAGGTTATCACACGGAATAATCCGGAGGCTTTATTCTGACGGGAACCTCCTGGTGTGAATGCTTGACAATGTTTCAAAGAGAACTAACTAGGATTGCCTTCATATTGTGTTAACGGCACTTTTAGGTTGACGTTTAGGGCTAACACCTACGAGTGTTAGAGCTAATAATCTAGTGTGTGTGTATGTGTGTATGCGTGTGCAGGCGTGCTACTGCCTACCCGGTTGATGAGCTGCTCTCCTGCCTCTGAGGCTGTGATAAGTTTGCACAATGCCTGGAGAGCTGGAGGTGGCAGACCTGAGGGATGGGATCAAATGAAGCACTTCATTAGCCATCCATTATCCGTTGTATCGTGCTACATTACATCATACAAAGCTTTATTGTAAACCACGGACATGCGTCAATGTCTTTTCAGGTCCCACATGCATACAGTAAATGTCAAAAAGCAAGTTAAGTGTAGTAAATGGTAAATGGTAAATGGACTGCATTTATATAGCGCTTTTCTAACCTTTCGGCCACTCAAATCGCTTTACAGTATTTTGCCTCACATTCACCCATGCATGTAGTACATGCTGAATTTAGTGCAGGGCAGTCTGACCTCATGGAGAAGGCGAGTATGTTATTACCAGTTAAACTCACGGTGGCAGCTGTCATAATTCTAACAGGTAGCCTCGTTTACTAGACGTGACTAATATTTGTATTGATAACAGCTAGAAAAGGGACTGAGTAAGGACAAAGCAGCAACACAATAGCTATAGTGCCTTTACACCACAAGGCATTTCTATTCACATTCACGTTGCATTGCAGAGGCAGAGTGCTGCGTACCCAGGAGAGACTGCAGGGTGGTGCTGCACTGCTGTAGCCTGTCTCCGGGGTCTGCTGTGGGGAAGAAGACGGCGGCAGAGATGCCCGTGCCCGCAGAGTCCAGGCGGAAGCCCACGGCCGTCAGCAGGGCCTGCCAGCCGGGAACTCCTCCCACCTTGTTCTCTACGCTCTGCTGGGAGGTGTACATGGAGTTACGCTGGCCGTTCTGGATGCGCTGCAGGGACTTCTCCACCTGGGGACGACGGGACAGGGGATGGAATAGGACTCATCATACCTCCTGCATGGTACTGTGTGTGTGAGAGGTTGTGTGCATATCATATAATGTACATTATGTTGTCATGTATGTTGCAGTGTGAGTTATTACAGGATATTCTAGTTGATACAATATATTCTATTGTAGTATATAGCAGTAGTATATACTGTACACATACACACAGTATATTCTATACTACAGTGTTTATTATATATTTAGTCCAGTATGACTCACCAGGTGGAGTAAAACTCTGAGGGCATCACGAGCTCGATCTGGATACTGCAGAATCTCGGCCAGAGCCTGACCAATCAGGGAAGAGGGACTGTTGAGCTTCACATCGTTGCCAATCAGCATGTAACCTGGAACAATAAACAAAAACAATAGCAAGTCAGCAGACCGATTATGAAAATATATATAATATTACATTAATATAACATTGTTCCACTAGTGTGGAATCATTTTAAATGTGTCCGAGTAGCAACTGAACTTTGTAATCAGCGTCGTGTTTCTAGATATACGAGCCTGGTTTTCCAATCAGCGTTGTGTTTATAGCTATACGGGTGTGGTTTAGGTGTGCCGACCATAGTGCCGACAGCGAAAACGACCAGATGTTTCATCCAATCAACTCCCAAGTATTTTTGGTGATGATGTTTGGCAATGGGGTGAATATGTGCTTGCTAGCTCAGCTAGCTATGCAGCTATGCCTGTTATCAGCGAAGTAGCTTCTCTAGTTTCTTCAATACACCAACACGTCACAGGGAGCTAGCCTGGTCTTTTAGAAACAGTAGAAACAAAAAACACTGCAGCGTTTTAATGTAACAACCGGAGCTGCTCCAATGGCCCCTCCCGTTAATAACTCAAAGGTGTGCGCATCTCCGGTCGACGCCCACCTGTTTCCCCAGCGCACAAACGAAGGCTCGTTAGCTAATTTCCTTGTTTGTTTATCTCATTCATAGAAGTAAATGTCTCACTCTGTCTAGCCTGCCACTCGCACTTGAAACAACCTCACACTATTTTTAAATGTGCAGGTCTGTCGGGCTTATCTGGAGGTGCTGTATTGTTAGACGATATTATCATGTGTATTTTCAGCACAATATCATTATTATTTTTTATTATCACGGTTAGCGACACCCCTACTAATAATACATAATGAGCGCCTCTAACCTGCCCAGTTGGAGGGGTGTGAGTACTGCTTGCTACTCTGGACGGTCTTCATGGCATCAGCCAGCGCAGCGCTGGCCTTGGTGCCGTTGAGCAGGGCAGTGTAGAAAGCGTGCGTGAAGACCTTGGAGGCGGCCACGGGCACGGGCCACAGGGAGACCAGCACACACTGCGCCCCTGCAGCCAGGAAGGCCCTGGTCAGGCCCACCACCCCGTCAGCGGTCACCTTGCTGCTGGACTCCTGGTAGGACCTGCACGTACACACGCACACACACACACCAGACTCTTATGATAGTGCTCCTGAACATTTATACTGAATGATTTCTAGTTGTCAAGTGTGTTTCAGTGGAGGCTACATGAAACATGCAGGCCAGCCGTCCCCCAGGGTGGAGGACCACAGTAGGACCACTGACCCCAGCACCACCAGCTTGACGGGCAGCCTCAGGTCCAGTATGTCTGCAGCGGTGAGCAGGAACTCCTGCAGGGGCGGGCTGTCACAGACGCTGTCCACATCGCTGCCGCCGTCGTCCTGCACGCGCAGAGACTCTGGGACGGTGTAGCCGCTCCCAAAGGAGCCCTTCCTGCCCCCGCGCCCGGCCCCTCTGCCGGCCGCAGTTCCCATGCCTCCGCCGACCCCGCCGGTCGCGCCGCCTCCGCCGGCTTCCGGGTTGGGCGTGAGCACCAGGGCGGCCAGCTTCCAGGAGATGTGCGCGGCGAAGTGTGCGCACTCGGCCTGCGTCAGGGCGCTCATGACACGCTCCTTGGTGGCGGCAGCGCCGGCCAGCGGCTGGCAGCCCAGCAGCTCGGCCACCATCAGGGCCTCCTCCTCCGCGGAGGGCATGGGCCCCCACAGCCAGCGGTCCATCACGGGAGACGGCAGCCGGGGGTTGCCCACCACCGCTGCCATAGAGACGCCGCCGCACGGGACCTGCCCGGACCGCCGAGAGTGAGCCTGTGGACGTGGCAGAAATGGTTGAAGGCAGGTCAGAAGTCAGAAGCTCCGCCCCACACATTGAAACGCATTACGTAGCCAAGAAGCGTTGTTGTGAGGGTGGTTCGCCACTTCCTATTTACGGAGCCAGGGCTGTGTGGAAGTACCGGATACTTTTTTCAACACGCAAAAGAAAACGATAAGCTAGCGAAATGCGAGGAGGTATTTGTTGAATATGACAAACAAAAAGTATATTAGCTTAAAATTAGCTTGCAATAGCTGACTATACCTTTAAACACATGTGTGTGTGTGTGTGTGTGTGTGTGTGTTAGTCAACCATCATAGCCGATACAGATGATAGCAGGGACAGACAAATAATAATTTCGCTCAATAGCAGCCTCCGCACCTTAGAGCTGGATCCGAGGCCATGGATGGAGGGCACGGCGATGAGGCTGAAGCGCTCATACAGGTACTCGTTAGAGGAGCTGCCCTTGAGCAAGGCGAAAGGGATGAGGTACAACTCTCCCTCCAGTACCATCACCAGCTGCCTGTGTCTGCCGACAGGCCCGCTGGAGTGCATCAGCCCCTAACACAGACAACAGGTCAGCAGCAATATTCTATTGAACTGCAGTACCCACAATCCCCACATGTGGCCGACACAGCGACTCTACTCACTCCTTCCATGGGTGCGATGAGCAAGTCGTAAAGAGCGCGGAGCGGAGGTTTGCTGAGGTTGCTGGAGCGCCGAGACAGGGAGGAGCAGCCATCTTTGGCGGGGGACATTGCGTTACTGAACAGGCTGGTCATACTCTGGCAGCTCCTGGAGAAACAACACGTAAACAGTGCTTTGGTTTCATTCTCCACAATACAGCATTATACACACTACTGAAAATACGGATTTAGACATTCAATTTCTCACTTTGTTAGTTTTGCAGATACATTCCTTCTACTCACTTATATTTGAGTAAGATTGTATTCAGATAGTAATATTTCCAGGTATACTATAAGTCAATGTTGGCCTTGCTGGGTCTGCTTGGAGCAAAGACAACCAATTAGAGTGCAAGGCGTTATGCAAGGTTCCTAAAAATGTGAAATCTTTGCGCTCAACACTGACAGCAAGCCATAATAACATTGTATTTCACATCACATGGTTATTTGTTGAGAGCTGACTAGAAAGACCAAAACCTTCAGAGTCAAGTACTGGAGCCAAGGACCTTCAGCCAGCTCAATACATTGCATTTCTTACAACAGAGAGTACACTATAACTGTTCGAGGCATAATTATTGTTATGTATTCCTTCTTTTACAGTACTAATAATATTTACTACAATACGACCATAGTCGCTAAAAAGTCTTTAGCAAATATTCCATATCTATTGCTATTTCCATTTCTCATTTTGTTATACAAAACAGAGGGCATTAAACATATCTAATTAAATACATTCTAAACACTGCAATGTTATTTCCATGTCCAATGTCACCTTTTATAAACCTTTAGAAAACATGTGTGATCACAATCTGTTCCAGGGCAGTGTTCGTAATATGCATCTAGTGGGGTGCTTGTAAACGGCTTTGAAACAGTGCTCAATGTTGTGTGAAGTCCACATATAGCATGGTGTATAAGATAACGGCAGTTGGAAATATGCAGATGCATTGGGTTATGGTAAAACACTGAAGTACATCTGACTTGGGCAAAATGAATTGTAGTGCCTTTTTATTGTAACTGAGGGAATGCTAATCTTCACTCATTAATTAAAAAATATTCCTGACATACTACAATTATCAACAAAACTATCAGTTCAAATACCCAAATAGTGTGTAGAACAACCCTACCATAATATTTGTACAGTTTTGTCTGTGGATTTTAGACGTAATACTGTACATTAGTCTATATATATATATATATATATATATATATATACACACCCATACATATAAACATATATATATACAAAACGTAAACATCTAGTCATTTGTTATAGAGCCTTTAAATTGTGTTTTCCTGAATACCTGGCCTGAATATTGTGCGCATGCATCATGTTTCCATATTGTGTTATACAGCACTAACACATGATAATGTAAGGACATGAGTTAATGTTTCATAGGTCATAGAACATAGTAACTTAAAACTGCTCAACCAGATGTGTAATGTAATAACAAGTGTGTCATACAAATCTAATCCAATTGTTTTTAGAAATAATGCTGTTATAATACTAACATCCACTAGATGGCAATATAACACTGTCACAGTTTATCTGAGTTCTGTTCACATTCAATGGTTCTCACACAACAGATGACCTGTAGTTACTCTCTATTACTAATATTAACATTAGTAATACCACAATAAAACCGCAAAATCTCTTCTTTTAGTGGAAAACACACATTGTCTTGTCGTGTTATTCAATGCAATACAACAAAGGCTGGCATTGCAACAGTGAGTGTCTGGACCAAACTGCTATTACTGGCCTGATAACAGCTATGCTGTATACTAATGGCTCCTCTGCTGTGGTACAGGAGAGACAACTCCCCGGTGGGGCAGATGTCTACAGCGTGCTGAGACACTGTGCTAATGGTGACCGTGGGGTTGGAGGCCCCCAGTGCTGTGGGCACACAAGCAAGAGCCGCTTTGGGCTCCATCTGCTCCAACAGACAGTTTTCTGTTGGGTCTCAGCAGCACTGGCATCTAAGACATCTATCCTGCCCGCCTGGTACCCCCAGGCCACTGGCTTCCCTCCAGCCCCAACACACTCTGTCACTCTCCCAGGCCCTTGGCATGGCCCGCCATGGGAAAGCAGTCATTTGCTAGCCTGATAGGAGGCCTGAGAGAGGAAGTGAGGGCTAAGAGAAGACAAGGTGGAAGGAAACGGTGAAAAAAGAATGGACAAAGAGCTGTAAGGCCCACGTTTAACCGGGTGCTCACTGCCTTGAACCACGTGGCTACAGAGAGACAGAAGACAGACCTCTAGCTGCAACACCAGCTGCAGCCATGAAACAGGACGGGTGTTAGCATTGTTGTTAGCATGCTCACTGATCTTCACGGAGCTCTTCCAATTACTGTAGCTGATTAAGTCATCACAATGTGTTAAAGAATGATAGTAGTAGTAGAGAGGAGCAGGGCTACACTAGGTTATACAACGAGATGCTTGCTGCACCCTGATGAAGATCAGATCCCAGTGTTAAAGTGTACTATGTGAAAATACAATTACCAGATCAAAGTACAATAGATTTGAATATTTATCTTATTTTTAATGCATTTCAAAACACTTAACTTTGACGTATAATGTAACTGATAAAGTAGTCTTAACAATGTCCCCTCTAATAGAATACATACTATATATTCTCTCAATTATGGGTAATTGTGGGAATATTGCAGCAGAAATAGGACCATCTAAAATGTGAATGCAGAAGAAAAATGATAAGGCCGAGTGTAATACCCTTATTATCGCAACATTAACCCCCAAAATGTCTAACTGTCTGTTAAAAGGACATATTTTCTTAATTTTTACCGTGTGATAGACGATATCCTCCAAAGCAGGAGGAGCTTTCTAGTTTAGATTTCATACATTTTTTTGGAGGGGCCCAACAGAACAAGCGGATTATTACCGGCAGCCCATTAAAGAGGCTTAATGAGCACAGAGACTCAATTAAAGCTGGAATTACCCTCTCATCAAAGAACAGCTCAACTGTGGCCGAGGACACGGAAATGTGACCCAGACACACACACACACACACACACACACGATATGCAAAACCAATCAGTCCAATGTCAATATACAGAATCATTAGTTGATATTGACATTGCCAGAAGCTCAGATGTACACAATCCTAAATCTGCACTCCAAACATGTCATCTAAACACAAGCCTTCCCTTGCCTTCCACTCTCGTATGTCTACATCTGAAACAGAGGGACACCCACACACACACACACACACGCTCACACGCATGCATGCACAACATCTATCGGAGTGGGCGGTTGAGAAAGGCTTTAAAGGCTTGGCTCTACTCAGCGGATATAATAAGCAGGATTCACATTCTGTTGGCTGAACAATAGAGAGAGAGCGACTGCTTTCACGGATGAGCCACAATGCCCATGAATCTTAACCAAGCAGATTTCTCTCTATTAATCTTTGTGATTAAACTGGGGCAAAGGGCGGATGTGATGAAAGCTGCCTCTTCTGGGGGGGGGGGGGGGGGGGTCAGGGTCACCCCCCTGTTGAAGAGGTTTTTTATGGACACCATGCGCAGGAACCCAGTGGGATCC